>JAQFVV010012407.1:2467044-3067044 GCA_028023455.1 Epiperipatus broadwayi
TCTCTTCTTAGTCCAAATTGGCATTCTTTACAAGGTAGTGAATATATACAAAATCATTATCAATCTTTTTATTGCTAAAATCATTAATTCACAAATTTTTGATACTATGTTTTGAGTAGGCACTAGATAGGGATTTTATGCACAAGCCTTCTGGAATCTATTGATTACTCTGTCTTGCTTAGAGTGGCACTACTGTATGGAGAGAGTTTTGCCTATTCTAACAACAGTTATGAGCAAGCATGGAAGATAGTGATCATGTGATGTTTTAATGTTTTTAAGTCTTATAAATCATTACGATTCTTCTAATTTTGAGTCATTTTATCTTTTCTCCCATCATTAATCAACTTTGTAAATAAAACAGGCAAAATTCCCCATACAGTAATGCCACTCAGTGCAAGCCAGAGTAATCAATGGATGCCAGAAGGCTTGTGCATAAAATCCCTATCTAGTGCCTATTCATCTAATATCCCCAGACTATTTTCTAGCTTGTGGCTTTTGTCAGTGAGGAACCTTGGATCTGAGAGCACTGCACCTAGATCTTAGAATCTAATGCAACCCTCTAATAGCCACCTTTTATCTCAACTATAAACTATGAATCTAAAATTGAAAATACAATAACATTTTCAATCCAAGCTCATTAGCGTATATAGTCATGTAGGTCTGAACTCAGTTCAGTACCCATACATTTTGGTGTCTTTGGTTCTTTAATAACCTTAGCCACCACTATCCTATTAGACAGGATTGGTATTAAACTACTAAACATCACACGATCACCATTTTTTATGCTTGCTCATAACTGTTGTTAAAACGGGCAAAACTCTGCCTACAGTAATGTCACTCACTGCAAGCCAGAGTAATCAATGGATGCCAGAAGGCTTGTGCATAAAATCCCTATCTAAGGTCTACTCATCCAATATCCCCAGACTAGTTTCTAGCTTGTGGCTTTCGTCAGTGAGGAACCTTAATTTTATTGTTTTGTTTTTTTATATCTCGATGTTTTCTACTTATTGTAGTATCACTTCTGATTATCATCTAAGTTGAGCCTATTACTATCTTCAATTAACTATCATATCATCATCAGCAGTCCTAAGATACTGACTGTTTTTCTCAGTATTAATTTTATTATAAACAACACTTATCTAAACGAATAGAATTTGAAATAAACAGTATCAATAATTCATAAAGTACTCTGATAATTCATTGTTATTCTCCTAATTTTCTTTGCCCCCCCCCCCACATGTTTGTGGCTCTACTACATAAAAGCAAAACATTTGTACCTACAAATATTAAACAAGGCAAAACTCTATACAGTAATGCCATCCTGTGCTAACCAGAGTAATTAATGGATGCTAGAAGGCTTGTGCATAAAATCCCTATCTAGTGCCTACTCATCCAATATCCCCAAACTAGTTTCTGGCTTGTGGCCTTCGTCAGAGGAGCCTTGGATCTGAGAGCACCACACCTAGATCTTAGTTTTGCCTTGTTTAATAAGAAGTATGTGCTAGTATAAGAGATAGTGATCATGTGATGTTTACTGGTTTACCTACAAATATCTCTATCTTCCATTCTAAATCATTTTTGTACACAACTTTTAAGTTATTAAATAATAGTTAACTACAAACTAACGATTTTTCAAATAATTTCTATTTTTGTCGAATATCTTATGGCGGTAAACTGTCACTCACTGGTTATATATTTTACTTCTTTTTTTTTTGAATCCTTATTACTTTTCATTAGAAACATAATTAGCATAATTTTTATAAATCTTTGTGTTTAACAATGCACTTTGTATGATCAAATTTCAGTGTTAAAAAAATGTGTCCATAATGTTGTCTTTTTTAGATAAAATAACTAATTTAAAACAAAATTGAAACAGACAACTAAATATAAATAAAAATTTATTTAATACATTAATCCAGCTTTATTTTATTGGAACCTTATCAAGATGTTTCTTTTTATAAAATCACATGCTATGTGATGCACTGTGACTTCACCTTATTCGGAGTCAGGAATCTCTCGGTCACTATGCCCAGAGAAACCTGTTAGCCACTTTACCTTCCCTTTCCATTCCCCACCTTAAGTTTTCCCCATATTCTTCTCTACCCTGTTCCATTCCATTTCCACAACATAATCTTTGTCAACTCCATGGCCTTTATATCTAAATCTTCTTTATCTTTTCCCAAACCCAGCATAAAATCCAAGAATCTACTTTCTGTATAATCACTTTGTTTATATTTATTCTTCCACAACTTCATTATTATTTGTACCCTTTCTTCTTGCAGGCATTTACAGTTAATTAACAGATGCCTAATATTTTCTATGTCTTCCTTACACAACTTGCAGACTAAATCACCCACATTTTTCCATTTATGTGTATATTCCCTTGTTGCTAAAAATCCTGTTCCAAGTTTTAATTAAACTACTTTCCTTGCTATTATCATAAATTAACTCAGATCCAATATTCTGTTTACTTGTATATATTTAAACTTTTTTAATTCTCCATACTAGTTATCCATCTCTCCAACTCCCTATTCTTTAATAATGCATCTCTTCTTCTATCTCATTTCTTGCCATTATAACACTCAACAATTCTCCTAACACAATCATCCCATCTATTGTATAAGTATACTGACATAAATTTTTTATCCAAATCTGCATACTGTATTACCTTTCTCGCCCATTTTGTTGCCTACCCTTTATTTATAACCCAATTAAAATACTATTTTTTTATTATCCATAAACTACAAACTATCGAACATTTTCATTTTGTATCTCATATAAAAACTTGACCATTCCATTTCTCCTTGATTTGCCGTCCAACACATCTGATCTAATGCATGTCTTCCTACTTCTCTTTGTACTTTTTCTAATTAATCTAACACCCCTTTACTAACACATAACAGATTGTTACCATATGTTAACCCTGCTACTGCCACTTCCTTCCATACAATTCTAGCTACATTATATTTATTATATGAAAACACTGTTAATTTCTTTATCAGTCCCTTTCTTTTCTTTGCTTCATTTATCAATTTTTTCTCCCATTCATCCAAGTAATTTCTCTGATTACTTAAGACAATTTCCAAATAGGTATACCTATTCACCAAACTTAACTTTATATCCCCCAATAAAAATTCTTTGTCTTCTGTTTTCCCAGTATAATCATCATTACTTTTGATTTTTTTTCACTAAATTTAATTCCCACCCTTACGCATGTCCTCAGCATAACTTCCATAGAGTAGTAGGCTAGGGAATATAGAATCAGTTAAAGTTAAAAATGGGGTGGGATTAAAGCAAGGATGCCTTATGTCATCTATTTTGTTTTTGTTGTATTTGAGAGAAATGGAGAGAGCAATAGAAATATTAGGAAGAGGAGTAGAGATACCATTAATAGATGGCGAATGAGTATATACATTATCGTGTCTTATTTGTGGATGATGTCTTCTTCATCCACAAATGTATATACTCATTTGCCATCTATTAATGGTATCTCTACTCTTCTTCCTAATATTTCTATTGCTCTCTCCATTTCTCTCAAATACAACAAAAACAAAATAGATGACATAGGGCATCCTTGCCTTAGTCTCACCCCATTTTTAACTTTAACTGATTCTATATTCCCTAGTCTACTACTCTACAGCAACTCCACCAAATGGACATTATTTATACTATATTATAATAAATATAATTAGTAAAATACTATATATATATAAGAATGAATAAACTTATTACAATCTTTTTTTTAAATATATATATATTTACAAACAATCTACAAAAATAATAATTAAATTTTCCAATTATCTAACAATGCCCATTTCCCTTCTAATTGTGCTAAATCTTTAACCATGTTCCTTTAAAAAAGAAATTGCAGACGTTTCAGCTATTTTAAAGTTAAGAAAAGCAATCTTGTTATAACATAGAAGTATACACAACACAATATTTATCTTGGATAATATAAGTAAAGATGGCTGTTGAATGTCCATGCTTTTTACTGATCAATTAATTAGATCCGCCAAAAAAAACAAAACAAAACCCATAAATATTTCAGAAATGAGGCTGAAAGAATTATAAAAATGTATAATATTCACAAATGGGAGGAAATATATTGCTTTTCGGCAATTCAATCTTTTTTCATATGTCATAGCATCGGCTGGGAGGCGAACCTGCAACAACCGCCTGCAACCAACTGCTTGCTTGCAAGGCGGCTGCACTGATCTCTCGGCTAACATCTTTTTTAAAAAATGTATAATCTTTGATCACATTCGAGGGTTCACATTTTGATTTTAATCATTCACTTTCAAAAAACAGTAAAGTTTTAGAGCTTTGTCTGTTAACTCAAGATAAATAAAGTTTATTAAAGAAAAAAAAAATATCTGAAAAGGAAAACTATTATTTGAAGATTAATTTAGCATTTTAAAATGTAAAAGGAAAAAAACTGAAACGACTAGCAATTCCACACTTTAAACATAGGTATATTTTAAAGAATATTGTATTATTATTTTCATCTGTTAAAAATAAAATTGCATTTTATTAGCCAGCTGGTATGAATGAATACCTTGAACATTTTAATGGGAAAATGAAATTTTTTAAAAAGATATAAAAATTATTGTATAGTAGATAAGTTATTTGCTGGCCGATGAACGACATATCTAAGTTTTATTTCATAGAACATGAAACAAGGATGGAAAACACTCAAACTCTCACTATCCAATAGATGGTATCCTTAATGATTACTGTCATTCCTTTAAAAGAAACTGCTTAGCCCTTTGTTTTACAGTGGTTTATTTAAAGATTATTTTATCTTTTATCTTACCTATGTAAGCTTATGATCTTAAATTTTAGGTTACAAGCAGAATTAAGCCTCATGGCCGCATTCTGAGAATGACTGAATTAGAAAGCAAGAAAAGAAAATTAAAGAAGTTTCTTTAATTTTCATATCGTTCATGAATCTTCTAGAGTATTATTGTTGACAATTCCTGAAAATTCAGATTCAGTAAGTAATGAAATTAAATGGAATCAATTTTGTAAAAATAATGAATTCAGCCAATTTACTATTGGATTTGTTTAATTTAATTAAAAACTGATTGTTCATATCCTAAAAAACATTATGGAAATAATAATTTTTTCTTATATTCATTTATCTGTGTGAAAAAAGACAACAAAACAATAAAGATTATTGAAATAAAGTCCTTGTTTTTACTTCACCTTCGAGAAATGGTAAGTTTTAAATTGCGCTTTACGCAAAAAAGTGCTTAGTATTATTATAAGAATTATCCGGCTTAGCGCTTTTGGGGAACTTAGGTCTCCATATTCATAGCCTATCTTGGGAGTGTCGTCTTACATTGAGATTTTAAGCGAAGCTTAGCAGTAATTTATGCAAAATTTATTCAAATTTTCTTTCACATTGACCACTTTCTGGAGATTGCAAAGCACGATTCTTTTCAGTTTATTGCACAGTTGTCATTTGCAATAAAGCACACCTCCTTTATTTTTTGTTTCATATCATTATGCTCAGTACACAGTGTCTTGGCCAAAGTGGGTTCGAATATGTGGCCTGTTGTTTTTTGGTGCTCGAAGAATATGGATTTATTTTCAGTATTGATTAGAGATCTGTATAAATAGTGATGTTGATAATATTCTGGTGGTGATGTTGGCATGGATCTCTCCATAATATGCTTCTCTACATCCATTAGTTTGACATTATTTTGTAATATCTTATTTGCTCAAAAAATATTAACTTTTCATTGCATTCAGTCTCTTCTATTTCTAATAATCATAAGAAAATTCACTGACATTCTTATTCATTTCAATCATTAATTATATTGCAGTATTAACCAAAGTTTCTAAATTTCTTTTGTTTATATATAATTTTTAATAAATTTGGAGATTTTTCCAACTAAATAATTTTTGCATTTATTTATTTATTTTTTAAAAAGAACCATACAATTGGAATCAATAATTGTTTTGATTAATAGTTCTTTTTTATTTATTATTCTTAGTTTGTCTTCTTTAGCCACTAAAATAATATGTCCAAGTGCTCTGGATTTAGTATTTGTCTGACGGTTTGTAACGATGGTATATTATAAGATGTGATATGTTGAATTATTTCCATCATTTATGAGTGAATGTTGAATGTATAGAAAATTTTAAACTTTATTTAATCTTTCCAAATACAAACAACTTGTTAATAATAACACACAAATAGACAATACAGGTTAGTAATTACACAATGTTTTGAGTAGTAGTATTCTCCACTCTTCTTCAGGTGTTGCTGGCCTATTCCTTAAAAGTTTAGCTTAGATGTTGAACTCGCACCTTTAGATGCTTGAATATTGAATTTAAGGCAAACACTCTACCAACGGAGCTATTCTGTCAAAGGCAACATATAGTAGAAATTTGATATATTTATATATGAGAGTTGGTTCAAATCCAATTTTTTTTATAACAAGTCTAATTATTATTATTTTCTCCTAAGAGCAAGATTAATTAGAGGCTTCCATACATTGTGTATTGCCACACTGGAAATACTTTTTCATTCTTTGGTATCAGTTGAGAAACAAATAAACAAAGGAAAGAAAATATAACTAAAAAACAAACATTAGTCATTAAATATTTAAAATAATTGTTTGTGTAAGTTTGAAAAAGAAAAAACAAATGAATTTTTAATTGCTCAAATTATATTTTAATTTTTTTTTTTTTTTTTTTAAGTGTCATAGCATCGGCCGGGACGCGAACCCGCAACTGCTTGTAAGGCAGTCATCCACATCATTTATTATTCTATTTTTAAATCTGTATTCTGTAGGGATATAAAAACAAAATAAATTGTGTATATATTGAAGATTTTATTAAAATAAAAGGAATGTTTACTAAATAATTGAAAATCAAATACAAAAGTATTAATATGTTAGATTTTCTCATTAAAGCTTAATAAAAAGAACAATTTGTTTGTGACCAATTACATCTGTACGAGAGCTTATGTTGAAATTGAAGCTTTTCATAATAGCAGTCAATAATAATTTTAAATGCAGAATATTTTAATAGTAATCAATAGTATTATGTAAATTTATTTTTAATACCAAAATAAAAAATTTGATGAACACCTTATAGATACTTATATGTTTAGATCTATTTTTTAATATACTCTTTTGAATACAATTTTTAGTAATATTGAGGTATTGAATTTATTTAATTTGGATAGGCAGGTTTGAAATCGATAAGTATCAATTTTAATAAAACAGCAATTTTATCACTAAGTATTAATGCTAAAAAGAATTGAGTTTTTGTTATTGGATTCAATTATTAGATTATTAGAAAACTAAATATATCTGGACTCATGTTTTTTTAAAACTATAAATTTTATAAAATCTGAATTGAGTATTTTGTATAAAAATTTCATTTCCAAATTACGATGTGTAGAAAATGTAAAGTATATTAAATTTTAAAGGTGTTTACTGAAAAAAAAACAAAAGAATGTAAATATTTCATTAATAATTTTTTATATTGTTTATACGATGAAATAATACTAATTTGGATGACTTGGATTAAATAAAAGTTAATTTTTATATCTCATTTTATTTTTTTCAAGATGGCTACCTATCTTTCAATCAATGTTTTGGACATATTGGATTAATATGTTATTAAAATTAATTTTACCATTTGGACTTATGGTTAATGAGTATGGATTTCACTAACTCAAAAAGCCATAGTTAAGTAAAATCTTTTTATCTATTTTTTTTTTCTTAGACTGGAGATAGCTTTACTGAGTTTCACCTGTCTTCCTCTAACAATTTTTATAAGGAGGGTTTATAAGTTTCCCTTATTTTTATTATCTTCTATTTTTCTTTTTTCTTGTTTTTTTTTTTATCATGCCTTTTAATGTTTCATTATTAAGATTTATATTAGACATCAATTATAAGGATGATAATGACAGTTACTTCATGCTCATCTCAATAGTTAAATATTATTTCAACCTGCTTGGGAGAACACATTCATAAATTATTCTATATTGATCATGAATAATAGGGCAAAACAGAATAATGCTGGAAGGTGGATTCGTCAATTCTGTGAACACTCAGAATGTTACTGAAGAAGTGACTAGGTTATTTCCCTAATGCAAGTCATGGCTAGATTAAAGTTAATTACCAATAACTTATTGCGAGAAAGAAAATTCAAATCTATAAGATCCTATTATTACTGGGAATATATAGACTATGAATCCAAAGAAAACTTGGTGTGGTCAAAATGGAAATGGTTTATTCTTATATTACTATCTTATGAGGGCTAGAATGAACATGGATTGAGCGGCTTTCATTGACATAAAAGATATAATGGATATAATTCTGTCAACGATCAATTAATAACATTCCAATTTCATGGATACTCGTTAAACATTACTATAATGCAAAACTGCTCCAATAACTTAAGCAAATGAAGAAATTAAAAAGTTTTATGATCAAATGCAGATAGAATTTTACAAAACTTGGAGTAAAAGATCCTTTTAATAAATATATGTCAAAGTTAAAGCAAAAAGGATACAATTGGGAGCAGAAATGAAACAAACAATATGCTTTTATGAAGTCTCAATCCTACATTTTTAAGTAGCAAAAGCTGTGACTATACATATGAACAATGAATGAAATTCATAGGGAACAATTGGATTATATTATTATCATCCAGTGATGGAAGACTATGATTATGATATGTTAAATATCGAAAACATGGTAAGCATTAATAAAAACTAAGTTTAAATTATGTAGACTATCTTTTCTGTATGAATATCCAGAACACATGTGAATATTTGTTATTATATAACCTTTTTTGAATTTATTTACTTAATAGAAATTATCCATTACAAACTGGGTTCAGTACTTTTTGTTGATTATAGATATTAATATAAAGTGTTGCTAATCTCGTTTGGAAAATGTTTATTAAAAATAATTTAACTAAGAACATTAAACAAAATTTATGAAAAACATTTTATTTTTATATTAAAGAAAAACGTACAGTAATTTGAAACTTAGAAAATAAACATAAAATATTACAGTTAAATAAAGTTTTGCTAATTCCAAATGTAGCCATACAAAATTATATATGTAAAAATATCAATATAATAAAAATCTTTTTAATAATATTTTTGAATTATTTATAGACCATATTACAAAATGTTAGCTTCAAACATACTTGGGCAATGTGGTACCAAATAATATAAGAGACCAACTTCTTAAATTACAGGTGGTATTTTACTATTGAAACATTAAATGTAAAAATAAATTCAGTTTATTAAGTTTTAAAAATTTTAAATGAATTATTTGTTGTGAATAAATCATTAACGTATATCATAAAAAAGCTGCAACGTATGATGTATATGAATTACTTATTTTTAAAAAATATTCGTATTTCCTCATTACTATTTGATTTAGAAATGTCATATATCTGCAGCCACAACTTTGATACCAGCTACTTCTAATAAGCAGACTAATGATTATTACTAATCATTTATTAAACTAGAGATTATCTCTAGCCCATATTTATGTATATTTCTGAAAATCAAAATATAGAAAATCTGTGGTTATGTGTATGCATATATATATCATAAAAATATTTCTGTCCAATTAGAAAGAATTGAGAAAGCTATTCTGTATACCAAAAAATCATTTGAAATATGTAAGCAGTGGATGTTGCATTTCTTTTGGTTATAAGATAGAGTCATTTTTAAATAACCACTGTATTATTATTTTTTAAACAAGGTTTTTTGTTAAAAAATGTATCTCTTACTTAATTAACAAAATGTTTAAAACATTTTAAACAATGCCTTTCTAAATTTATGAATGAATTGACATAGCATTCATTGCTACAATTTCATCATGAAAAGAAAATATTTAAAGAATTCAATACTTTCTGTTTGAAATTGAGCTATAGTTTTCTACAAAAAAAATATATTCTCACCTTTTTTTTTTGCTAATGATCTAATAAACTTCCGTGTATACATTAAATTCTCTGCCCAAAATCAGGTGAGTAATCAGGCAATTAGAATATGTTCTAAGATTGTCGTTAACAAAGGTAATTCTGTATTGCTTTTTTTCCATATGTCAAAGCATCGGTCGGGAAACGAACCTGCGACAACTGTCTGCAAGCAACTGCTTGCTTGCAAGGCGGTTGCGCTGACCTCTCGGCTACCAACGCTTGACAATTCTGTATTGCTTTGTATTCGGCAATAAATATAAAGACAAGTTTGTCATACATTAGTTATTTCAGAGATTTACTTTTTTTTAAAAAACATTAGACTTCACTCAGAACACAAAAAAAATTACATTTTAAATACATGCATAATGTTATTTCTTTTTTAACAATGCACGTATTTCTGAAAACTTTCCCATTTAATTCCTTTTGAAAAAATCAAAAGATAATAGCATGCTATGTATAGTTTCATTAAGACATCATTAAAATAAAGCCATTAAAAAATAAAACTACTTTATAAATTTGCTATCCGTTTGTAATTATCTCAAATTGGATAATTAGAAAAATAAATATGTGTAAGTTATATTGTAAATACATGCTCCAAATGTGTTATATTTATAAATGAAATAAAATCTTTTAGATCTAGTCTTTATAGAAAAAGATGTAGTGATATCAATTTTACAAAAGTTATTTTGAATAATTTATATATGTACACACGCATATACACCGTTTTGTCAGCATTGCTGAGATAATGTTCGGTCAGGAAGAACAATTTTTAAATATGCACTGTAGGACCAAGGCAGCTCCAATACTCCTTATGGAGCTTAGTGAAAGAGAAGGCATTTCTTGCTAATTGCTGAATCGTGAAGGCTTGTTTTTTTCCTTTCCATTTTATCCTTCAATTAAAAATAGCTAGATACCCATTTGATTGGCAGGGGGTTATATATAGGTTGACTACCTGAGAGAAAAATCCTGGTTCGAACCTGAAATTTTTTTGAAGATTTATCTGCAATACTATATTTTAAACTTCTGTTAAATAAAAATAATGTAATGATGTATTGTGACAAAATTGAAGCTTCAATCTAGGAATCTCAATCTATATAGAGGGCGCTTTTCTACAACTGCACTAAATTCAGTGACATTCTTCCGAACAATACAGTATATTTTGGCATCTTTACTTTCAGCTATGCATAAACGGAAAATCATTTTTCAAACAATTGGCTGCTTAGGGAAATCTACTTTAAAACACGTCTCAATAAGTTTTCAAGCTCCACCTGGATTAAAATTTCATAAATTGGAAAAAAATTAATATTTAGGGCCCCAAAAAATTATTACTGACATTATTAGCAGAGTTCAGTTTAAATTATCACAAACTGTGCATTATATTTCATGAAGATTTTTGCTCAGATTAAAGTTAACAGATTGATGAATTTTACTTATCACATAAAGTCATTCTTAGTTTATAAGTATTAAAATCATTATGTGAACACTTGTGGCATTTTAAACATATGCAATAGGAAATCTGTATATTTTTTAAAAAACCAAAATGTAAAATTTTTAGTTTTGAACTTCTGGATTTTAAATTAGTTAATATTTTACAAGTTTTTTTTTTTATCTTGGTATTTCATTTTTAATGTTTTAAATTCATGTAAATGTTTTAGTAAAATAATCCTCAATATAATAAAAATATCTGGGAATAAGTTAAGTTTAAATTATATAGAGTCAAAAAGATATTTTAATAATAAAAAAAATCGAATAGCAAAATTAAAGAAAAAGCAAATTTCATATTTATTCGTAAAAATAATCTGATTGTAAAAGTATATGAATATATAATAATAAATGGAAGACATTTAGGATTAATAAAGTTCTTGTACAGTCCTGAATTTTCAATAATTTACTTTCTATATGAAATAAAATCTGTATAATGCAAAGAAAACATTCACAACCATAATTATCAAATGCTTTATTTATTCAGATAGCTTTCTTTTAATATGTAGATGATAACCCCATTATTTATGACTTTAACTGAATTTATTTTTTGATTTCTGAACTTAATATTATTTTCTTATGATCTAAAAGGTGAGCTTTTTTAAATCTGCATTTGATAAGTTCTTTATACCTGATAAAAAAATTAAGTAATTAATAATTTCAGTTATAAATAAAAATTTATAAACATGATGTCAATTGTTTTCTATTAATTTGAGGCCATAATTCTATTCGAGCCCCCCCCTCCCCATGATTGTTTGAAATATAAATAAAATAAATAAATCCCAGGTTATACCACCCGGACTTATGATAATAAAAGCTATTTTAATAATTTTTAAAATCAGTTAAATTAATTACATGGACTGGAGAAACCCAGTATCTTTTCCTTCACACAATAACTGTTTTCATGCAAACGTGCGTGCACTTGTATAATGTTTATAAAACTTGTGAAATTTAAAAGCAAAGTTTCACTAGTAAATGGTCTATAATTTAAGAAGTTGTTCTAAATTTTCATACCAACTCAAGTATTAAAATTTATTTTTGTATTAAGAAAAATTATTTTTCATTTTTGAAAATACTACAAAAGAAAGATTTGCAAGTCAAATTGTTAATATATATATATTTTAGGAAGTTGAAGGAAAGGGATGATAAATGAACGTTTTATCTAATTTGTTTATTCATATACATTTTTTAAATAATTATATATATATACAACATAGTGCTACAAATAATAAATTTAGTTTTTTAAAAATGTTACTTAAAGAAATAAATTATTTATACACTTACAAAACACAAAATTAGGCCCATTCCTGGCTGCTGTTTTTATTTAAAATAAATAAATACAAATAAGCTAAATTAAATATTAAAAAATGAAAAAGCCTTAGTCACAAGAAAATCATTATAAAATTAAAATCAAAAACCATCATTTTTTTACACAACTTTTTTTTTTAATTATTAATACATTTTATACATAAATTAGTATTCCCATTGTCATTATAATTAAAGCTATATAAATATTTATATGATCTACAAATAAAGAGTATCCTGGAAATAAAATTAAAAAAAAAAACCTTCCATTCACTCTTTAAATACATGCTCAAGATTGTCAAGTCAAAACCAACAGCATTTCAACAGAAGGATCTTATCGATGTAGTTTCACCGAAACAATTTATAATACATTAGAATTTGAAAGTATCAGGAATTCAATTAGACATGAATATAATAAAATATATATATGTATATACTTTATAAAAGCATTAAATTTAACTTATCTGCATCACAAACATTTTTATTTTCCAAAATATAAAATAGGCACTTTTTGAAAAGTCAATCAGACTAAAATTAATTAATTTCATTTGAATAATAACAAATTATAAAGTTATATTTAATAATAACAATAAATATTCCATAATATAATAAACAATTATAGAATAACGTAAAAGCTACAAGGATTTAATATTTTCAGTATTTAACATATACGGTATCAACAGTGATAAGTAAAGCCTTCGTTTATCAGCCATTTAATGTACGTTATTTATTGCTCATCTGTTAATAAAACATTCCTACGAATATCATTTACATAAAAAACAAAATATAAAGATTATGAATACTTTTTATTTTGAAATTATGAAGTTTTGACTAATTGCTTATTAAAAATTATATTACCTATACATTTTGTCTGCTAAGAAAATAAAGTTTCTAGGGTTTCATGACAAAACAATAACAGATGATCTTATTGGTGTAATCGCCTGCCTTTATATAATAGTTAAAACATTTTGTAATAAATTACTGCACAATAATTTGAGTTGTACATTAGATATAAATAACATTTTAATCAAAAATGCTAAAAACATACCTTCTCATATTTTGTAATATTAAAACCATCAAAACACCACGTGACTTCCTCTATATTAATATCAATCATCTTGGATTCAAAATCATAAGTTTTCGAATTTCAGGCTAATAATTTGATAGTAAAAAGAAGTTAAAATTAACTGCCAAAGGATTAAATACAAATAGTCAAAACTCCTCATTGTCAAAAGTTATTCTGGAGATGTGATTTAGCAGTAACATTTAGTAGTCAGCATTTAGTCAAGCTTCCAATAAATGGATCTGGAGTAAAAAAAAATGAACTACTGCTTATAGCAAAATAATTTTAAAGCATAGAAAACTTACGATATATTCAGAAATGTGACTTATGTGAATGAAGACTTACATAATTAGTTTCTGGCACATACAAAATGTAAAACTTTTAAAGCATGAGAGATAAAAATCAATGCAGGTCTCACATATCTCACATTGCATGGACATCTTTTATGCAATGATTATTTTCATTATTAAAATATTTTTGTATTCAGCACATTGACTAATGTACGTTGAAGAAAAATCCAGCATATATACCAATTGACTTATGGAAAAAATCATTGAAAAGATTATCCTCGAAACTGTTAAATCTAATTTTTTAAAAATGTGTTATACTAGTTGAAGCTTTTAAATGTAGCAATTGTGACACAATTCATGGTAACATTATCATAAGATTATACATTATTAAAACATTAAAGGAATTTTAATGAAACCATGTTTTTCTTGAACTCGGCCACACAAGTAATAAATTTTGATTAGTTTGATTTTTTTTTTTTTTGCTTTCTTTACCTGATTTTCAAACTTATTAAAACATGCTAATATAAATGTTGAAGTAAAATGAACATTATATGTTTCAAATAATCACAAACTAAAAATTATGTAATTAATTTTATAAACAATAATTGTGGTTAGTCGTAATGTAAATATGTTGTTTGGATAAATAATTTACTCAACAAATTAAAATAAAAGTACAAAAAATAATTGTAAAATTAATAAAAATGATATATTTAATAAAAAAAAAAAATTGCGGAGAAAGTTAAAATACTCAAAAAAACGAACGACAACTTATGTACATCCTATTTTTATTGCTTATGATGTATCCTTAAAAACTGAAATACAAAATAAAACATTCTTCAATGAACCATTTTAACACTGTATATATTTAGAAGGTGAAAATGCAAACATATAAAACTGATAATGAAATTTATTGATGATTTGGTTTTATTTTTTTACATCTTTTCGTCAAATTATTCTTATTTAACATTGATTGAACTACATGAAATAAAGAAGAAAAATATTTTAAATTTTCCAAGAAAAAATGTTTTCCAATAATTTTCAATTATGTTTCACGTGACTTTTTTTTTTTTTAGCAATACAATCACATGACAATTTAGTCTAGAATGACTCGCAGTTATTCCGTAGTGTTCATTTGATGCTTTTAAATCCATTTGATAGCAAAAACTTGAACCAAAAATGTATATTGATTGATATTAATTCATATAAAAGTTAGATGTAAATCACATTCAAAGAAAAGTGAAACAAACTAGAGGTTGGGTTTTCAAATCGAAAACGGGCTTAATTAAAACAGGCAAAACTCTCCATACAGTAGTACCACTCAATGCCAACTGGAGTAATCAATGGATGCCAGAAGGCTTGTGCATAAAATCCCCATCTAGTTCCTACTCATCCAATATCCTGACTAGTTTCTGGATTGTGGCTTTTATCAGTGAGGAGCCTTGGATCTGAGAGCACTGCATCTAGATCTTAGGATTTCTATGCACAAGCCTTCTGGCATCCATTGATTACTCTGGTTGGCACTACTATATGGAGAGTTTTGTCTGTTTTAATAACAGTTATGTGCTAGCATAAGAAATGGTGATCATGTGATGTTTAGTGGTTTAAAATGGGCTTAATATTGTACTCAAAGGTAATCATTGCATAGCACTAATTTGGATTTTTAAAATCTAGAAATTGAAAATTATAAGTTTACACATATTTGTTTTACTTATTTTTGTAAAATTAAACGAATTAGTGTTGTTTTTTGGTAAGTATATGGTACTCTCATTCAGATCAGTCAAGAAAATTGTATAACAAGACACTGAAAGTATTAGAAGCAAATAAAAAAGAAGCGTATTATAAAATTTCATAGCTTTTAGTTTTTGGCGTTTTTAATTTTTGTAATTATAAGTTGAATTTTTAAATTTCAAAGATTATATTCGTTGCATGAATGTAATCTTTACTGATATGTTTTACTAATAAAAATTTGGTGCAGAATTATTTATAACCGGAAGTCTAAAATTTTAAATCATGTTTTAATTATTTCACTCAATATAACTTTCATTGTATCAAACTGAAATTTTAATGAAAATTATAAAAAATATGAATTTTTAATGAAGAAAGAAGATTTGTTAAAAAGAATGAAAATTGGTTGATCACTTAAAATTGTTCAAGACACGGCCCATCTGAAGGAACGGTATGATAAAGAATTATTTTTTAAAGTTATAATTTTAATGAATAACTGCAACACACAGGCTTATATATATATATACCTGTGTCTATATATGTAATATATAGGGGATATGGCCACAGATTTTCACACGACCCACCACTCTCCATTCTATCTCATAACACTGATACACTTGAACACATATATGTTGAAAAGATAAATAATCACCAATATACGTATTTCATGCTAAACCAGCAATCATCAGTTGGTCTAGATTACCATCTCTACACATATATGCTCAGATATATATTAAGATAGCCAATCCTCATACTTTAATGGACAGGCTTCAATCTACTCCACACTCCAACTCTTCAACCGTTCATCCAATTGAAAATCTGATAATGGAATGCTCAATATAATGATAAATAAGAATTTTTAATGAAAAATAAAAAAATATTAATTACAAAAAAGAAAATGGTTACCAAACTGATCACAGAAGTTGTTCTGCACACGTGAAGGAAATAAAATAATAAAGAATTGTTTTCACGATAAATGTGAATATATATATATATTTAATGTGTCAAAGCATCGGCTGGGAAGCGAACCCTGGGACAATTGCTTATAAGGCAGCTGTGCTAACCACTCGGCCACCAACGCTTGACTAAAAAAAATTTTTTTTGTATAAAATTAGAATATTTCATATAAGTAATCATTCTTATGATAAATAAATGATCTGTTCCATCTATGAGCTTGTATTTTATAATGAAACAGATCTTGAAGCAAGATATGAATGTCGAATTTGTAATGATAAATATTTTTACTAATATTACAATTGATTTATATTGATTGAATCGATATTTTCTGAAATATTTTCTGAGAAAATTTACATTATTAAGCATGATATTCGCACCTTTTAGATTTGTAAGGTTATAAAAACCAGCTAAAAATGGAAGGAGAGGGGTCACTTAAATAAAATGACAAAGAAAATATATTGTTTATGTTTTCCCCATGCTTCAGATTTAAAACAGAAAGGCTATGAAGAATTTTTTTTTGTACTGAAAATATTTAATCCTATTTTCTAATGAAAATATTAATGTTTGTATAGTATGTATATATACAAACATGCAGACTTATAATAAAATTATATATAATTTAAAAATTTAATAAGTTAATATAATTTTTATTAATGCTAATTAAATATAAAAATATTACTGCATAAATAGTTGATTATGTGAGTTTTTCTCATTTCTGTACTGATAAAATGCACGATTTTTCACAAAATTTCATATGGAAGATAAAAGAATGTCACCTGAGTTATCTATGGCTTTAAGACCAAGATTTACATACAACATTTTGTCAAGTTAATTCACTTTTTTTTTATAATAATTATTTTTTAGAGTCTCACAAAAGGGAAAATAGAGAAACGAATATTGTATAACAATCATTAAAAAAGAAAGATATTTATAACCCATTCTTCTAAAAAATTAGGCATTTTATATAATTATAACAATATTTTCATGAAATTAATAGAAATGTAAAGTAGACCGACTTACTTTTAACTCTGAAAATTTAGAAATATTTACAAAATGTTGGAAAGAGTTTGAGCAAGTAAGGAGGCATTTTTCAAACACTTGTTTGAGCAAAAAAGGTCCCAAATCTACTTTACTAAATATTTATAAATCTGTGACTGAAAACATAAAGCTGACACTTGACAACAAATATCTTAACAAAAATACTAATTACTTCATTAATAACAGCGTACATGTATAGCTTCAAACAAATACTTCTGTTTAAAAAACAAAACAAAAAGATGGTGTTTCATTATTTAAACCTAAATGATATCTGAATATATCTACACTTTAAGACCTTCTTATGAAATGCTCATGAAATACAACATATTTTAATTTTTTTTTCTCAGTAGAATAACTGGTTATTATTATTTTTCATACATATATATTTAGTGATGTTCCACAAATATATTTTATAAAAGTAAAAGCAATGATTAAATACATGCAAATAATAATAACAATCAATATACAATTAGTATGAGCACCAAATAATGAGTGTCCAACAGCTAACTTAACTATTAAATAAGTGGGTTTACAACTACGCATAATTACAATAGTTTAATTTGTTATTCATTATAAGTAAAAAAAACAAACAAACAAGGAAGTATTTAATCTTCCTAATTATTTCACTTACATTTTATACATGTGTACAAAAATACTGACGGCAAATTTCTCCATTTTTATTACGATGAAAACGGAATACGACGCCATCTGCAGATTTATATAATAACTTTATAAATTTGTTAAAGCAAATATAAATGAGATCCCAAAATGCACTGCGTGTTTATTGATATTAGAATATTACAGTAAGCAATTTGATAATGCCCAGCATCATTTGCACTATAGTCAGACACACCCACCCTACATATATAAGAAAAATTCTTTAGTTGTATTTGCTTAATTTTTTAAATAATAGATGCATACTATTTATTTATTCAAATTTTGATAGGTAAAAATGTTTTTAGAATTATAAAGGAATCCTTAAATTAACAATTATTAGCTTTTAATATACCACTGCTCTATTTTAGATAATAATTTACTATTGCACTGTTTAACATTTTTTATCATGAAAGTATATATGTAAATATATTAAATTTTATTAAGCGCTAGCAGATGATCTAATAATAACGTGAAAGGCTAAAATCTTCGTCAGAAGCGCCTTAAAATGCTTATGTGAGAGCCAATCAGATGTAATAATGACTGCATGTTGAACTCTCAATTTAAGAACACAAGAAAAAGATGGGACCCACCTTTATTTTTAAGGGCAGCATGAAATAAGTACCTAACAGGATGATCATCATCAATGGTAGCCTTGTTTGCTACTCTCAGATAATATCATTTATTTTAGGCATGTCTATTTGAGAGCTGCAACATAAACTTTAATGAGCCATCTATATACTATTAAGTTAAAAAAAAAAATTACAATCTTAAAAAGAGCAAAGATACAATAAAAACTGACAAAAATATTAATACATCTCAAAACTGAAACAAATGATTAAATATTTTTCATGTGTCAAATGCGTTGACCGGGAAGCGAATCCGGGCCAGCTGCTTGGAAGGCAGCTATGCTAACCACTAGGCAAGAATCGTCAACTTATACTTGTTATTTTTAATGTAAGTATTGCTTTAAATTTTGGCGGTTCTATAAAAAAATATATTTAATATCATAGAAGCAAATAACAATGAAATTGTAATATTTAATATATATATTTGTGTTGTTATTTTAGTTAAATTTTATTGAAAGATTTACATTAATAGAAAATACTAACAGTTTCAGGTTTTCAACATCAGTTTTATTTACGGAGATGCTTGATAAATTTAAAGATGAGTTTTATAAGAATATTGAAATGCCAGATATTTTATACAAAGAATAACTGGCAATAATAATTAAGAGTATATAAAATTTAAAAAAAACTATAAATTTATAAATAATCAATTGATTTATCAAATACAGTAAAATTAAAATTTTTCTGTATTCATTATGAATGTAATAAGTAAATTTAAGTTTTTGAAATATGTTTTAGAGAAAAAAAATATTTAAGGCTATTGTTTAATATTATTCTACTTAAGTGAAAATTATTAAAATGTTTTTGTTGAAATAACTTATTATAATATATCCAAACAAAATGTACACAAATTATAATGAAAAATATTACCACATCATTTCTTCAATACTACATAATAATGGTAGAATACAACATCGGTTATCTAAAGCAAGTGGGATTGAATGAGATTCAGCAAATCAAATAGTTTGGATAATTGAATGTAATACGGACATACTCAATTTGTGTAGAAGAAAATGTAACTCCGGTTATTAAAAGAAATCTTTTGAAGAAACAAGGTATAGGATATTCACATCGGTTATAGATCTAAACACAAATCATTTGGTAATAGATAGGATTAGATAAATAAGTTGGAATATAAATATATGAAAATTGAGAAGAAATAAATTCCCTCTTTTTAATTATTATTTTTAAACTTATTAACACCAGACTGTTAATTACTTTTAACATTTAATTTCATTCTAAATAAATAGGAAGTTTCAAATAATATATGCTTGTTTTTATATATTTATGTCAAAGCGTTGACCGGGAAGCGAACCCAGGCCAGCTGTTTGGAAGGCAGCTATACTAACTGCTACGTCATCAACGCTTGCCAATAATATATGTTTTATGAAAACTTCATGAATATTATACAAGCAGTACTAAAGTATATATATTACGAGGGAGTTTGTAAATGCAAATGTAGTTGTAAGTAAACTGCAATCTTGAAAAAACATTTCTCAAACTCTCTAAAATAGTATTGATAATTTTTTTTTTTTTTGATAATAGTAATTTTTCTCTTTGTTGCTCAAGAGTTTGTTTGAAGTTTGAACATCAGAAGTGGTAGAGTTGAATTGCAATCAATGGTCTTTGAATTATAGGGTTTGGTATTTTCTCACTGTGACTTGACTATGCCCAGAATATTTTTTTTTTTTATAATATGTTTTTTCAAATAATTAAAAAAGAGGGCATTAAATGGCAAAAGTAATAATTTAGCATAATAACCAACACTAAAAATAAAATATAATTGAAGAGATCATTCTAATAATCAACATCATTACTGTATTATATATTCTAAATTTGAATTATTTTAGAAATAGTAACTAATTTGTAAATTTTTATTTATATACAAATATATATTAGATGGACAATTGAAATTTTAAACTGGATTCCAAGAGATTGTAAAAGACCCAGAAAGAGACCACATGTGAGATGGATGGATAAAATAAGAAAGTGTGCAGGGGTGATGTAAGAGAAGCTAAAGATTGGAGAAGATGTATTGAACTTGGAGAGACCATTCTGCAGTGGATTGATAATGGTTGACGATGATGATATATTACATTAATTTTTTTTTTTTTACAAATTTAATGGCAAATAAATGAAGAACTGAAAATTTGTCATGCCATATTTTTGAACAGAAAAACATTGTGAACTAAATTTAAACATATAATGTGCAGAAAACAAATTATAAATATTTGGTGATAAAACTTTTATAAAAAAGGAATTTGATAAATCACGGAGTTGAAGAAAATATCTATGCATTCCTTAATTATTGTATGGACAATTTTCAAGATCAAAAGCAAGTGACAGATAGAGTATAAAACGTCTTAAGTTAAATGGCTTCTTATTAAAATATAAGCTTAACCTTAAATAAAGTCATCTCGTTATCGCTGATACGTTTCCATGCCTATAAGCTCTGCTAGAATTTGAATCTGAATTGAGTAAAAGTTTGAACATTTTAGATTCCAAACATGCGTAGGATTTTTCTTTCAAATAACAAACCCATACTGGATTCAGCTAATATTATTAGAAAATAAAACAAGAATAATAAAACAATAACTCTTATTGCTTGAAAATTAATGAATTCCCCTGCTGGTGAAGCAGCGAGTTATTTAAAGTTGATTTACTGATATACAACTTTCTCTCTCCCTCTCTCTCTGTATATATATGCTAAGGTGAGCAGATGCATATCTCTATTCTATATTCTGGTGATACGATTATTACGTTGTTTTGAATAATACAAATGTTCAAATTAGGCTAATATGTAACTTTCATCATTTCTATTTCCATATTTCACCAAACAAAAGAATTGTAAAAAAGTGTTGGGCCTATTGATAATGAAAACCATACCAGAATTATCAATCATCAGTATCTTGATATGTTTTATTTCTTACTATTTTTATAAATTAGAACTATTATCTGTTTGATAAGTACATTTTATTATGAGCACAATCTAAACAATGGGAATTCTAAGGTACAGTATATGGTTAATGCAAATGGTTTTTTTGTTGTTGTCAATTTTACTTTTTTCGTTATATTTCTTTTAAGAATCCCCCCCCCCCTCGTTTTTTACATTGCAAGTAATTAAATTCTTATATATATATATATATTAATTCTGAGCTTCCTAATAATGATATTTTATAAGCAAATAATGAGATCTTTAACGATCCTGATACAAATGTTATATATATAGATCACTTTAAAAAACTAAACTTTAGATTGCTTTAAGGAAAATATTAAGTATTTCCAAAAAGATTAGGAAAACAATTACTAACAAAAATATCTATACTGTACTCGTAATATTTTTCATCACTAAAAATTTAAGCATATATATATATAATTATGTGATTAATAATAGATGTGCTGTTACTTTTTAAAAAAAGTATTAAAATTTATTATGAATTCAATAATATAAACAGTTCATTGCTCAGGAGATAGAAGCGGGTAGTTAAACTTTGATCAAGGAACCATTAGCTTTTGAGTCCATTTGTCAAACATAGGGGTCTAAATTTTAAAATATTTTGACATAAGGATTTTAAAGAGCTTATTATTAATGGTTTTTTAGGCACCTGCATAAATTATTTATCATAACAATCTACAGTCTTATAATTTTATGTACACATAAATATGTATAGTTGAAAATCTACTCAATATTACTCTCCTTCAAACAAGTGGGGGGGGGGGGGCAAATGATTCACGAGATACAATTCTGCAGAGCTAGCTGTCAACGGGCCCAGATCAAACCTATACCTGAGTTAATTTTAATAAAGACCATAATTTCTAGCCAGATGGATAATTGTTAATACCATTGGTATTTATCCAAAAGATGATAAATCATTATTACGTTTATTAAGCAAGAGTTTTACATTTGTAGATTAAGTTGTAGCAAAACACATATTCATTATACCCTTCTTGAATGTATTTCAGTTGTAAATACATTTTGCAACATGCAAAATCCATTATTTTTTTGTTTTCTAAGTGCACTGCCCAAAAATGTTATCATGTCTGGAATATGTTAAAAAAACCATGTCTAATCCCGAAGATGCTCACGGTTAATTACTCCTTTATTTGAAAAAAATATATATACAGAAACAACATTTAAAACATAACTTACTTTGAATGAATGAAATGAGAAGTTGCTGGCAATGAAACTGAAATGCCAATAAGAAAAAAGCTAATAAAAGACTTGCAAAAGTATCAGAAATGAGAAAAAAATAGCATTGCAGAAGGGCTGAAAAAAATATTATACAGTATTAAGAAAAGTGAAATTGAATAGATGCACTGAAAAGCAATGAAATTATAAATTGAATTAACAAAAATGTCACTGTGAAAGAAAAATAAGAAGATATTAAATGAATTATGCTTCTTTATGAAGCAAAACATTGAAAAATACTATCTTGGAACAAATCGTAACATATGATATGACAATTGAAATCGTACATCTTTTTTTTTTTTTTGAACAGCGTATATGGTTCTTCATAGTTCACTGAAGAAATTGTTATTCACTGAGTTCTGCTAATTAATAATCTCTTCTTATTTTGGTTTGTCTTTTTGCATGACATTTATGTTCTTTTCAAAGTAAAAAAAGATTTTACTGGGCCTTTTCATAATTTATTTATCGATCTGATATCTGGCATGCAATTATTTCAAAGAAATATAATTCTACACGGAATTGTTAACTATTTTATATGGGTAGAATATTACCATTTTCTTTTTTCCCTTCCTCTTCTTAAGTCAAAACTTCCAATTTGGAATTTCCATTTTTTAAATGAATTTAACATTACTAGATTCAAACAATTAAATAGAGCCTTTACTAAAAAAAAAAAAAAAACATTTCATTATGCTATAACAATATATTACATGTTGTAGAAATTTGATTCAGTATGTTTATGTCCGATTTATAATTAATATGAATATATTTATATATCATTGATTCTGCAAACATATACAGTAAGCTTGCTTATTAAAGACATTTAGTTTTGTTTTTAATAACGTCAAAAACAAATTAAATTTTTTTATTGTTGTTAAAAACATGTATATGCATATGATAATAACATTTAATAGTTCAACATTAATTCCTGTATGTGTGTATTTGGTTAAATGTTTTCATTTGACTGCTATGGGAGGGGAGGGGGATTTGATATTACCCTGTGTTTAACTGATAAATTATTACATACGTATTCCTTTAAAATGAATTTTCAAGATAATAAATAAAATATTGCTGGAAGCAGTGCATCATGGGATGGTACTTGTTCATAATTTTTATATGCTTTATGAAAGCATTATTTCAAGCTATAACTACACAATGGAGACTAAAGACTTCAACTAAAAAATCTCTCTGGTAAAAAGTTTTGATTTTGCTCTTTTAAATGAGCAGGAGCTTCTTCCTTCTACTATGCAAAGAGACCCAGTTTGTTCACTTTTGCTGATAAAAACGTATGAAGGATGAACACAACAGGTTTAGGAGATCCATGTAAGTCCAATTCCTAGGGAAGAAAAAAAAAGATAATTAAATTTTCTCATTTATTTCTATCAAAATTATAAAAAATTGTGCATATATATATATATTTATTTATTATATATAGAGCTTGCAAAATAAGTTCTTAACAAGCTTTGAGAATATCCTCAATCCCAGATCGGTTTCGGCTTTTGGCCTCGTCAGTGAGGTGCCAGGATATTCAGCATTAGATTAAAAATACTAGGACAAGCCCAGCACTTTATCTAATGTATAACTATTGAGAAAAAAATCTGAAATTGTCAGACATCCATATGTCTTCCAATCCAGCTATCTAACTCAAACAGCCACATGGGACTGAACTAAGTTCAGATACATCATATATTAATAGCTTTAGCAATATAAAATCGCCAAAGCCTTAATAGCAAAAAATAAAAATGATAAAAAATCTATGGATGTCTGACAATTTCAGATTTTCTTCTCAATAGTTATACATTAGATAAAGTGCTGGGCTCGTCCTAGTATTTTTAATCTAATGCTGAATATCCTGGCACCTCACTGATGATGCCCAAAGCAGAAACCGGTCTGGGGTTGACGATAATCTCAAAGCTTGTCAAGAGCTTATTTTGCAAGCTCTATATATAACATTTGTAAACACGAGCTTTATTAAATTAGGTCATGTGACATCTGACTTGATTTTTTGAATCATTATATTTATTTATAAATCTATTTTTAATTTTGTTATCATCCAAATCATGATTATAGTCATTACATGGTGTTTTAATTCTTGTTATTAATTTTGAATTCAGTTCCCAACTTTATTAGTAGTAATAAAAATAAAAAAGTGAGCTTATAATCATATTTCATTTCTAATTTCATTAATCATCAGTGAAATATCATAGCCAATTAATTTTGCAAAAAAAAAATCTTTACTTCATTTTTAAGATCTATTCATGAAATTCTCTATTAGTATCCTGCTTTAGGATTCTTTATTGCTGAGGGTATTCTCAACCATAAGTCTCCCATATTTTTGTCTTCTATCTCCCTATCTATTACATTTGCCTCTGATCAAATCATTCTTTCCCATGTTGTTCATCAAATCTTTATTTCATTTCTTTAACCATCTTTCTTGGTATTTTGTTCTTATCCATTCTTCTAACATGACTATAACATTTTAATCTCTCTTTTTTTAATTTTTTTCTTCAGTCTTAATCTTCTCATTGATCTTTTGTTCACGTTTATTATTATTTATCTTTCCATCCCATATATTAATACATTATCTGTACCATAATTACCATATGTGTCTTTTTTTCCAGTTTCATCAATATATTATTACTCCTGGGCATTGTCTGTCTTAGTTTAACAATTATTTTGTAGATCTGTTTTTCTTTAAATTACAAATATATATTTTTCTATTCCAAATTTTAAATTATGTGACGAAATTCTAGCAGAAAAATTTCTATATCTTTTATTATTTGATTTATCTCGTATAAGAACATACTTTCTTCAACTTTAAAACAATTACAAATCATCATCCTTTCTAGCTTTCAGTGCTTTTGCATTTTATAGAGTCTACGTTTCACAACTGTAAAGAAAAAATATAACATTTTAAATTGAAAGGTTTCCTTTTTGTATGTAAGAATACAAAAGAATTAGATCATTTAACTTCTTTTCTTTAATCTTTTTTGTTCCATTATATTTTCATATTACTATTAAAACATATTATTAATTAATCAATAGGACCATTTTATTTTTTACAATGGTGAAGGTCATAACGGTTCGTTTTTTATGCTAATCATAATAAACGTATTCATTAATTATTTTCAGCAACAACAACAAAAAATGTTTATTTTTTTTTTTAAAAAGGGATGCTAATATGTTAAATAATTAAACTTATTTCAGAGAAAAGAAGAACTTAAATAATAATTAAAATCTTTATTAGTAATGATGGGAAAGTGCCATGTTTAAACAAAAAACTCAAGCAGAAAAAAAAAATCCTCAAGGTAAATATTTTTTCTAATAATAACGTTTCCTTATTCATGAATAGAGAGATTAACATTAAATATTAAATAAGAAAGGATTGTAACTGAATATTAACTCTAGCATGACTAACTTTTAATAAAAAAAAAACACAAAAAACTTTCACTTATGTCAAGCGTTATTAGCCGAGAGGTCAGCGCAGCCGTCTTGCAAGCAAGCAGTTGTTGCAGACGGTTGTTGCGGGTTCGCCTCCCGACCGATGCTGTGACATATGGAAAAAAAAACTTTCACGTATTGTAAACTCTGAATAAGATTTTCGATGTGGCCACACCATATGTTCAGAGGGATATATGAAAAAAAAAAAACCACACACAATTATACCTGGGTAGAATTGATTAAACATTTTATCTTAAATAAGAAATATCTGACTAATCAAAAGATAAAACATGGATTCAGCAACAAAATAACACTTTATATACATGACGACTTTTTATTTAGGTACTTACAACTGCAGATCACTTTCAAGTGAAGGAAGATTGCAAGAATTAGAAGAAGAACTGTCTTATATTAAATGGGACATTATTGGACTTTGTGAAGTTAGAAGAAAAGGAGAAGAAACAATTGATTTAAAAAGTGGACATATACTCTATTATAAAGGCACACATATTGGAAATACAAGTGGAGTAGGATTCATTATAAATAAAAAGTGGAAGAACAATATTGTGGAGATTGATGGTGTATCGGACAGAGTGGCAAGATTAGTTATACAACTTAATAGTAGATACCAAATGCAGATAATTCAGGTTTATGCCCCAACAAGTTCTCATAGTGATGAAGTAGTAGAAGTTTTTTATATGGATGTACAAAAGGCTTTTGATCAGAGTAAACAACATTTTAAAATTGTTATGGGAGACTTTAATGCTAGAATTGGTAGACAAATGAAAGATGAAATTGCTGTAGGTAATTTTGGTTATGGTAATAGAAATGAGAGAGGACATAGACTTGTGGAGTTTGCAGAAAAAGAAAAACTTTATATTATGAATTCATTTTTTGAGAAAAATGTTAAAAGGAAATGAACATGGAAGCATCCAAATGAAGGTACAGCAGAATTGGATTATATTTTGACTAACAGAAAATACATATTTCAAGATTGTAATGTTCTTAATAAATTTAACACAGGAAGTGATCATCGATTAGTAAGGTGTAAGTTACGTGTTAATGTAAAACTAGAAAGACAAAAATTATTAAGAAAAATAATATTTACAGTTGATATTCCTAATCTTCAGAACCATTCTAATGAATTTAAATTAGAACTTACAAATAGGTTTCAAGTGTTAAGAGATTTTGAACATGATACAGATTTGAATGAAATTAATATGAAAATAACTGATACACTTTTAAAAACTGCAACAAACATAGCTGGTAGAAAAAAGCAGCAATTGACTAATAAAATTTCTACTGAGACTAGAGAATTTATGAAGAAAAGAAGGAATATGAAGATATACAAAAATGATGTATTAAAAAGAATTGGATATCTCGAATTTTGTAAAATGGTAGGAAAAGAGTTGAAAATGATATAAGAAAGTATAACTGTGAAATAGCAAGGAAAGCTGTAGAAGAAAATAAAAGTCTCAAAAATGTTAAACAACATTTTGGTGTTGGTAGGAAATTTATATTTGCAATAAGAAAAAAAGATGGAATTATTACTAAAAAGAGAGATGACATCATGAAATTGGTAGAAGATTTTTATCAAGAATTATATAGTAATAAAGAACAAGTACCTCCTATATCTATTACATCTTCCAAATTGCCCAGAATTTTAAATGAAGAAGTGAGACATGCAATTAAGTGTATAAAGAAAGGAAAGGCTCCAGGAAATGATGGAACTATAATTGATATATTAAAAGAAGCAGGTGAAGAAATAGAAACAATTTTAGCAAAGTTATATACCAAATGTCTAAATGATAAAGATGTACCGGAAGATTGGAAGAATGCAGTAATAATATTAATATTTAGAAAAGGTGATAAAGAAGATATTAGAAATTACAGACCTATCAGCCTTTTATCAGTTTTATATAAAATTTTTACCAAGATAATTACAACTCGTCTACAGAGAACTTTGGATTTCCACCAACCAAGAGAACAAGCTGGATTTAAAAGTGGTTTTAGTACAATAGATCATATCCAGGCATTGAGAGAAGTCATAGAAAGGACAAACGAATATGAGTTGTCATTATGTTTTGGATTTGTAGATTATGAAAAGGCATTCGATTCTATACACATTTCTTCAGTGATTAAAGCATTGGATCATCAAGGTATAGATCCAGGATATTGTCATATTTTAAAGAATATTTATAAAAATGCAACAGCAACAATTAGATTACATAATGATACTGGAAAAATCAACATTGAGAAAGGTGTAAGACAAGGTGACTCCATATCTCCAAAACTCTTTACAGCAGTGCTGCAAGAAGTATTTTGTGGATTAAAATGGGAAACTAAAGGAGTGAAAGTAAATGGAGAGTATTTAAGTCATTTAGATTTCACAGATGATGTAGTTGTTTTTGCAAATAATGCTTCAGAGCTGCAGGAAATGTTGCAGGAGTTAGCAGATGAAAGTAGAAAAGTAGGACTAAAGATAAATGTTAAAAAGACTAAAGTAATGTTTAATCGATTTGCTCAAAATATGAAAATAAAGATTGATTATGAAGAATTAGAAGAAGTTAACAGTTACAAATACCTTGGTCAGATTATTAATACAGATGGAAACATAATGGAGGAAATTAATCATAGAATTAAATTTGGTTGGAGTGCTTTTGGTAGAAATAACTTGATACTAAAAGGAAATATGCCTATGTGTTTGAAAAGGATGGTTTTTAACAAATGTGTTTTACCAGTTCTTACTTATGGATCTGAGACTTGGACACTTAATAGAAGAGCAATACAGAGACTTCAGACCACTCAAAGGAGTATGGAGAGATGTATGTTGGGAGTAACAAGAAGAGATCAAAAATGCAATGTATGGGTAAGACAACAAACAGGTGTTACTGACCTTATTGAAAAAATTAAAAGATTGAAATGGAGTTGGGCTGGACATATTGCTAGAAGAGATGATAATAGATGGACAATTGAAATTTTAAACTGGATTCCAAGAGATTGTAAAAAACCCAGAAAGAGACCACATGTGAGATGGATGGATGAAATAAGAAAATGTGCAGGGGTGTTGTGGAGAAGAGAAGCTAAAGATCGGAGAAGATGGATTAAACTTGGAGAGACCTTCATCCTGCAGTGGATTGATAATGGTTGATGATGATGATGATACATTTTACAGTTAGTGTATCAATATACATATGACGATTAACCTGGAAATAATAGTTAGACATTCATTTACCAAATATCTACAGATATTATTTCTCATATAACATCACTATAGATTAAACTTAAAACATATTTTGTTACTATATTTTTGTGTATGTGTTGATAATTGTGACTATATATGCAACCGCATTATTTATGCATTATTAATAAATTGTTATTTTTTTTTCATTATTAATTCATTTAGTTTGTAGTTGTAACTCAATTCAAATATATGCTTTTTACACTCATGCTGAGTTGGGGATAATAATTTATGATCATTCCTTTAAAATATTTCTTAAGTTTTTTTTTTTATATTTATCTTAAAGAAATCAGGATTTCTTCATTTTATTAAATCCATTATAACTCAAGATAAAATTAGATCTTGAGATTTTGTTTACATTAAAAGTTTTTTTTTTTTAATTGTAAATCTTGGAAAAAACATGGGTTAAGGGGGAAATTATAAATGTTATTGAAACTCGAGATACTAAAAGTATTTTGCAATTAAATATATTACTAGAGTCTATCCATTGCACTAATTAAAACTCAATGAGAATAAAAGGACAGAAATTAGAAGTGTAAATGGCATCTAAAAATAAACTACTAGTGAGTTCTGCCATTGAAAAACGTATAAATTACAGTGTTCGCTTTTGTTATAGAGATTGAAAAAAGATAGATTGGAAAAATATATATAAAATCCCCAGAACTTTTACTAAGAAAGAATAATATTAACCAGCACCCAGAAAATGTTCTCCAGCTAGAGGATATCGAAAGCTTTCCCCTTGGGGGAATAGTCTCACTGTCACACTTGGAGCCATCTGAGCGAATGCAAACAGATTTAACAAGCTAGACAACGACATCAAAAAGCCAATGGACAAAACAAAGGATTCACACAAGCAGTTTCAATAATAAAATCATATAAGAACATTACCCACTGGATAAAAGTAAAATAGCTGATCGATCAGGGTAAATATGAACTTTTACTTAAGGAATTTTTATTTTGATTAGCGCAATAGAATTCTAGACTCCATTAACTGAGTTAGTGGTACATAAAAGTTTCAACAATAGAGCGTGGGGTTGTTTTTAAGAGGAGTTGTTTTTCATGTTATTTTGGATGAATTCAAAAAGGGGGATATGGGGTTATTTTACTTTTTGTTAATTAAAATTATGTATGATTTTATTATGTTCAATGTTTGTACAGTTTTAAGTTCAGAAAAGCATGTTAACTGCTCAATCTAGAAAGACAAGCAGGAGGGGGGGGTTAAAGATCAGTTAAGTGTTCTTACTATAAGCAAACACAAGAACCTTATGTCAGAACCTGGTGTGTGTAAAAGAGATGTTTGATGGCTGTAAGCAAACAACGGACACTTGCGCTGTCCCTTAAGGGTTTGAATATAATTATTAATTATGAAATGTAGAGGGTTTGAGAGGTGCAAGATACTACCCATTCTTATTAGTAATTTGACCTTCAGTCACACCTATTTGGACAAGCCTCCAGAACAAACTTGGGTGCATGTTTCCTTAGGAAACAGATATAAAATGTTTAATAATGGATTGTATTAAATAAAAAGAAAAATTAATAGGATTAAAGTTTACATTTCTTTTTGTCTTTAATTTTGAATCAAGTCACTTGGTGTGCTCTGAAAAAGGAAGTTGGGAAAGAAGTTAATATTAAAAAATGAATATAATAAATAATTAAACCATATTTAAGTGCCTCTGTTTTTAATTTCTCTTATAATGTTAGCAAGTAAGTGCCCATCTGATTCAAACATAAAGTATAATTAATAGAGTCCGCATAAGATTATGACTTTAAAATTTATTATATGACCACAGTATGTAAACAAATTGTCACTATAATCACTGAAAATTCTTCTTGATCTAGTGCTAAGCTATACGCCTAGAGACATCCTCATATCGATCACCATAATTTTGGTAATCTCAGAAATTTTGCATACCAAGTGTCAATTTGTAGTGGCACATAGGCACGTAAGGGGAAAAACATGGAAAATGGTGTAATAGCGCAAACTCCACTCAATGGAAAAACAAACTTCACCGATATAAAATAACAAACGGGTTGTAAATGTTTCAAGTCAAGAAGGGAATAGATTGTTGGAGGATAGTTATACCCCAAAACTTAAGAGAACTTAATAAATTATGTGCACAGGTCATATGGGCATTACAGCTCACTTAAAATAAATAATCCCTTACAGCGGTGGTACCATTGGCCAAGTTTGTACAGATCTACTATTGCTACCTTGCAGAGTTGTCATGAATGTTATCAAAATAAACCAGCTAATAAGAATTATGCTGGGACGATGTCCACCATAGTATCTAAGAACCCAAATGAGTTACTGGCCATCAATTTTTATGATCCATTACCTTCATTTCATCAATATAAATATTTATTAGTAACATATGATGTCTTTTCAAAATTAGTGCAAGCATATCTGTTGTGAAAAGCTGATGCAAAAAAGTTCCATTACCGAGCTAAAGAAGAAGTGGTTTCTCCAAGTCAGGAAACCTCGTGCAATTTTGAGTGATCATGGAACTCTCTTCATGTCAAATGAATGGAAAAATTGGGTACAGCAAGAAAAGATCCATCATATTCTAACCTCTATCTGGAACCCTCAGTCTAATCTACGTGAAAGGGTTATGAAGGAATTGGGAGCTCTGTTTTGTTCTCATTTAAAAAAAATCTCAAGCAGTAATTTAATATATTATCTCAAATAATAAAGATCATCAATTATAGGTATCATGAGTCTACCGGTCTCACCGCGGAATGGTTACATTATGGTCGGGTTGAACCCTCGCTACTTAAATGTTGCGTACCAACTGATACAGATACGGTTAATGTAGTGGATGATAGACGTTTTGCTAGAGATTGATTGGAAAAAATAAAGCTGAACTGAGAAAAAAAGAGATGGTGTACCCGCCTAATACACTTCGGAATAGGAGATTGGGTTGTGGTCAAAATCCAGCTGGTTAGTAAACAGAGTACTAACCAAGACAAAAATTTTTTCCCCTTGTTCGAAGGCCCATTCAGGATCATTCAAAAATATGGGCCCAATGCGTTCATGGTATGGGGAAAGAAAGGTGCTTATAATGCATCGAGATGCAAACCCTTTAAAGAGAAAGAAGAAAGAGATGATACGGAGTAGTTAAAGTTTTTTTTTCTCCCAAGAGAGGAAGTAATGAGATGGTATTTTTGCAACTGAATAAAAAAACAATGACACTGGGAAATGATTAATATAATCTGAATAAAATATAGCCCAATCATTAGTTGCCATTTTGTAATGGGATAATGACTAGAATATGAGATGAGAATATAAAAACTTTAATATGTCTCAGAATTGAGACATAATTCACAATAATATAAATCTAGCCTAAATGTGGAGTCCCCATTTATAACAGCCCTAAAGTTGATGTGGCATTTTTTAACAATCGCCACCTGTATATGATCATCATCGGTCAGCATTGGGTAGCTATTTTGTAACAATGGATCTTCTACCCCACTATCTCTCTACAATGATTTGGTCCAGCAATGGGTCATAAAACAAAAAAAAATTGTCCTATAGGTTTTATACAACTATCCACTACTGACACAAAATGAAAATAAAAGCTCTGGTTTAAATATTTATAACGGAGCAAAAAATGCATCAATAAGTAGTGTTATAACTTGCGTAAAATTATCTAGCTCAGTTATTGGTCACCCCATGTAATAACAATATTTCCAATACTTAATTATTTAGATAATCCACTACACTAAATTAAAATACTGACATTTATTAAAACTTAATTTATTCAGATAGCATTTAAAACAAAAGAAAGAAAACAAGATCGTCACCTCAGATGCTACCAAATCTACTCATCATCTCAAAATAAACTACAAAAAGTAGTGAAATCACATATCATTGTCCTAAACCAGGGGTCCCCAACCCTATGCCCACGGGCACCATGGTGCCCGCAGACCATTTTACGTGTGCCCGCTGCTATCCGAACACGATAAAAAATTATTTATCTGATATAAATAAATTTAACTTTTAAAATTTCTTATAAATTATTGTATTATATTGTAATCAAATTGTAGGGCATATTCTATATTTTTACAGCGTAAAAACGTTAATTATATGTTTAAATTTTATTTTTGAAATAAATATTTTTTTGTACATTATGTGTATTATTAAAACTATAAATTTACATTGAAAAAATAAATGGTGCCCGCCACCTGGCCAGTATTATAGAATGTGCTCTTAAGTGCAAAAAGGTTGGGGACCCCTGTCCTAAACAATGACATATGCCTACATATCTATTTAATTTATAATTGAATGAAACTAAATCAAAATCAATAAATAATTAAGTTCAGATATACTTTACTAAGCATGTACAATGTATTAATTTATATAAATAGTGTGTAAAAGGTCTGCCCACCCATCACATATTTATGTATAAATGGATTATTCTCCTGTACATGAGGAGTCAGAATGATTAATATGTCAACATGGGTAAGATGACAACCTTGGCACTAACAAGAGCTTTGAATATTCCATCATCAGATTTTCAATGAAATGGAAGGCTGAAGAGTTGTGAGTTGGAATAGTTTGAAGCCTGTCCACTATCTTAATATAAAGCTGAGCACTGATTATATATATGTGTGAGGATAGTAATCTGGACCAACTGATGAATGCTGGTTTAGTATGAAATACATATATTGGTGATTATTTATCTTTTCAACATGTGTGTGATCAGGTGGGTCAGCAATATGAGATGGTACTGACAGTAGTGGGTCACGTGAAAGTCTGAGTTCAAATCCCGAATATATTACATATATAAATGCAGGTTTAAGCCTGTACAATGTATTACATATAGTAATGTAAATTTAGTTAACATTTAATAATATGTCTATTTAAATAAACAAGTTCCTAAATAATTATAATAACATTTTGAGAATGTTTTATAAACCTACAATATTTATAATGTTTAAATAGAATAAACCTGTACTCAGTTTTATATCTGATTTAATAAAATGTTAACAAGAATAACTTATCTATACTCTACTTTGTGCCAATATACAACCATTATCTAAGTTATATACTTAAAAATGAAATGACTGACAATAACATATTATCAACAAACTTATTAGATACTTTGCAATTATGATATTCAATCATATCAATATATCAAATATACAGCAGGTTTCTATTGGATATTTACCAAATCATAATCAACTAATAGTATTCCTTTATTTGAATTTCCAGTCAATCAATTATTAAAATGAATTTTATAACAATCAAACTATATAAAATGATTATTGGCAGTTGTCCAAGTTAAAAGTAATTATTAAGATATAATAGTTAATAAAATTTACGATCGATCTCAAAGAAGTTTAGAAATAATTAAGGCAGATCATTCTGGTCAATGACAGAACAAAATCTACCCAGATCTTTATGACTAAACAAGATAAGCTCTAAATAATCAACCATGAACTAATGAAGTCATTTATATACCCTATATTAACCTAGATAAACAAAGAACATATTTCAATGTAAAGACAACACAGAATTTATATCTAATTAAGCTTAACAATCATATATTAAAATGTACATGTATATAAACATCCTTCACTTACTTATATTGGTTTGATCTTAGATCAAGATTTAAATATCAAAATTACCTTATACACTAACAAAATAATTAGACAGATTTCATGGGTTTCAATCAACTCTAAATTAATTGATTTATAACGAACTTAATAACGATGGTAATGAAAAAAAAAAAAAAAACGAAAACAAACAATGTATACAATTGACTAAAGTTGTTGTAGCCAGTTAAAAATACAAATACTATTTCTATTTAATATATAATTAATTGATAATCTATTACTGTATAAACATCGATGGTGAGTAATAAATAAACATATATATGAAACTCGAAAGGGTGTTGTACGACAATAATACTATATATAAACTGAAGGAGAGGTTCCAAATATTTTCCTTATATTTTATATACAATATGCAATGATAAAAAAAATGTAAACAAAGAAAATTGATTTTTATTTATTCACTAATATAATTTCTAAATAATTAAGCCAACATAAAAATCTATTGTATTTAAACCCTTCTCTATATACAAAAAAATAAATATGTGAAAACAGCAGGTCATAAATTAATCTATATCATCAGATAAGAGTTTAAATAATAACAACAACAACAACAACAAAAAGAATCTCTCCAAGCTTTTATTGTGTGAATCATATAATAACTTATATATAGTATTTGATCTTATATATTAAAATAAAATGTGAACAAAACATACACATTTTTTAATGAAAAATCTATACACATAGATATATTACCTAAGTGAAAGGTCTCATTCTCTCTTTTTACCCACTGGTCCATCGTAGTCCTGTTACTTTGTTTCTGATCCCAATGCATTGAAACAATTCTCCTTGAAGTAGAGAAGACAAGGATGAATAATAACAATAGAGGATTTGAATTCAATTACATTTGTTTTAAAATTCTGATATTTTTCTTTCAAGTATATAAATCTATTCGACCTTTTAAAATAAGAAATACTTGGTCGATGTAAAATCTGCACCCCACTGACTTTATTTTTATTTTACTGATAATAATATATGAAGAGAATTCTTTCATTGACAAAATTCAGTTGTATCCAAATGAGTAATAAATGCTAGCGGGTTTAAAATGAAATTTCAATTGCTTAATATCACATAGAAGTTGAATTAATCGATCCTATGAAATTCATCGATCAGAAATATGACATCCATATGCACATCATGGGGTTTGCATTTTTTATTTTTATGAAGTTATCTTTGAAGGTCAATAAAATCTGCATTGGATGGATGTAGCTATTGTTTTTCACACTATCTATTTGAACAACCAATTATAATTTAAGTTTCTAGTCAACAAAATGAATCTTTTTCAAAATTTTCTTAAAATAGACATCCTCATGCAGTCTTGAGATTAAAATATTAATAGTTTTAGAAATAAAAAAATAAGTTACACCCAGAAAAAATTTAAAACCTTTTGTATATGATGTAGCAAGTTCTCTTATTCTTCTCCTTCACTTTCTTTGCATATCTTCATATAATCATATATATTGCTTATAACACTCTATTCATATATACGTTAATGCAACAAATTTTCTTAAAAACTTCTTTATTTTCTTACAGTTTCGATTGTCCAGCAGTCTTCATCAGAGAGACGGTCAGTTTAATTAAGGCAGTGAAGAAGATAGAGCTCTGATGAAGACTGCTGGACAGTCGAAACTGTAAGAAAATAAAGAAGTTTTAAAAAAATTTGTTGCATTAATGTGTATATGAATAGAGTGTTATAAACAATATATATGATGTAGCAAGTTCTGAAGATATTTCAGAATTAATCTATCAGTTAGGAGTCATATTTATTGCTAGTATACAAAATGTATAAATGACAGTTACATTTGCAAAGAAAAAAAAAGCCTGATTATCTTTGGGTAGGGAACAAAACTTTAAACCCAATTCAACAAGCTTTGATGTTAACCAAATATCAATATAAACTTCCCAACTAAAGCACCGAAATTAATGCATCAAGATCATTTGCGACAAATAATTATATAAATAATTTCATTTTTGATATGATGGGCATGCACTTTGCAAAATGATCTCAGCCTTTTTTTTTCATAAGAAAAACATCGTCTGGAAGCGAACCCGCGACAACAGTCTGCAAGCAATTACTTGCTTGCAAGGCGGCTGTGCTGACCTCTCGGCTACTGACGCTTGACATGATCTCAGCTTTTTGAAGTTTATAATTCAACTTCTAATAAACTCACATATAGTACAGATTATTTTTAATCAACACATGATTTCCAGTGTACATATGTAAGCACATGCATACAATCACATACATAATTTTGCTTTAATTTTCCAAGTGATACTTAAAATGAGAATTAAATATAAGCAGTATTACTATAAGATGTCTTCATTGTTTATCAATGAAACTACTGACTATCTCTTTCAATCAGATTAAGGTTGGTGAATAATATGCTAAGTTCTGAGGCAGGCTTTGAGGAATCTAAACAACGGAATACTATCACGCAGCACTAACACCTGATTATCGTCAACGACACTTTGTCACTGTTTTCCACTCCCTTAATTCAATATTCTAACGTCTCAATATTTACATCTATACCGACATTAATAACCTAACATTACGACCAGTAATGAATTTTGAATAGTATATTTTTAAGATCAAAAAATAAGTGTTGACATAGTAGAAACAATACAAATATTTTTTGGCAAGCGTTGGTGGCCTAGTGGTTAGCATAGCTGCCTTCCAAGCAGCTGGCCCGGGTTCACTTCCCGGTCAACGCATTTGACATATGAATATATATATTTAAAAATTATATAACAAGAAAAAAATTAAAACAAACAACAAAATAATAGAATAACGAACAAAAATGATATTGACATCCTTGACATTTTAATATTAATTTTAAATAAAAAATTGCAGAGACGCTTATATAGAAACATTATTTTGCTGAATTACACTAATAATACACTTACGACTTGTATAGCATTTTTCTTGGATAATTTAACATTCAGGATTCTACTATATAATTCAAGATAATTCTACTAACGTCAGTTTTCCTGGGAAAATAATTTCACGTTATTTCTAATTTTTATACCTCTCATATATCATATGACTCTCTAATAAATACTTTTTGTAATTCTCTTATTTTTTATATGCTGCATTTCTTATTTTTCTCAACAATATCCATATTCGGTCATTTAATTTCACGAATATTTGTAACATTTACTATAATTCACCTCATAATTCTTTTCAAATATTGTTTAATCACAGAATATTAAAATAAAATAAAAAAATCAACTCGAAACATGTATTGTCAAATTTTAATTTCAGGATTAACATTGTATGTATAAAAGATTTTTAAAAATCTTTTTTAAAATTATAAATGTATATATATATTGTGCCCTTGTCTGTAGGTCATAGGTGGGGAGAAAGGTCAAATGTGAAAAAATTTTAAATTTTAAGTTATATTTAGGTGATATAAAAGTAATAATAGTTTTGTAATACAATTTTAAGCTAAAATACCTAACAGATCATAGTGTAATAAAGTATTTTTAAAAGTAAAAAAGTTAAATAAAGTTTTAATATCATTGCTTATGGTTGTGAAAGCTGGCCATACAAAATAACACAGCTATAGATAGCTAAAATTATTGTAATAAATTTAAAATAATAGTCTAAGAATTAATAGATTAAATAAATGAAATATAATTTTATAGTTAGTCAAAATTAATAGGATATATTTTTTTATTAATAAACTTTAGGATGGTGAGAGTTATATTTGGTTCTATAAGTTTCAATTTATTTTCCAAAATTTTATAAAGTACGTTAGTTTTGGTGATTTAAACCGAGACATAAATAAAAAAGAAATTATTTTATAAAGTTGATAGACACGTGATCGTATATTAAATGCCTTCACGCACACACACACTTGGTAGATAATAATAAAGTTTGTGAATTTAAAACTAGATATAATTGCCATCCATCACTAAAATTAAAAGTTAAAAATGTTATATACTGTCTTAATAATTATTTTAAAGATCAAAAAAATAAGTTTATCAAACTATAATTTAATTTAATAATATTAAGTTAAAATAATATTCCAGACATTACGTCATAAATATTTATTTAAAAGTACAGTTTATTATCCCAAAATAGAATGACTAATATTGTTCGCGCTAAAAACAAATATTGACCAATCAACGGATTTAAATTGGCAAGAAAAAAAATCTAAGATAGACAGAAGCGGGAGATGGAATGTGAAAGTTGAAGAGGAAGGTAACTTTTTGAATTGCTTGTAACATCAAAGCTGAAAAAGTAGTTTAAGTTTATAAATTAATAATTATTCTAAAGTTAGTCTTTAACTGATAATATAATTTTGTATCCAGAAAGATGATTTGCTAATTTCTACGTGATCTTACCAGTGGATTTATTCAAATTTGACCATTCATACTACAGTAAAGATGGAAATACCAAAAATAATAATTGAAATAATTATTGAAAGAAAAATGAGTGAAAATTGTATAAGTTTTATGTTATTCGTGCTCAACCAGAAACTAAATCCTATAACGCTAAAAAAAAAGAAAAATAATACAAAGAAGACGCTGTGTGAAAATATAAGAAAGAAAATATTTACTATTGAGAGAATCTTATGACGAACATTTGTTTTATAAGTACTTAAAACTAAGTCATATTTCTCTATGAGAAAAATCATAGTATATGTTCAAGTAAATATAAAGTGAATGAGGAAGAAAAAATATGATATATTAAAGGAAAACATTATTTAAAAATATAATTTCCAAAAGTAAAAAGTAGGAGAAAAGCCATAGTCCTGTATGAAGTGCTATATAAATTTATTAAGAGGAACCTAGATTTTATCTCATAATAGAAAAAAGGAAAATATATTTAAATGGAAGAAATATTGTTTAAACAGAGATAAATTAATCACTAAAGGAGGAAAATGGATCCAGGGAAATAAGGAAAAATTTATTGAATTTTCTAAAATAAAGTACAAGATGCATCGAGGGAAAACCAAGCGCGCGGGGGAAAAAGCTAGCAGACTATGTAAAGGAGATCTCAAGAATAAGTGGAAAAAGATGAAGAAAATTAAGGATCATCGTCCAAGAAGAATTAATAAACAGAATTAAAAGTTTAAATTAGAACATTAAGTGACTAAAGAAAATAAAGTATATTTTTTTTATTTAGCTTTGCAAGGAACGATTTTCCAAGCGAATCCAACAAAGATGTATCGTAAATATAATTTTAATATTTTTTTTTTTTATTGTATTTAAAGTATAAAATTTGAATTAGCTTAGGGAAACATATAAACATAAATTTTATAATAGTTATAATTAAAATATGAGCTAATGGAATGAGAGAAATATTAATAATAAATAAAATGTGTGTATGGAAAATGTTAAACACCTACTAGAAGTCCTGGAATGGAGAAGTTTACAAATACGATCCAGAGGATAGAGATCGTTGGTAATTTTAATATTATTGGTAATATGTAATGTAATTTTTTTATAGGTCATCTATTAATGAATGAGGTATGAACGATGTTAAAAGTTATAAATACACATTTATCCAACATCAAACATATATTTGAGAGAGTAGTAAAATTTTAAAAATGTGCATGCAATAAATAATTTAAAATAATTAATAAGAAGTAACATATTAATTATGTGATTCTTTTGAATTTTATATTGAAAATATCCAAATAGTTTAGAACAATAGAGATAGAAATGTACAAGAAGTATAGTAAAGAATTTTCTTAAGAATAGCTGTATAGTTATATTAAAAATGAATTTTATTATTATTAGCAAGATAGACAAAGAATTTGTCGATGTAATGTAGAGATGAATCTGAAGAAATCAGTCAGATAGTGACTTGGGAGTACTGATATCAAAGGAAACCAAGAGGATGTTTTATTGAAATATAAGGAATGAAATATGGGGATCATAATAATTTGTGTGACCTCAGTATAGATAACTTTGCCCTATAACTGAGCACATATATTCTGGACAGTGTCTTTACATATCTTTGAAACTTTCTGATGTGATGAAGCTGAAGAAATAGCTTTAGCATCCTTCCAATATTAGAGGCAGATAGACAGATAAAAGTCACTCCTCTATGGCGTCCATAAATTCACTGTGCCATGATTGTTGAAGTTTTATAAAGGATAATATCTTGTTTATTTTGATCCAATGCATCTATATCTTCGCTATCTTGATTTCATGGAAATACATCGTCAGGGAGATAATTTTATAGAAATGATACATAAGATAGAAAGGAAGCTAGATATTAGTTATGTAAGAATAGTTGTTTACTAGAGTAAAGTAGAATTGTATAAGTCCAAAGTGAAAGTATCAGTATTATAAAAGATGGAGAATCATATGATGTAATTTATAAAGAAAAAAAAAAAAAACTTTAGAATTAAGTTTTAAAGCAAGAATAAGATTTTAAAATATTGTACGTGATATTTTAAGAGGAGAGATTGCATGTTTTGTGTGGCGAAATGATTTAAAATGTATAATAAAAAAATGTGTATTTGTACCTGATGTGTGGATGACGTTAATTGCTATATAAAACTAGGAATAGGATCAATAATTCGACTGATAATTATTATATGATCGGTGATAAAACTGAACATTAAATTGTCATAAGGATTAAATTCTGTAGGATTCCATACTAACAAGAATATAATTAGAATTTTGTAATTTTGTATAATTTTACATAAAAGTAAAGATCTTATAGAAATATAAACCTGAAATTATAAGGATATAAATGTCAATAGAAAATTTTAATAGCTAGAATTTTGTGTAATAAACTAAGCTCAAAACATGTATCTGAAGATAATAATATTGTGAAATATATTTTTGTAATTATTAATGGTAAAAGGGTAAAATAAAAATTAGATAATAATAATGTTAAGACATCAACGGGTAGAAATAAAAGAGTTTGTAATAAGTAGATAGGGATATCCGCTGTAAATAATGTACAAATGGTTACTTGTTATAATGTTAATAAAATGTTATAAAATTTTATTAGTAAGCTTTGTGTCTTGGTTGTTGTTGTTCCTACACATGAAAATGCATGAAATCACAACGCACGTTTATAATTAAACATATTTAAGATTTGGCACAAAATAAATAAACATTAGAAATTTTAATAATTTATTTTATTTTATTTACGTAATGAAATGAAAGAAGTATAATTAGAACAGATATGGTCATAACTTGATTGCCACAGTATTTAAGTAAAATATATGCGAACGTTACCACATAACTTTTGATTATCGGATTGATAAATATTACCACGAAAATATTTAATACATCTAGAAAGAAAAGAGGATTGTATTACTCTATTATTGTCATTATTATTATTAATTAGTTGTTAATTACGTAGTGAATTATGACATAAAATTCCCTTATCATAGTTTACTATGGCAATATAAAATCAGTTTTAATTACAATTCATAAACCTGAGATTTAATTATTTACTTACTTATTGATTTATCTATTTGATTTGATATGATTAGATCAATTTAATTCTATTTTATTTAATTAATTTATTTTATGTGAGCTAGATTTTATTTTAAAAAATATTAAGATATGATACTTCGTCTTGTTCCTTTGTCATTGCTCCAGGTCTCATGGAAATAATAAAAGATATTTGTGTTGATTTATTTCATAGACACGACTAGATTTTATGAAATTCTGAGCTAGTAATTGTTTTATTTAAATCATAATAATATGTTTGATAGACTGAGCTAAAGAACCCGGAATTATTATTAATGTTAATTGTTATTGACCGGAAATAAATAAGTAACGAAAATCCGGAATAGTTAACATACTTTTGGCATGTTGTTGTTATTATTATGGAGCAAGAGAAGGGAGGTTACAATATATATTATTAGTGATGTCATGTGATGCACTGTGACTTCTTATATGGAGTCAGGAATCTCTCAGCAACTATGTCCACAGAAACCTGTAAGCCACTTTACCTTCCCTTTCCATTCCCCACCCTAAGTTTCTCCATATCCTGCTCCATCCCATTTCCACAACATAATCTTTGTCAACTCCATGGCCTTCATATCTAAATCCCTCTTATCTGTTCCCAAACCCAGCATAAAAAAACAACAACCCACTTTCTGTATAATCACTTTGTTTATATTTAGTCTTCATTATTTGTACCCTTTCTGCTTTCAAGCATTTACATTGAATCAGCAGATGCCTAATATTTTCTATGCCTTCCTTACACAACTTGCAGACTAAATCACCCATATTTTTCCCTTTACGTGTATATAAATCCCTTGTTGCTAAAGATCCTATTCGAGCTTGAACAGTAAACTACTTTCCTTGCTATTATCGTAAATTAACTCGCACCCAATGTCCCGTTTACTTCTATATATATTTAAACTCTTTTTATTCTCCACCTCTCAAAGTGATCTTGCTCTGCATTGTGCTGCCATCTTACTAATCATTCTATTTGTTTTTAACTTTATACTAGTTGTATTAAATACATATCAATCATTTCCCAGCATTTGATTAACCTGGTGGAGTAATGTATTTTTTCTTACACTGTTTCTCTAAAAATAATCATTAGAAAGAAACTTGTCCTACAACAAACTATTAAAAGATTGTTTTGAACTTTACCTATATATATACACAGTATATGTTGTAATTATATATAAAAAATAATTAAATACAACTTATAATATATATAATCCAGCGTAGTTATTTTTAATTCCTTAAGTATTTTAATAATGTTTTAAAATATTTATTTATTTAGATTATGGGAGGGGAGGGGGTTTCTAGATAGATAACTAGCCATAAACATTATTAAAAAAAAATCTGTGTATATTCAAAATGGTATTGGAAATATCTGCATATAATAAACTTAACCTTTTTTTTTTTCCATATGTCATAGCATCGGCCAGGAGGCGACACGCAACAACCGTCTGCAACCAACTGCATGCTTACAAGGCGGTTGCGCTGACCTCTCGGCTAACAACGCCTGACAACTTAACATTCTTACTACTAAAAGTATATCATACACAAAACTGCATCATCATATTAAAAACCATCATCAATCAATCCACTGCCAAGTCTCTTTAAGTTTAACCTAATTCCTCTGATCCTTAGTTTCTCTTTCTCATCTATCTCACATGTGGCTTCTTTCTAGGTCTTTTAAAATCTCTTAGAATACAGTTTAAGACTTCAACTATCAATTTATTATCATCTTTTTAGAAATACGACTATCCTAATTCCATCTTAATCTTCACTGCATGGTCTGAAGTCTTTATATTGCTCATGTATTAAGGATCCTAATCTCAGATTTATATTAAGAATGGATAAAACACATCTATTAAAAACCCTCCTTTTTAAAAGCACTTTTGAATATTAAATTACGTCTGCACTCTGGATTCAAGTTTAATTCTATGATTAATTTAATAGGTTTTGACCTGTATTATTAATATGACCAAGATATTTATACTTGCTAATTTCTAATTCATTACTATCAATCTTTACTTTCTTATTTTATAAAAAACCATCCAATATTAATTTTTTTAAAAATAGAATTTATCTTTGGACCCACTTTCTTGCTTTTATAGTAGCTTTTGAATACCCCCCCCCCCGCCGAAGCTCAAACATTATTTGCAAAGATAAAACTATATCAGCTGACATGTATAAATAATATTGATGGAACGTTGACTTTCTTAAAGAAATTGATCAAAAAAAAATATTAGATAGTGCTAACAAATACTGCAAGATGCAGGAAGAGAAAATAGAATAAAAAATGACAGAAAAAAAAAACAACAACTTAATGCTAAGAAATGGGTCTCCATGACTTATTAGCATGCGTCTATTTGGAGAAGCAAATGAGAACATAATTCATGAAAAAATATGCAAAATTTTCAATATTTTATTATACATTGATTATTGAAATACAAGTGTGGTGTATATACGTAACCTAGATGTAATTAAAGGGGATTTGAACCCAAACCTTCAATCTTCCCACAGTCATCCCCTCTATCCAACATAACCACTACACATGACCACATACATGTGAAAAAGATAAATAATCTACATGTATTTCATGCTGAACCAGCACTCATCAGTTGGGCTGGATCATCATCTTCCACACACCCATATATAATCAGTGCTCGGTTTATATTAAGACAGCAAATCTGCATACATTAAAGGACAGACTTCAATCCTGTCCATTCTCCTGCCATCCATATTACTGATAGGATACATTGATTAATAAAGGAATTGGATTTTTTGCAACATTGCACACTCAAACCATTTCCTGATGACAATGAATATTTTTTGTACTGGTTATCTACGTACAATACATTCCACTACCATAAAACATCTTATCTCACTGGAGTGATTGACTTCACTTAAGGGTGGTTTACATTTTATTGTAACCATGTTTATAACATTAAGTTACAAGTGCAAATTTTAATGCATACTTTTTGTTTTAAAAAAGACATTGGTTATTAATTATAATTTATGAAGAACAATTTTTATTTAGATTTATTTTAAGCCAATAAACATCACATGATCAACACCTCTTATGCTTGCTTATAACTTATTAAAAAAAGGCAAAACTCGCCATACAGTACTGCCAGTCAGTGCATGCCTGCTTTAATAACAGTTATAAGCAAGCATAAGAGGTGGTGATCATGTGATGTTTACTGGCTTAAATCCAACCCTACCTAATAGGATAGTGGTGCCTATGGTTATTAAAGAACAAAAGACACCAAAATGTATTGGTACTGAACTGAGTTCAGACCTATATGACTATATAAGCTAATGAGCTTGGTTTGAAAATATTGTGTTTTCAATTTAAGACTCATAGTTTTGTAGTTAAGTAGAGATAAAAGATGGCTGCTGGAGGGTTGCATTAGCATTATAGGGGTCCCCAACCCTAAGCCCGTGGGCACCATGGCGCCCGCAGACTATTTTATGTGTGCCCGCCGCTATCTGAACAAAGATAAAAAAATATTTATCTGATACAAATAAATTTAATTTTTAAAATTTCTTATAAATTATTGTATTAGATTGTAATCAAATTGTAGGGCATACTATACTTTTACAGTGTAAAAATATAAACATTAATTATATGTTAAAATTTTATTTTTGAAATAAATATTTTTTTGTACATTATATGTATTATTAACAATATCCAACTATAAATTTACATTGAAAAAATAAATGGTGCCCGCCACCTGGTTGAAAAAATAATAAGTGCCCGCCACCTGGCCAGTATTATAGAATGTGCTCTTAAGTGCAAAAAGGTTGGGGACCCCTGAATTAGATCCTAAGATCTAAGTGCAGTGCTCTCAAATCCAAGGCTCCTCACTGACGAAGGCCACAAGCCAAAAATTAGTATGGGGATATTGGATGATTAGGCACTAGATGGAGATTTTATGCACAAGCCTTCTCGCATCCATTGGTTACCCTGTCTTGCACTGAGTGGCAATACTGTATGGAGGGGTTTTTCTTGTTGTAATAGATTTATTTTAATTGGAATTTTAAATAAACCAATTATCTTCTTTGCCAATTTTCTGCTTAAACAACTCCAGTTTATTCACATATATTTCTTTTACAGAAACACATAATAAGAAAAACAAGCTCATCAACAAATACATATCACATAAGCTATCAATTATAATAAAAACACAAAGAGAGTATCATAGAGTTATTGTTAGATTCACCACCCATATAAATTCTTTTCGGGATACAAATAGGTTTAGGATTTCTTCTTCCACATAATTTACTTTATTACTAACTATTCAGAAATGGGTATTTAGCTATTATTTGAAAAGATCCCAAAATAATTTAAATTGGCCCAATGAATATTGATGCATTGGCTACGATGGCAAAAATATAATTATAATATGCATCTTTCACTAATGGCGGACGAAAGTCATGTTTACCTTTATAAATGCATACATTTAAATAATAATAATAAAAAAAAAACACTTGAAATATGACATACTTATTACTTAATTTATTTTTAAAATGACTAATTTTGTGAACTTTATATTATTTACCAGTAATTTGTAAATATGAGAAGAGATTAATAATTTATTATTTACATAACAGAAAGGTCATTAATAATCTTGTTTCATGCGATCATCTTGAAACACTTTGTTTAAACTCTATTTCTTCTTCTTCTTTTTTTTTAAGAGAGAAGAAAGGTGAATATTAATTCAGAATAGATAATTGCATTTTTTAAAGTGCAGCAAAGACAAGATGAAGACTAACTTAATTATCATCGCATCGTTACATTACGTCAAAAGCTAGGGACAATAGAAGTGACTGTATTGTAAACAACAATTCCATGTTTTAATTAAGAAATAAATTGAAAAGAAAACATTCCAAATGTTTTTAAATTGTATATTTACTAAATAATTTACATTTTTTTTATTTATCATTTCCATAATTATATATGAAAGCATGCACACAGCTATTACAATGGATAAAGACAAATGATCCAGGTTTTGTACAGAATTAATAAATTAATGACCTAATAAAAATGAATAAAAACTAAATTTTTAAAAAAAAAATTTAAATAGTAAAGCAAAAAGATTACTGCTATTTCGAAGAAGACAAAAATTATGGCATTAAGGCAGTATTTAAAATGATACTGAAGATAAAAATCAATACCATTTTTTGCCTCCTGGATAATTGCAATAAAAGCGGAAAAGACCTAATTATAGAATTTATTGTGCCATTCTATGGGATATTAAAGAAGGAAAATATAAGAATGGGAGCTTATGAAATACAACATTGGGGAAGACTTCGGAGGATAACTTTGTAGATCTAGGAAGCCAAAGAAGTAGATAATTTATCAGTTTTGACTTGAATTTTGACTCGGAAAACAAATAATCAAGCAGAAATCATCTTATTTCAAATATATTATAAGGTAAATAAAGAGCTTTACTATTTTCTCAACAGGCTTTGTGATAAATGCTTAGCAAGAGAAAGCATTTAAAATATCTCTATCAGAAACCACAGCCAAATCCCTGACCAATGGTTTCATGCTTTGGCACTCCTCAGAGAAGTGGTAGGATAGTTTCAGACACTAGATCTAAAAATATCAATCCAAAGCCAGCATTTATCACAAAGCTTGTTGAGCAATTAGCAAAGCTCTTTGTTTATATTTTACAAGCTTAAAAAAGAAATGGGGTCATGTGATATGACTCTATTTTTTATTTTTATATTATAAGGCAGGGATGCCCAATCTTTAACTTGACGTGAGCCAGTTGAGAATTTAAAAAAATTTGGGGAGCCACAATTATATATTGCATTTTTCATATTACATTTATAAACACAATTCACAAACTAAAAAAAAAACTGGTGTAATATGTTAAAAAGAAAAAAAAATGTAAATACATTTTATTTATTAAAAATTTGGTAACACATATAAATTACAATTACAGGAAAAGTATATTTCAATTATTTTATTTAATGTGAAACCTGATACTGCATATCGTTATCGTTTGTATTGTAAAAATGTTTATTTTTTAGTGTGTGCATGTAGCGTCAAGGAACATAAAATATTTTATCAATTTTTCTTGAAGAGTGCAATGCGAGCCACATTAAACGGTGGCGGCGCGAGCCACATGTGACTCGCGAGCTACTGGCTGGGCATCCCTGTTATAAGGTGATTTGATTCGTTAGAAAAATGTATAATTCTCATAAAGGTCTTGATGGTTAAAAAAAAACAGGATGATTATCAATAAAATAATTCAAACCAGTATGACAGTAAGGAATATAAAATTCGTACAATTATATGATCACTTGAAATCGGGCCAATCGGATGACCTCTAGTAATAATAATAGCAGCAATAATAAAAACACCAATAACAGTAATAATGTCAATTAAAGAATTCAATTAATTTTTATTTCTTCAAGATATCTGAAGTTTTAAAAACTGAAAATCTAAACATTGAATTAAATATGTATATATGAATAATTATCATTTCAAAAATAAATTTTTGTTACCAATCATTTTACTTCTTATGAGAAAATGCGAACCTGTGATACACACACACACGCATACACGCACAATATCTCGCACCCCACTGCTACGTTTCATTCAGCAGCATTATTTTGTAACAAAGATAAAGTCTGAACATAACAGTCCAAGCAAAAGTTTCTTACACATATATAAGGTGTACAGGTACATACTTACATGTTCACCATCTTCACCTCCAAAGTCAAGCCAAAGAAGTCTATGCCCATCATCTGCTGACATTCTTAATTTATCGTAAGGATAATGCCATAAGATATGAGACCGTCTACTGTCTTCCAAATTTCTGGCATCGACAAGAGTAAAACCATGATCACAATGTAAGATGAGATTGACTTCTTGACCTTGCCACGTACCAGCTAAAAGTAAACACATAGTCTTCAACAATCAATAATAAATAAGATAATACAAATTGATTAATCTACCCGTCCATCAATTTATTCATAACAAAGATGCGCAGAAAATAACAAATTAAAGAATTGTAGGTTTAAGATTGAAATTGTTTTAATGTATATTATAATTTCATTTTCTTCATCTTTATGAAATCAAAAGAATATTGTTTTATTTTCAGTAACTAATGTTCAACACAAAAATAAATTTAGGCAAGCAAAAGCAAAATTGTTATAGTACTCTTTTTTTCTACATCCATACAGAACATTTAAAATAATGTAGGTGCTATGCATCTGAACGCAAAGCTACTTTATACTTAAAACAAAAAAAATTTTTCTTTTCTGCTGGGGCTTTTTAGGGGGGGGGTGTCGTTTTTTTAGTTTTGGGAAAAAATTTTTTTAATTTTTAATTAAGGGTTATTTTTCCCTTTTTTGGGTGCAATAGTGCCTATATTACTTTACAAATATATTTTCGCACACAAAGTTTTCGAGTTAGGTTTGAATTACAACAGAACATTTAAGTAAAATAGATTGTAACTATAGGGGATTTGAATTCAGACTTTCAAGCCACTTCACTATCCACACTGTCTCACACTACTGATATACATGACCACATACATACAGAAAAGATATATAATCACCAATATACGTATTTTGTGCTAAACCAGCACTCATCAGTTGGTCCAGATTACCATCATTTCAAATCGTAAAATAGATTGCCAAATGGAGCTACTTTTGAAAGTAAAAATCAAGTGATTCCATTAAATCGTTTAATATTTTTGATCAAAGTAATAAAATAATTTTAAAATTTGTAGAAAAAAAAAAAATCTACTGCTAACTAAAATTGTCCCGTTACTAAATAACATTATTTGCAATAAATAAACATATATCACAAGTTATTTAAAACTTACAAAGATTTTTCCTTACAAATATTAATATATCAAGAGCCAATTATAATCTGGCAGCAGGATAATTATAAAATCATTTAATTCAAGAGTTTATTTTACTCTGAATAACAATAATTTTAGTAGAATAGAATTAGTAAATCAACTGTCACTTTGGTGGTTAAACAGAAGATCAATCTTGATCATATAACAACAGTTCATACCTCAGAAGATAAAGTGCAACTTTGGCCATTTCTGTCAAAGTCAGAAATCACAACAAAATGTTTGAATGTAAATAAATATATTTTCCATCATTTTTTATGTTCGTAATTAATTTTTCACATTAATTTACCTAAATATAAACTTTGATTGAAAAATCACTTGACCTCTATTCAAGACAAGTGAATAATGCTTGACCACGCTACACATCAATCACATTCAGTGACAGCTAGCAAAACACAACAATTTTTCATAAATATGTATGTATTTTATGATTATTTTTTACATTATACTGACTAATAATGTGGTTAAATTTAGATTTTTATTTAAAATATTTAATTTTGGATGAAGAAAAGACAACAGAAGTGAATAATTAGTATTCGTAACTTCTAACATATGAGAAATCAATGGCAATTGTACATTATAATTGGTTAAAATATAATTCTTTTGTTTTACTACAGACTATTTTTCTTATATTTTTCTTCAGTTATTAATGTTATTTTAGATTTTTAGTTACATTTAAAGAATTTAAATGCAAATTTTAGAAGCTAAATTAAAACAATTCTGATAATTGTATATTAATATATTTATGAATAGAAACGGACTAGAACCTTAATATATGAATAAAATCACTCAATTTTTTACTCAATCTGATGAATAAAGAAATTTGTCAGCAAAAGGGTTATACTTTTGATCAAAATAATAAATAATTTTAAAATTTATAGAAAAAAATTGATCTCCTGCTAATTGAAATTGTCGAGTTTCTAAATAACATTATTTACAATAAACAAACATCACAAGTCGTTTAAAATTTACAAAGATTTTTCTTTAAAATTACTAATATATCAAGGACCAACTATAATCTGGCAGCTGGATAATTATAAAAAGTTTAAATAACAAACAACAGAAGTTTAATAAATTCAAGTTTATTTTACTCTGAAAAACAATAATTTTAGTAGAATAGGATTAGTAAATCAATTAGCACATTGCTAATTAAACACAAGATCAATCTTAGTCACATAATACTTCACACCTCAGAAGATAAATAATATACACATTAAGTTCAGTAAGTGCTGTTCATACTGATTTACTCTGCACAATTGGTTTTCACTCTATACTTAGAGTCTTTAATTTCCTTTCTCTCCATTATAAGCTTTCTCTTTTTTCTTCTCTCTCTATTAGAAGTTCTGGAGACATTTTAATAGATTTGGTTTTCAAAATGTTAGACTTTAAGCATCACATGATCACCATCTCTTATACTACCACATAATTGTTTATAAACAAGGCAAAACTCTCCACACAGTAGTGCCACCCTGTGCCAACCAGAGTAACCAATGGATCCCAGAAGGCTTGTGCATAAAATCCGTATCTAAGGCCTACTCATCCAATATCCCCAGACTAGTTTCTGGCTTGTGGTCTTCATCAGTGAGGAGCTTTGGATCTGAGAGCACTGCATCTAGATCTTAGGATCTAATGCAACCCTCCAGCAACCACCTTTTATCTCTACTTAACTATGAAACTATGAAAATGAAATTCTCAGATCCAAAGCTCCTCACTGACGAAGGCCACAAGCCAGAAACTAGTCTGGAAAGATTGGATGAGTAGGCATTAGCTAGGGACTTTATGCACAAGCCTTCTGGCATCCATTGATTACTCTGGTTGGCACAGGGTGGCTCTACTGTATGGAGAGTTTTGCCTTGTTTATGTTAGACTTTATTGATATGTAAATTAGTATATTGCTTCTTGCAGTAAATTAATTTTCTTTTCCTGCTTATTATTTCTAGAATGATTTAACATTGTCTACATTGACCAGCTATACATACACATACATGTACACAACTTTATTTAATAAAATACTTACAAACTAACCAGTATACAATAATACCGTCTCTTTACTCTAGAAATAAAACAAAATATTATTCACAAATGTAAGCTTTATTGATTTCTGCTGCACTCAAGTAGGCCTTGTTACAGGTGGATATCTTTCTTCTGACTCTGTTATCTCTTCCTGTTTAGCATTTGATTCTATGGTTTAAACTTGAACTGAAAAGCTATCTGGTGCTTGTAACTCTGTGTTAGTAGAAATAACAGTCTCATTATCTTTCTCTGTACACGAAACAATAATTATATCATCTAATATTTCAGTTTGCCATTATTTTATATGGTTAAAATGCCTTCTTAAAACTCTTGCATCTTCGAATTTTATTTCACATATTAGTGCAGACAACAATTCTACTAATTATTCCTGATAGCCATTTGTTCTTAATTACATCTCTAATCCATACAGTTTGCTTTACTTTAAATTTAACGTTTTCCAAATCTCCATCTTACTTTTTAACTTTATCTGAAATTAAAATAAATAATTGCATTCTTACATGTCATTTGATGAATAATTCCATGGGTGTTTTCTTTGTAACAGAACTGGGCACGAAGTGCTAGCAAAATATTGCTGTTGTAAATACTTCATGTATATTAGCATACTCCTGTTTATTTAACATAGTTTTTGTATTGCCTTCTCAGCTATTTCATTTGGCAGATGGTGATAAGCTGGTGTCAACATATAGCATATCCCCTTCCAAGCAAAGAAGTCTTTTTCTTTGAACTGGAACCTATGCCATTATCTGTAACAATGATTTCTGGATTCCGGTGTTAAGAAAAGTTCATTTAACGCTTTTATTACACTTTCTGTACTGATCATCTTTTACAAGATGATATTCTATCCACCTTGAATATGCATCTGTGGTTATTAAAAAATATATTCATGAAATGGCACAACATAATCTAAACGGACTCATTGCCATTTTTTCGTAGCTTCATGCCAGGATTTGAATTTTTTAGCCGATATAAATTCATTGCTTAATGACAGTTTCTTCTTACATACAATTTCTGTGTCCTTTGTATAGCAGATATAGAATATATTTCTTCCCCTCATGTGGAATTGTTACATAGTCTGTCATAAGAATGTATCATTATAGGTTGATATATTCTCCCGAGCATTCCAAATTGATGGAGATAAATTATTTGGTTATTTTAATGACCATCCACTTCTTGTCCAATTCTTTATGATATTATATTTATTTCTTTTAGTCCACTCTGCTATAACTTTGCTGTTAATCTTTATGGACTTTATCTTATATAGCGGTGGAAATTTATTTCTGACGTTTATTTTTACTTTAGCAGTTTTAACATATCCGATATTTATTTCGAGTGGCTTAAACCAACTTCATCCTAATACTGGTTTAATATTCTTTGTATGTTAAATCTTCCTTATAGCTATTTACCATTATGGGCACTGTCACAATTCGCTTAATACTTACTTATTGGGTTTCCATTTACATCAGTTGCTACCAAGATAATTTTTTTAAAATTCAACATTAACCTTTGCTCTCTATGAAACTATTGTGTAATCTTTATACAATATCAATGATATGCCAGTCCTACTATCTCTACTTCTATCATGTGACCACAGACTTTCACATTTAACTTAATATATATCATTGCTTTCTTTCAGCTTCTTTACAGTTGCAAACTTCTTGAACCCTCCTCCCTTCATTTTACCAAAAAATTATGTTTTATTATTTATCCCTTGTTTTTTACACATCTTGATAAATGACCTGTCAGGCCACAGCTAAAACATTTTATTGTTTAAAATTTACATGTTGATTTAAAATGCCCCCCCCCCCTTTTCACAACAGTAATAAGTAGGAGGGGTCCGTGTTAAATTCCTTCATATCATTCATGACTTTGCCACATTTACACATATTTCTGAATTACCTATATCTGTCACATTTTTGAAGGCTTTCCCATGTAGTAAAATGGTTTCAGGGGTTATAGTATGTTCAATAGTGACTTTATACATTAGGATAGACTCACTTAATAGTATCTGCCTAAGCTTCATGTTTTTGATGACCCGTAGTAACTGGTACAATAATTTGATTAACATAGTGCCTAAATTCACAATCCTTTGTTAAAGTCTGTAATATTAAATCATATTTGCATATAGTTTCATATTGTGATTTCATCTTTATCACAGAAATGAAGAAACGGTGTGAATTTAGATGTAATCGGTTTAAAATAGGCATTTAGTTTTATAATAATTCCTTGAACAAGATTTATTTAGGCAGCTTCAGATAAGACAAACAGTTTGCCAATTATAAGATATCATGTCCTTACATTCATAATAGGATGGAAACTTTTGGTTTATTAACAATTATCCCATTTATGAGCATGTATTTCTCCACATAGTACACATATATCCGCCATTGTCCCAAATTTTTTTTATCTCAAAGATTATTATTACATTGATCTGCATTTTTTCTAAATTATCCTAATCACTAATATACGTGGATAGTTTTTCAGGTTGAAAGGTTGCAGAGTAATAATCTTCACAGTTATCCAATTTTAACTCCATCACATAATATTTCACAGATACTCCATTAGACTGATATATCTAGTTTTAAGATTGTCGAATGCGGCACATAATATATCCAGGACCTACTATAATCTGGAAACTGGATGATTATAAAATAATATAATAAATTCAAGAGTTTATTTTACTCCGAATAACAATAATTTGAGTAGAATAGGATTAGTAAATCAATTGGCACTTTGCTAGTTGAACACAAGCTCAATCTTGATCACGGAGCAATTCATATCTCAAAAGATAAATTATATACACATATATATTTGCATTCGTACCACATATATATTTGCAATCAGTAAGTACCTTCTGTTCACACATGTATCTTGAGTTGGTCTAATTAGAATATGACTGGAACTTTAAAGCTGTTAATGTTGGTTTATTCTGAAAAATTAGTTTTCACTCTATACTTAGAGCCTCTAACTTCTTTTCTCTCCATTAGAAGTTTTCTTTCTTTTCTTCTCCTTCCATTTTTAGCAGATTTGCTATTTTGTATAATGTTAAACTTTATTGATATTCAAATTGGCATATTGCTCCTTGCAATAAACTAGTTTTCCTTTTCTGCATATTATTATTATTTATAGAGTAACTGAACATGACCTGTACTGATCATCCTGTAGCAGATACATACATGTATACAACTTCATTTAATAAAATAGGTACATAGTATATTTAAAAGAAGTCATAGTTATTATATCCCTTTTCTATCATGCACATTTTTTGTTTTTGTGTTGTTAAATACTTCATATAATCATCGTTTCTTATGCTTGCTCAAGCTGTTAAAAACAGAGGCAAAACTCTCCATATAGTAATGCCACTCAGTGCAAGCCAGAGTAATCAATGAATGCAAGAAGGTTTGTATATAGAATCCCTATTTAGTGCCTACTCCTCCAACATCCCCAGACTATTTCTAGCTTATAGCTTTCATCAGTGGTGAGCCTTGGATCTGATAGCACTGCATCTAGATCTGAGGATCTAATGCAATCTCTAGCAGCCACCTTTTACCTTTTTAGTTAATTATAGAGCTAAGAGTCTAAAATTGAAAACGCAATAATATTTTTCAATCCCCCATTTGCTTGTATAATCATACAGATCTGAACTCAGTTCAGTATCTATATATTTTGGTGTCTTTGGTTCTTTAATATCCATAATCACCATTATCCTAGTGGGAAGGATTGTTATTATATCACTAAACATCACATGATCGCCTATGCAAGTGAATGAGTTTGGATTGAAAATATTATTGTGTTTTTAAATTTTAGACTCATAGCTTTATAGTTAACTAAAAAAGTAAAAGGTGGTTGCTAGATGGGTGCATTAGATCCTAAAATCTAGCAGCAGTGTGCTCAGATCCAAGGCTCATCACTGATGAAAGCCACAAGCTAGAAACTAGTCTGTGGATTTTGGATATCAGATAGAAATTTTATGCGCAAATCTTATTGCATCCATTGATTACTCTGCCTTGTACTGAGTGGCACTACCGTATGGAGAATTTTGGTTTTGTTGTTAAATATTTATTATGATGTATTTTTTACATATTTAGATCAATTTATGCGCATATATTTCTCTCCTCTCTCTCTATATATATATAAAAGATATATTTTGCGGGTTCATCCATGTTAAAAAATTTAAATATTGATATACCGATGTTTCGACTTGATCACACAAGTCATCAACTGGGTGATAAAAGGTAGAAAGACATTTGTAGAGGCGCTACAATCACTGATTTGAAAAGAAAAATGTTAAAGTTCCACCAATAACAAAAACGTTAAATTAAGAATGTTTTATATATATAATATTCAAATACAAGTGTATTATCTGTACTGAACTTAATGTAATTAATGTATAAGATGGAGTGGATAGCTGTGGGGAACTTGAAAGTCTGAGTATATATAATTTGGAAGTGCATGAAAAATTAAAACCTTCAGAAGCAATATCCAGAACACACATATAAATAGCCTCATCTTGAAGCATTATTAATGAATAACTGATTGGATGATGAGAAGGATCAAAAGATGGATAATAAAGAGATCAAAGGATCAGAAATGTACACTCACATTTTAAATATATCTTTAACCACACTTTGGCAAGAAAATTTTGTAATGTGTCGCAATTTTTCCTCTTAGGGGTATAAATATACCATGCCCCATGTTAGAGGTAAATGTGTGCAGCCCACATAATGCTAATTATATAATGGTCAATAAACTAAATTATATACTAGATTAAATTTAAATAAAATTTACAAACGTTGAATTTAAATCAGTAAAGTTTCAATCCAATTCAATGTAAAAATCGAATTTACCGAATTTAAACAAAAAAAGCTTAAATGAGATGAATATAAATATTTTTATTACAATACAAATTATTTCTGAATACTGGAAAAAAAATATTTTTTGTCATTTAACAATTTCCGTTTTAAGATATTTGAGATTTTATTTTCAATTAAAAAGGAAATAGATTAAACCTGTGAAAATTCTATAACATGTTACTTTTAAGAAGACTAATTGTAAACAGATATCAGCCTCAGAAATCAAACGTTTAATCATTATTCATTCTTAAAAAAATGGTCTTGTGTCTTAATTAACATTATCCAAAAATGTGTGACTTTTTATACTAAGTCGTCATATATTGTAACGGTTTGTATCTGCCTACTTTATCAATATTCTAGGTTCGAATAACCTCGTGGCACCCTGGTATGGCATAGGTTTGGGGAGGTTCCGTCGTCGACCGTTATAATATATTAAGGCATTCTCTGATAAGTGTTATTATCATAATTTTGACGTGCTTAAAAGTTGTAAAAAGATATTTAATTAATTACATAATAATTAATTAAATATCTTTTTACAACTTTTAAGCACGTCAAAATTAAAGATATTTATCTGATGAATACTTCAGATTACAGGCAATAAGAATATTATTTAATGATAGGCTTAAATTAACAATTATGTTCATAAAATTATTAAATGAAAATTTAAATAGAAATTTCTAGAACAAAAGTCACTAGATGAGTTATTTCATTATGTGATTTAAAATATGAATATATATATACATACACATACAAATCTTATTTACTTTTATATACTATGCAATTAATTATATTCTATTAATGATCGGAAATGTACTATAACTTACAGTAACTAACTTCTTTGATGAGTGAAGCTGCACTATGAGCTCCTTGGACAAGACCTCTTGCCCAGGCAGCAAGATCTCTGTGAGTTTCCACACGAAAAGAATGAGTTTCCACACCTTGACTTGTTCCTGTTCGTGTCGTGAACATAATTACATCTGTAATACCAGGAATAGCTGGACTAGAATGACGACTACTAGTAGAATGAACAAGTCTACGAAATTTAGAAATATCAATTACATTTCAATTTAATTTAAATGAACATATACATGTGTATAAGTGAATATATACATTTTCCACATTTTTATAAGAAAAAAAAACCATGAATAAAACTAGAGTTTGTGGCAGACAGAATGTGACAACAATACTACACTGTAACAAAAGTTTGATAAGTTAAAACAAGCATGCACAATATATAACTGGCAGTAGTATTCAAATTATGAATATTAACAGGGAAATTTCTGTCCCTCTGTAATTACACCATTATTCAACAATGTGTGATACCATTTTTTTTTCCAGCAGGAGGTATCAAACATGTTGAAATTAGAAGACAAAATGGCGACAAAGCATACTGATGTTATGCATAGGTAAAAAGCCTTGGATGCGGTTGTCGCATACATAAGGTTTTAAAAGTTAAAAATCTTATAAAGTAATAAATCCTAGATATAATATAGAATAAAATATCTTTATAAAACAACAAAATAATATATGACAATAGCTGTAATATAATCATGTAATCATAACATAAAAAAGCTCTTTTTGGCAATTTTTAATTTTTTCCCTTTTCAATATGTCTTGGTTAACTACAAAAAAAAAAACACCTATATTGCACACATAACGACATCTACTGGCTATATATAAAATTAACACAAGCCTATAATCATGCTTTAGTAACTTTATAATAACACACATAATATAACTCTCCATTCATTTTTCTTTATCCAATTATTAGTTAAATTAATTGACGTTTTATAAATGTTCATACAATTATTTCTGTTATAATTAATGTAATTAGTTTCATATAGCTTCCCCCTATTAATTTCTTTAATATAATTTAATGGGCTTATATTCTTAACACAATCTATTCGATGTCCATATTTAAGTAATGAACATATAATGCAGATCTGTCATCTCTCCTGTTAGTAGCATTACTATGTTCCTTAGCCCTTTCTTCCAATTGCTTTGCTGTATGCCCATAATAAACCATACTGCAAATCCCACAAGTAATTTTATATACTATACTTTTTTTTATATTATAAAATAATACAAAAATTAATAGAAATCAAAGACTACATTAAAAATACCAAATTATTATGAAGTAGCTTTGAAATTTGATGGGTACAAGCAGGTGTCCCGGGTTAGTGGGTTCGCTTCCCGGCTGATGCTATGACACATGAGAAAAAAAATAAAAAATTGAATAGTAGGATGTAGTTATAATGTTTTACTCAGTTTCTGTATTCCTTGTATTTTTGGCATCTTTTATTTACATATGTCGGCCGTATTTATGTTGAGAATTATTAGTATGACTTTTGATTAAAGATCTGCAATTATTTTCTACCCCCCCCGCCCTAATCAGGGAATAAACTAAGACAAATATATGAAGACTGAAGAATCATTTACTTTTTGATTTGCAATAAGTTTTTAAATTCAATCACTTATTAAAATTTGAATTTAAAAAAATGAGAGAATAAATATTTAAGCTTTTTAATTAAAATATTCTAATCCTTTAAACTCAATAATAATAATGTTTAATTTTAAAATCAATTGCGATATCATCATCATCATTATCAACCATTATCAATCCACTGCAGGATGAAGGTCTCTCCAAGTTTTAATCCATCTTCTCCTATCTTTAGCTTCTCTTCTCCACATTACCCCTACACATTTTCTTATTTCATCCATCCATCTTACATGTGGTCTCCTTCTGGGTCTTTTACAATCTCTTGGAATCCAATATATCTTATACCTTACAAGGATGCATTCAAATCTTTTTTTTTTTTTAAAAAAAAAAATCAACTACTGAAAGACTAATTATCTCTATCTCTCATTCATTAGTTTAATTTCACTTTTATTAAAATCGCTAATTAATTTTATAAATATAAATTCAGTTCATTTACCTGGTGGCCACTAATGGATAACTAAGCAAAGGAGTTAACCATTCCTCTTTGGACCAAGGTGTGGCATCAAACAATTGAAAATCTCTTTCAGTAATCACTGCAAATACTGGCTTCCAATGGATGTTACCGGTTTCAGTGTGAACCTGAAAAGTGTCATGTAATGAAGTTACATAAATGCGTTTATCATAAATATTACTAAACAACTTATAAAATTATTATTTAGGGGTTTGAACTCAGACTTTCGCATGACTCTCAACCATCCGTGCTACCTCATACCGCGGACACACTTGATCGCACACATGTTGAAAAGATAAATAATGTGGGCGATCAAGTGTATCAGTGATATGAAATAGTATGGATGATTGAGGGTCGTGTGAAAGTCTGAGTTCAAACCCCCTATATATTACATATAGAAGTGCAGGTATGAAAAAGCCTGTACTGAAAAAAATTTCATATTTAGAAATTATTATTTATAACACATGTATTGAAATAGTGGTTAAAAAGCATAGAACTATGAAGAAAAAAAGACATATAAACATGTACATTTTAAAGTGAAAAACAAACAAACAAATTAATATCAACATTAACGATTCTTCTTTTTTTAACAAAGTGATTTCATACTGCGTTTTTAAAATTAAGTCAATTTAACAGCTTTTTATTATAGTATAATTTTTCATTCATGAAAATCATAGTATTTTGTTAAAATATGCTATAGATATTTCAATTCTCATAAAGTTTTAATAACACAATTATTTATTATATATAATTACATATATTTTGTCTTACATATCAATAATTGCATAAAGTTGTTTCTTTATATGATTTTAAACTCCGATTCAATTTTAAATTTATATTAAATCCCATTAGATATATAAAAAAGAATTAAATAATAATAAAAACTTTTCGATACATTGATTAAATTAACCAGTGTTAAAAATAAATTATTATTATTAAACTATATTTTACGATTTAAATAAAAGACAATTTTAGAAAAGACTAATACATTATTGCATAGAAAATCCATAAGCTCGAAACCAGTTGGTCTGGAGATGAGAGTGTTTTGGATAGAGGTTTTAAATATTTTCTCATACCGCACTTATTAATTAAGAGCACATTTGAGCTATTGGTAGCTCTCTGTATTGCATTTTTGTAATTACAAGCTTATAAAAATAATGTCACGTTATATATGACTTGCTTTTTTACTTATTATAAAAGTAAGTACAACTACCAAGTAATACTGACGCTAAATTACTGCAGAAAAAAAAAAAACAAACATATAAAAGATAAATTTAAAAAAAAAGAAGTAAATAAGTAAGTTTATTGGTTAAAAGATCGATTGATTCTATTTTTCAAGAAATATAATAATGAAAAAACTGCACAAATTCGAATTAAAAGTATCTTGGCTAATATTTCACAAAAGGATATAGAGGGAAAAAACTTCATAAGTGACCACTTTTATTTTAGAAGGCTGGTAAACTCTATAAGCTGAAAAAATTACATCACCACTCGACCAATGTTTTTACAACTGTATTACTTTAACATGATAGGGCCTTCAAATTACAGAATTTTGGCAGAAAAAAAAAAGAAAAGTGATTACATATCTGAAGTAATAAAACTTTTTTTTTTTTTTGAAGAAAGGATAGTTCATGCAGGTTTAAGGACTTGATAAATATAGGGCTTAATATGCTGTAGCACTACCCTCAGGCCCTTTTTGTCAAAAACTTATTGCCTATGCAGAAAACTATTGTGGAAGAAAAAGATGCCCACAATATCACTTAAATAAATTCAAAACCCTCTAATGCAAAAAGAATAGATTTTACACTTAAAAAAAAAAATTCAAATTCAAAAAGCACTCGATCACACGTTTTTTCTCTCCATATTTTGAAGTAACCTTTAAAATTACATCCATAGAGAAACTACTGACTATAATCAGCTAGTCACACCCTCCACTTTACAGTTTTAAACATTTCAAACTTAGTGTTCTGCTCTCCTAGGAATAAATATAATTATTGGGAAACATACTCATTCATCTTTCCATCTTCTTCAAATGATAATAATAAACTCCTTTTAAACATAAACAACATACAATTAACTAAAAGAAATTGTAAATTCTGATCATTAGAACGTAAATACTATGACTTTCTTCTCAACCTGAACTTGTAAGTACTACATATCTTACTTTTCTTCACATAATAGAAAGAATTCCATTAACACAGATAATATTTGCAGGCTTTGCAATAGACAATCAGGAACTCAATCATATATTTTCATGCCTACGTTAGATTATATTTGTCTGGCTTTTTCCAAAATGTTCAAAAATAAACATTATAACATTCAATCATTTTCCAAAGAAAATTTTGCATACATTTGGGCCTGTACATTTGCATTATTTTCCCTATGGTGTTAAAAGATACTAATTCACATACAATTCAAATACAAGAAGACCTCTAAAATACTTTCTGATATAAAATAGAAATAATATGATTAAGAGATGAGAGAATTTCACCTACAAACATTTCCACAGATATTTGGTCTTTAATGCGATGACATTCAAGTTTATAACATGGCACATTTTACCAAAATCGTAAAAGAAAAAAAATGGATGAAGAATTTCATGGAGGTTAGTAATTATATTAGTATATTTGGACAATATTTTTTTATTATTATGCAAATTTAAGTTTTAAGTTTGTCACTTCTTTGTATTTTGTGTGATTATTAAGTTTCAATGAAGTTCTTTTTGAAAACTTTATTGAAACCATTATTCCTGAACTACTGTTTCTGTTGACATAATAATTATCACCATTAGTTGTCTGCCAACGTAAATTTCACACTTTAATCCAATCACTTACTTAGAGCCTTTGTGTTCTTTTAAATTTATCTTTTAATGTACCTTTAATTACAAGTATAATATAACCCCTCATTTTTATACTTCATAATGAAATAAATAATTCTTTTTGCTAAATAAATATTGCTAATTAGTTTTTACAAATTACTTTTTCCATTCTTCTATAAATCTATATTTCAAGAGCTTCTAATTTTTTCTTTCATTTGCATAATGTGTTCACAATAGCTTTTTTTCTAGCTCTTTGTACTCTAAAAGGGTTGGTAGCTGAGAGGTAGTGCAGCCGCCTTGCAAGCAAGTAGTTACTTGCAGACAGTTGTCATGGGTTCGCTTTCCGGTGATGCTTTGACATATGGAAAAAAAAAGCTTCCCCATCCGTATAAAAAAAAAATTTTTAGTTATTGAAATGTTTATTATATATACTATCTTTGGCACTATTTTTACTACTACTTAACCAATTCACTAAGAGGAAGACAACAGAATCATAAAACCAATAGGTGTGATCTTTAGTTTACTAGATATGATAGTGGATTTGCAATTGTAAGGAACATCTTCATTGGATTAGTTAAGTGAAACAAATGAACATCAACATACGTCTAAAAAGTAATTTATGGTCAACTTGAGCCCAGATTTTGTAGGAGAGACATTCTATTTAAATTTAAAAAGCTATTTAGTTACTTTTTTTTAAAGAAGATGTATCTTAGCAAAGAATTCACGAAAATCTCTACAACTAGACAAAATATTTAACAAGGATGTGGACATGTTTTAAGTTCAATGATTGATTGGTAATATATAATCATTCCAAACTCATCTTTAACATTTTGTGCTTTGTTACTTTTTTTCTGAATGTTACTTCATTATACTCATTTAAAAAAAATAATAATGAATATATAACATATTAAACAAAGCTGAAAAAAGACAACATCCTTGCCTTCTATTTTTCTATCTAAATATCTCTTTAGTTTGCTCAGAAATTAAAAGTTTACTAATCCATAATATTAGAAAAAAAACAACCACAACAATAAGCTACGGAATAAAATATGATTCAAGTAAAATTATATAGAATAACCTTTATAACGTTTTGTAATTTTAAAATAGATGACACAATTTACAATTCTTTCTTTTAAATATTTAACAAACAAAAATAAATAAATACATTTTTAAAATTTGCCACAAATATTTCTAACATAAATGCTATAAGATTTAAAGTTAAAAGAACATTAAAAACCACATGATCACCATTTCTTATGCTTGCTTATAACTGTTATTAAAATAGGCAAAACTCTCTATACCTATTGCACAAGCCTTCTGGCATCCATTGATTACTCTGGCTTGCACTGAGTGGCAATACGTATAGAGAGTTTTGCCTGTTTTAAAAGAACATCACTGTTAATTTTGTCATGATTAAAATAAAAAAAACCATAATATTAAAGCAATAGTAATACATATAGAACATCTCTTATTTGTGAAAAGTGAATTCATAATCCTGGATTTGAAAACCACCTTATTTATCTTTTCAACATGTGTGTGATCAGGTGGGTCAGCAATATGAGATGGGACTGAGAGTAGTGGGTCGTGTGAAAGTCTGAGTTCGAATCCCGCATATATTAAATATATAAATGCAGGTTTAAGCCTAAGCAAATAGCAGAAATTACTTTACTGCTGTAGCATCATGATAATTAAAAGCAAATGGATAATTAATGTAAACGAATATATGTGCACGCATATGTTCTTGTAAATGTGTGCTTGCGTATACAAATAAATGTTTAAAAAATTTTTTTCATACGTCAAATGCGTCGACCGGGAAGCGAACCCGGGCCAGCTGCTTGGAAGGCAGCTATGCTAACCACTAGGCCATCAACGCGTGACCTAAATGTTTAAAAGTTAATGCATCAAATTATGAATATACACATTTTATTTAATTGTAGCTACTTTTTTTCCAGATTAGTTTCAAAAACATTCTTAGAAGAGTGAAATACTCACAATAGGCCTTTAATAAAAACTATATACAGTATAATTAATTTTATTTCGTTTAAAAATGTATTTTGATAAAATAAAATCCATTCACAGTTCAAAAGAATTTGATAACAAATTGAGCGGAGCCGTTCGATTTTTCAATATAATTTAAAATGGAATCGATTTTCCCATAATTCTTCTTTGTGAATGTTTCATTTAATATAAAACACGAGGCATATCAAATTCCTAACCTTAAATATTTATACATTTGAACCATAAAATAAAATTACAATACAGAAGCAATTACTACTATTAGAAAAACAGAAACTTATTTATTACTAAAGCTTATCTTTACTTAAACAGAAGCCAAAATCTTAAATCACAAATTATTTAAATAATGCTAACATTTGTAAATGTTGTTTACAAATTTATATATTTTGAAATACAGCTAATTAAAAAAAATCAAAATATCTAATAATAAAATTGTATAATATTTATTTTTGAAATATTAAATTATTAAGGGACCAACTGATGAGTGCTGGTTCAGTATGAAATGTGCATCTTGAGATCAAAAGATCTTTTCCACATATCTTTGGTTATATTCTCAAAATCAAACTGATTTTATATGATCACTTAACAGCCTAGAGTCAAAAGAGTCTTAGCAAAATTCTTCCTGACATCAAGAATGAACTTTTTTTTTTTTGCCTACGACTTTAAATAATACTTTCTCCTGATCTCTCAGATCACATCTTAAAATGTCAAGCTGCAAACAACCTATTTTAATCTTTATCTCATAAAACCTTTCTCGATTTATATTCCTGTATATTCTAGTTCTAATGATAATAGAAACTTGCAGTTTCGGAATATTCTTTTCTGCCTAGCAATAGTGTCAAGAAGACATACAATGACTTTAATTTAGCATCATCATACAAGTTAGAAGTATTTGGTAATATATTGAATGCAGTCATTTCAGAGTGGCTTATCCTTTAGAAATTATGATGTTATACTATTTTATTTACCATTCTTGATTTTCCATGAAATAGGCAAAAGTAATTTATTATTACTGTCTCTGGCAAAATTTTGAATAACAATCATCAATGTCATCCTATATACTGATATTTAATAAAAATATCACCTACACTGATAAGAAAATTAAAATTTATATATATAATAGCAAACTGAAGATCTTAATAAAGTCACAAGTGAATCCATCTCCTGTCCTAAGTAATTTGCATAGTGGAAAAAGTGAAAACTTGACATACAATAACTATTGGAACTAAGTCAATGTAACAGTATGATAATTTAAGAATCCCATTATCTCTAGAAAAACTAACAATTCATTTGTTTAATCCATCTTTTGGTTGAAATCTATATATATTATTTGTAAATGGTTTTCCATATGGTAGAACAATAAATTCCACAAGTTATAAAGAAAATAGAGAAATAAGACAGACACTCAACTACTACAAGATTTTATGAGAATCTTAAAAATCCAAATAAATTTCAAAATCCATATTAATAAAGGTAAGAGATAATATACTTTAAAAAAAGAGAATGTTTTAGTTTATTAATATGCTCATAGAAAATAATGAACCAATTGAAGAAGAATAATATAAAATATTGTTTGTTATAAAAATAGAGGCATTTATATCAGATGCTATAGATTAATAGTTTATTAATATTACAAATTTTATCCCAAGAATATTCATCATCAACCATTATCAATCCACTGCAGGATGAAGGTCTCTCCAAGTTCAATCCATCTCCTTTAATCTTTAGCTTCTCTTCTCCACATCACCCCTGCACACTTTCTTATTTCATCCATCATTTCGCATGTGGTCTCTTTCTGGGTCTTTTACAATCTCTTGGAATCCAGTTTAAGATTTCAATTGTCCATCTATTATCATCTTTTCTAGCAATATGTCCAGCCCAACTCCACTTCAGTCTTTTAATTTTTTCAATATTAGCTATAACTATTTAAAAAAAAATTATATCATTTTTAACAAAAGTGCCATGTCAATTCAAATATAGAACAGATAAATAAAAGTGAAACATTCTCAAGATGGGATTTATTTTTCAGTCCTTAAACAGATTAGTAAAATTGCTGTATAATAGAAGATTAATCATTGTTGTTACTAACCTTAAAAAAAGCTAAAGACTATCACCAGTTATTTGCCAAAATGCAGGTACTATATATCAAACTAGACTATTTTCTGCAATGTCTTGCAACACATCATTCAAAATTCTTATGATTTTATTGATATTATCTTTCTAGCTTACTCCCATTCTTCTTCAAATCATACTTTGAAAGACTACATTTTTTAAAATAATTTTTATTAGCCATTCGTTAGATTAGAGATTGTCCAATAATGAATACATTTTTTAAAAAAATCATTTACATTTTGCTTAATAAATAAAGCATTTATAAATCTCTTACATGTGTTGAAAAAAATAGCACCCAATGTGAAAATCAGGGCGATCGATCAAAAGCCTTCAACCAACCAAAAGCCAACACATTGGGCAAGCCAAAATTACCACCTAAAAAGATTAAACTAGATCAATAATTCATAGCACACAAAGCCAAAAATAAGATAACAGCACTCGCTTGAAAGTAATAACAATATTGACTAAATAATAATGATATATTGGCTAAACTCAGGGTTTGAATGCCATATGCCACAATAATATGAGAAATAAAAGGGTAAATAACAATAAGTAAGCATTATTAAGATAAAGGTAATATACGAGCAAATTAAGAGGAGGAGACTTCTCATACTTATTCTTTCAAAATATAATAGCTCTTAATATTGGAAGCATATGTCATTAAAGAGGGATAAGTTACTTTAAATTTTTCTCACAACACATCTTCAAATATAACACATCGTATAACTATAATAAATATAGTCATGATCAGATTTAACATCAGATTTCTTTTATTAAATAGAAACGTGCTTTCTTACGTTTTGCTATATTAATTTCTTAAAAAATGATTTATTCTTAAATAAAATAATGTTATGTAATAATCTTGTGCATAAAATGTATCTCAGGGTTCATATGATTAATATTCCAATAATTTATAATTTTGTTCTTTTAATCTTTGAAATTCTATCAGATAAAGAATGAGATATTAGTAAAACAACAAAGCAATAAGACATACTTCTACCTTTAAGATAATACTTCATTATCTTACAATAATAATTTAATGTAAATTAAAACATGGAAAACTCCTAATTTGAAATAAAGACAATATACTAGGATAGCATTCAGGATATGAGTAGATAAGGGATTTTATGGCTATTCAAAATACCACACTACTAAATTCTCTTTTAACATTCTTCTGAAGTAAAACCAAGCAATTCTATTATTTGAATTTATAATGAATAAATAAAATAAACTTTTAATAATGTAAATAAAATTGATGAAAATGATCTTGCATCAGATAAATAATATAATTATTTCTAATAAAAATAAAAAGATACTTTGTTTTTAGAACTGCAATGCGGAGGATGTATTAGACCTTCTGTGCCTGTTTACATTTGTATCAATCCGATGATAACTTCGTAATCTTGTGATCTGACCAAAATAACATGTACATGGATCTTGTACACGATACTTTTTGCAAAATTTGCAGAAAAAAAAATTAGTAATGTCTACATGGATCTTGTACATGATATTTTCTCAAGATTTACAAAGTTATCGGCAGGTTGTTATGAATGTAAAAAGACACAGCAAGTCTAATATAGGCTCCATGTTGCAGGACTAATAAAAATAACCAAAAATATAAAAAACAATATGAAAAACATTTTAAAACAAATTTTGAGAAACAAATGAATATTAAAAATTACAATTTTTAAAGCATAAAAATTAATATTAAAAACAGCACTTTAAAACAAATTTATATGACTTTCACACTAACAACTTTAAAATGTATAACGATATATAAATTGACATTAAAAACAAAATTTTAAACCAAAAAAAAAATTGATTATGCAATCTTAAATAAACGATGCCATCATACAAAAAATATTACGTTAAATACACACAAAACAATCACTAAATTATAATTTTTTAAAATATTATTTACAAAAACATATAAAATATACACATATGCTATTTACTAAATAACATATAATAGTAATTGTCACATTGAAGCCACAAATTTGCTATTTATTTGTGACACACATAAAATGGAGATTTGAACTGAAAAATTTCCCCCAAAATGGAATTTTATTGAACACATGATTGTACAGAGTATGCCAGGATTCCTCACAGAAATGCTAATAAATGTAATTATTTTAAAGAAAGGAAAAAATGCACAAAAAAAAAAAGAAATATAAATTATTATAAAATGTTTATTAAATATATATCCTGTTGTCAAAATGAAATCTGGACTATAACTGAAAATGTTGAAATATTACAAAAAAAGACCCATTGATAAAGATAAACATGTTTTCACATGAATAGCATTGCAGGAATTATTTCCTTTCAATTTGATGTCAGCACAAGATTACACATTTATTGCCGATGTAAAAAGGCCTCACATCTCCCCTACATTGCAGGTCTAATACCAAAGCACCAAATAAAATAATCTCTTTCTTAGAGGTTTTAACAACATCAAAATATGATTGAAATAAAGTGACTTTCATGTCAAATTATTGATATTCATGCTCTCTCAATGATGGAAAAAGGATAATTTGTGTGGTAAAACTTTGTAATGTTTAGATTTCTGAAAAAGTGCAGATGATGATAAAAGTGAAAAAACATGTTAGCAACAAAAATAGCATTTATTTTGACATTAAAGTCATTCCAAAGACAAACAATCTAGCTCTTTCAGAATTATCAAAATAAATTTTCCAGATAAAATAAATATTATATGGAGGAAAAATTATAAATTAGAGTTTAAAATAAATAAATAGATAATAATATCTGATGGTTTAAAAAAGTATCTGCAGTATTGATATTTCAAATAAGTTCTTTAATTTTCAAACAATCATTCAATTATATAATCCCCAATAAACATATTTAATATCCTTATTAAAATGTAAACTGAAGAAGATGCATATTATTTACTGAAACCACATATACAATTTTAAATATTTTATTGGGTTTACATCTTGAGATGCTGGCTAGGCACAATTACAATACTTACACATCAAAATAAACAAACTACACTCAGCTAAATGAAGAGTACAACTGAAGGTAAGGACAGTGTTCCTCAGTACCTACAAAATATCAATTGTCAGGATAGTCATGGTAGTACACTACCCATGGCTTTAAACAAAAATACATCACAAGAAAATCCACTATAAGGATAATAAAGCAAAGGAAAATGATGGCATGAACTCAAGAAAAAGCACCTACCTATGGGGCAATAGATGAACTAGGACTCTATCACTTGTCATAAGATAATGAGATTAAACCATCAACAATAATAATAAAGGTCATTTGCCACAACAAAGCATTACATGCTTTAATATAAAATACATGAACAATATAATTCGTTAAAAAGTATAACAACGTAAGAGAGAGACTAAGCTATTATCTCTTTAAAATATACCAGCAAGATGAATATTGATAAGACTAATGCTACAACCTCTTTTAAAAATAACAACAACTGATGTGTAAAGCCAATAAAAATTAATAGCTAATGTTAGAAAGTTTAATAGAAAATTTTGGCATAAAAAGAAACAATAAAACTATACATCAGCTGCTACCCCTTTCAGCATTTGCACGTACATTCAAAATAAATAACGTCTCCATGGAGACAAATATAATACATTTAAAATATATTATCACAATAACAATAGCTATACCTCATAAATAATTTATAAAGATAATAAAAAATAAAATTGTATAAAAGAATAACACATAGCATTTTACAATATTGTAAATATTTAAAATTAATAATTATAACCATTATAAAAAAGACAAGATGCCTTCATCTTGATATTCCCATCATTTGACAGGACGCAGTTACAAAAATCTAGTTCTGAAATACCTTGCAGATCTCTAGGATATTGTAAGATATATTTAACGTGCACACCCAATAATTCTTCAGACATGATAAAGCAAAATATTTGAAGACATTAACACAAGCATATATAGCTATGTGTTCAAACACAATATATTTCATGAACAAATTAACAAATATAATGCATAGTAAATATTCCGGTAGAATATCATATATCAAAATTCATATTTCTTTTGGAAGCATACATTTTATAATTTCTCAATAATGAACACAAAGAAGCAATTATTTCAGATAAACACTTCATACTGGAGCATTATTGTAATAATAACGGAAAAGTTCTGGAACAAATGAAAAATAATAAGTTCAAAAGTTAGCTTTAATATTAATATTTCAGGAACATTTATAGCTTAATAATACATATTATAACTTATTCATGCTACTGATGAAGAGCAATAATTTTGCAAATGGAAGATAAATTTAAATCAGAAATTTTACACATATTTCTGGGATATATCAGATATCTTAGTAATACATATTCTAAGCCAATAAACATCACATGACCACCTCCTCTTATGCTTGTATATAACTGTTGTTAAAACAGACAAAAACTCACTATATATATTGCCACACACAGCAAGCTAGAGTAATCAATGGATGCCAGAAGGCTTGTGCATAAAATCCCCATCTAGTGCCTACTCATCCAATATCCCCAGACTAGTTCTTGCAGTGCTCTCAGATCCAAGGCTCCTCATTGACGAAGGCCATAAGCCAGGGGATTTTATGCACAAGCCTTCTGACATCCATTAATTACTCTAGTTTGCTGTGTGTGGCAATATATATAGTGAGTTTTTGCCTGTTTTAATACATATTCTACAATAAATTTCCTGAAAGTGAGTACAATTGAATAAGCTTTAATTTCAATGTGTTGGGAAATATATTTCCTTCTTTTAGTTTATTGCAGATATAATAAATATATTTTTGTGATGAATCACTTCAACATCATTGCTGTTGACAATGAATCTAGTGACACACCTTTTCAAATCAATACATTGTAAATAGATCAGAAATCAAAGACATGGATTTTTAAGACAATAAGATTGAGTGAGGGATTTATCCCTCATCTGCTAATATATTTTTCCTGGAACTCAGATGGAAAAAATAGCATGGAAAATATAGTATAAAAACAGCGCATGGAATAAGTGAATTGTGCAATTACAAATTTCTCTTCAAAATTAGCGGATATATCTTATAATATTCATCAATCAACTAGGAAGTAAAAAAAGGATTACTTCCAGGAGTCCCTAGAAAAAAACAAGCAAAGACAAATGAACAGTCATTATTCAATATCACATCAATGTTAAATGAACAAAAAATGGTAATATTATTTTACGTTTATAAAAAATATAATTCCTCAAACCGTTCTAGGTAAAATTATAATATAAATAATATTTTTATTTAATAAATATTAATTTTAAAAAATGGGTATTAATTAATGATTGATATATGAATATGTGAAGCCATTATAAAATAGAGAAGTACGCATATATAGTTTTAGTTACATTTTTTATTCTTATTTATATGATAACACATAAAATATTTAATAAGTAACTATGATTATAGTTATTAACTTTTACTATATATTATTATTATTTTTAACTCAAGCAGAGTAGATATATATATATTATGTAATAAAATAAATTCTACAAGAGTATCTTTATCACACAAGGAAAAATTAAATATTGTTAATACTTAATGAGATATATTTCTGCTCCGATTTCAATTTAATTGTAAATGGGAAAAATTGATTGATTAATATTGTATAATAATAAACTCTAATGAAAGAGTTTGAAATAATATTATTTTACAATATTATATAATTTTGCATTTTAACAGAAGTGAAATATAATTTTTAAGGTTGTAAAATTTACAATTAAAAATAGAGAAAGATCGTATAATTATTAATTTGTAGTTCTTATTATTTATTTACTGTTTTAATGATAGTTTATGTTGTATATTTTGTATAATAAAATAAGCATTATTATCAACTGTCATGATGTCCTTGTTTTCTAAATTTTATTTATGCCTTTATTTTACTTTGAAGTTAATGCAAAATCTGTCATTGATGGATATTGCATCTGTTACTTTTATAATAAAATTATGCTATAAAACTTTAAACATTTATTTCATGTTACATGCACGTTGACTACAGACCATTGTAACTGGATAAAGGATGACATCCATATTGTTGTAAATGAAATATCTTTCTTGCATGGTCTCATCATCATCATCATCATCATCATCAAATTATAAATGTTTGCAAATTAGAATATATAAGCTCTGGATGCCAGTCCTCATTTCCCTGCCACAGCAGCCACATTTTATTGCATTACTATCTCATTTATTTATTCCATTACAATATATATATATATATATATATGATAAATAAAACAAGTTATAAATTTCATAACTTGCTTTTAAGTTTGCATTTTATGATCACTAGATGGAGCTTTACCAATAGCTCCATCTAGTGATCATATACATATATGCCTAAATGACATATGCTAAATATACTGGATTTGAATGATTAATACTGTTAGAAATAGAATTAAATTAATTTTAATTTTCATGGAAGAACAACTATTTCAATAATTATAAAACTGTTAATAATGTTAGCAAAATCTCTGCCAAATAATTTGAATATGACCAAGAAAAATACAGTGCTAAGTAACAGGAAAAAAACATTACTAATCGGTTAACATGTGAAACTGACATAATACATATATACAAACAGAAAGAACGTCAATTTCAGCAATAGTAAAAATATTTTAATAAAGAATAATTCAGAAGAAGTTTAGATGACAGAAAAATTGTTGAATTTTGTGGTAATTTTAAAGATGTGCCATTTTAACTATAACAATTTAGAGATGCAGACTTATAAACTTTTATAATAATGATAACATTAAGAAACCAATATTTTGAAAAATTAGATCTTACTTGAGTTTAAACAGCTGAACAGTAAAGCAAATGATAAATCATTCTGAATAAAAGCAATTCATAGTATTTCTTGAAATTGACATAATGATATTTAATTAAAAAAAAAAAGCCCAAAACCTAAACATAATATCTGTAATAAGATGTCATATAGCAATTTGGTTATTCACCCATCCTAAAATTATCAGAACCAAATATCAACAACTATAACAGATAGCTACAGATGCATGAAATACACTGTTCTTTAGATAACAACAATCTGCTATTACCTGAAACACAGCGTAAACTACTGTTATTAATATCAGTAAGCATCACATGACCACCTCCTCTTATGCTTGTGTATAACTGTTGTTAAAACAGGCAAAACTCACTATATATATTGCCACACACAGCAAGCTAGAGTAATCAACGGATGCCAGATCTAGGTGCAGTGCTCTCAGATCCAAGGCTCCTCAGTGACGAAGACCACAAGCCAGAAACTGGTCTGGGGATATTGGATGAGTAGGCACTAGATGGAGATTTTATGCACAAGCCTTCTGGCATCCATCAATTACTCTAGCTTGCTGTGTGTAGCAATATATATATAGTGAGTTTTGCCTGTTTTATTAATATCAGTACATGTATTTCAAAATTACGAATGTTAATTTTTTAATCTGAGGTTCAGCATTTAAAAGAAATCTATTTTTGGAAAACATTTCCGGATCAGAAGAAATTATACAGCCTCTTCCCAGTTAATAATATGAGGTACTGAATTTTTGAGAATACCAGAAATAACCCTAATTCATGAATGTGTTAAAAGATATTGGCCTGCTGGAAAAGATTGTATTTGTGTCCTTATTACCAAGAATATTTTGAACCCAGAATATAAAACCCATTCCTATACTTTGAAAGATATAACAATCATAACTGAAATAAAATGACCCAATATTAATCATAAAAACATTTATTTTACTAAACAACTTTGATTTCACAATAAAACTCCATTACAAATTATTTATCCTTAATGTCAGACAGATTTCCCTGTATTATCTATATGAGAAAATACATAGTAAAATGTAAAGCATAGAAATGTAAAGAGTGTATTAAGTTTGATTAGCTTAGTCATATTAGTGCAAATATAAAGAAACTTGCCATGGTAGCAGATGTGGAAAATAATATTGTAAAGACTTCAAACAAAAATTTTATTAATCAAAAAATAAATAATAACACATTATTAACATACTATAATAATGAAAAAACAAAAAGTTTTATCTCTCAAAGAAAGTGAATATCTTAAAAACAAAGTTATTGGTCAATATATATATCTTTTAAAAACTAAATATTCCAATTAGATATATGCATTGATTACAGAAACAGGATATGAAAAAATGCTCAGATGTCAAAGAAGTGTAAGAAGAAGTTAAGCAACAGCAAAACAAACAAACAGGAAGGAAAAAAAAACATGTTAATATATGTCTAAGGTCATGGAGTTGAGTGGATATTGATTATAAATCTTAATGTGAATATACAACTAAATAACTTAAGCATGGACACCAAATTTTGATGAAACTAAAAATATTAATCATTGAGCACTAGTCATGTCTGGAAAAATATCTCATTACTTCTCTTACTTAAAAAAGACAAAATATATCATTAAATGGTTCATTTAAAATGTAGTATACCCTGTAATCAATCCTATTTGTATTTTATAATTTAGTAACTACATTTTTATATGCATTCCATCATCAGATTTTCAATTGGATGGACAGTTGAAGAGTTGGAGTGTGGAGTACATTGAAGCCTGTCCATTAAAGTAGGAGAATTTGCTATCTTAATATATATCTGAGCACTTGTAGCATATATGTGTAGAGATGGTAATCTGGACCAACTGATGATTGCTGGTTTAGCATGAAATACGCAAACTGGTGATTATTTATCTTTTCGACATATGTGTGTTCAGGTGTATCAGTGTTATGAGATGGTGTGGAGAGTGGTGGGTCATGTGAAAGTCTGTGCTCATACCCTGTCTATTACATATATAGACACAGGTATATATAAGCCTGTGTATTTCATCTATTATATAATAATAGATAAATATTTGAAAACCAGGTACTCTTCACAAACTTGGAGCTTAATTGTAAGTATATGGGATTTGAACTCAGATTTCCAAGCACTCTCCCTCTATCCACACTATCTCATACAATTGATACACATGACCACACACATGTAGAAACGATAAAGAATCGCCAATAACCGTATTTCGTGCTAAAACAGCACTTATCATGATTATCATGAGTACCCGATGAGTGCTGTTTCAGCACAAAATACGTATATTGGTGATTCTTTATCGTTTCTACATGTGTGTGGTCATGTGAATCAATTGTACGAGATAGTGTGGATAGAGGGAGAATGCTTGAAAATCTGAGTTCAAATCCCCTATACTTATGTATAAATAATGTTTATAATGAATGGTTTTATTTACTATCGGAACTAAAAACCAAAAAAGTAATTGTTTCTTCAATTACAATTGGGGTTTTATATTAAACTTGAAATAATAAATGTGTATGTGGGTGGAATTCAGAAATTAATGAAGCCAATCTCTTGATTGACTTATTTCATTTCTGGATCCTCCCACCACACTTTTATTTAAAGTCAAACATAAAAAAAACCAATCATAATTGAAGCAACAATTATTTTCTTGGTTTAGATTATCCCATAGTAAATAAAAGCATTCATTATAAATATTTTTTATATTTATGATTTTTAATTTTTTAGCATTCTTATATTTTTCACAATGATTCCAGTCATCTTAATGTTTGAAATTAAAATCGTATGTATTAAATAAAGACCATTTATAGTATGTAAATGGATTATGTCCTGCATGAGGGGTCAGAGAGACTTGGGGTCAACATGGCTAGGATGAGAAGATTGCCACTAAGATAGGCTTTGAGCATTCCATCTTCAGATTTTCAATGAAATGGACGTCTGAAGAGTTGTGGAGTGGATTGAAACCTGTCCATTAAAGTAAGAAGATTGGCCATCTTAATATAAGCTGAGCTTTGATTGTATATATGTGCAGAGATGATAATCTGGACCAACTGATGAGTGCTGGTTTAGCACAAAATACATGTATTGGTGATTATTTATTTTTTCAACATGTGTGATCAAGTGTATTAACAGTATGAAAAAGCCCCTACTGTAGAAAAATATACATTTGTATATTTTAAAAACATATTAAAAAAGTTAACTTTGTTTGAATTTTAAATTACCACTAAAATACTTTTTTAAATATACATGTATTACTAAAATACTTTTTAATGTAACCTTTTTAAATGTATATATATCATGCATCACTAAAAACATAACAATTTGCTCAATATTTAAAAAAAAAACAACTATCAAAATAAAAAATAGCATATACTTTTTAAAATAAAGTTTTTTAAAAATATATATACTGTAACATAAATAAAGAGGAATCAAAAAAAAAAATAATATTACCATACCTGAGTAGTCCTTAGAATGATCATAAGTAAAGAGTCCAATATTAAGATTTAAGGGTTGATCAAATTATTATAGATGGTTACAATATAACTATTACCATATAAGTGAAGGAGTTCAAATATCAAGAATTATAAGCAAATTATTAATAACCAGTATTTGACTCAGGTATATGGAAATCACGTGAAGTGAGTACACTAGTAATTCAATAAAATATAACTCAGGTATACAAACAGTAATCTTACCCACTTTCATTTCTTGGTTTGATGTTAAGTGCATGTTTAAACAAATACTAAGTGAATATGGTCTAGCAGGGCGCCACTAGATTATCTGAATCTAGACACGGTTATATCTGATAACCTTTTACATGTACCGGGTTTGAATCCCTTCTTGGTACTTTATTTATAATAAAATGGAAGATTTTGCTTTTTGAGCCATATCACTATATGCACTAATATTTAGGTAAAAGTAAAACCTCTATAAACCAAAGTGGAGTATACTAGACATAAATCATTTCTCAGATCTTAACATAACAAATGTGTTTCAACATTTTATAAGTTCACTAGCTCAGATTATATATAACTAATTTAGGATGGCAATTCACTCATCCTTGCATGAAATAGATGATGGGATGTGGTTATAATAATACTAAGAAATCACTAAATATTATAAAATCAATATTTATTTATGGCCTTTAAACAGTTAAACAGCTCATTAATTAAAAGGTTGATGACGATGATGATGATGATAATAATAACGATAATGACAAGGGTTTCAACTACAGCTCTAGGACTAAGCCTAAACATAAAACTAAATTTTATAAAGAAATGCATAATTATTGCTTAATTTTAGCATACTTAATTATATCTTAAATAACCAATATTCAACCATTGATGATGATGAATAATCACACTTAACCAAGACTACACTTAATGAAATATATACGCCTCGTTTAATAAAACAAACTAATATTTATTACTACATTTCTAACATATACAGAAAAATTTCTAGATAAATATGAAAATTGACATGAATAATAATAATAATTGATTATATAACAATCCTCAGATTAATTTTAAGTTCTTCCCCCTTTCCCTTCAAATGTATTTTGTGTTAAGTTGGACATCACATTAACCATGAAAAGTATTTCAAGACAAAAAATATTATCTGCTCATTAACACACATACTTAAAAAATCCAACATGTAAATAGAATAAAAAAAAAATGTTAGTAAAATTGAAAGAGCAAGTTTTTAGAAAAGAGTCTTAAATTATTTTCTCCCCCTCCCTTCCAAGCGCTGAAATCTATACTGAACTTGAAACAAAATAATCTAATATTCTAATACTACTCATTATTCCACATTCACTTCCAATTATACACATATAAAAATATTATTATGTATGTGCGTGTTTTATCCCATAATAACAAAATATTATTAAAACCAAAATAATAATATTAGTTAAAACTAAAATCATAATACCATAAAAAAAAATTGTTTTACATATTCATATTTCATAACTGTAAAATTAATAAACATATAATTTTGATACATTCAAGATAATTTATGAAGCTCAAAGTTATCATTAGTAAGACATTCTTGTTTTAATCGATCTGAATAGTCTTTAAAAGTTCTTTAAATAAAATATATCACTTTATTGCTAAAATGTTTATTAAGACTGATATCATAAAGAAAATAGATATAAAAAGTCATATTACCGATCTTTTGTTTGTGGCGAATTTTCAAGGGTTCAAACTTGTCTTGTATATTGTCTATATTTCTGCAGCTATCATTTCCGTTTTATGTGGGAACAATCTCTTTCTCGAGGTGTATAACTATTTGATGATGAAGACTCTATTGAGGTTATTTGCTTTAGTGGACAATTTGGAAATCATTATATTAAATTTTCTTCTCTTCCTGTCAAGCATGTGGATGAAATACAGCAGTTGTTTTCACATTTATAAATTTTCTTGAGTTTAAAATCAGTTGTTGGAACAATTAATTGGACTTGATGATTAATATTTATCAGTAGATTAATTCATCTTCTTTGAATGCAGGTGAATGCTTTCTTCCTTCTATTAAAAACATCTTGTTTATCTGGTCAGTTGAAAGGTGTAGAATATTATTTTAGACACATCTTTTCTTTCCTATGTGATGTGCAGCTTCCCCAGATGGTCTGGCAAATGGAATATACATATAATTTTTCTAGCCCGCCATCTCTTATATTTTCAACGTTCAATATTATAGTTTAATATCTGAATCAAACCATAATCCTTTTTCCAGACACTTTTGTTTTAAAAAAAAAATAGACTCAATTCTTATTTCCTTTCTTTTGTTTTTTTTTTCTTTTTAACATCCAGGTAACACTTCAAATCTTTGAGCTTCCTTCTTTAGATCTTGATAAGACAAATTCAATTTTTAGAGTTCTGACTCATTATAAGATTCCAAAGTGAAACAATCATTTACAAAACAAAAATTGCTACAAAGATCGATATCTGATTAAACAGATTTCCTCTTTTAACAAACAATTGTACAAAAAAAAAAATAATTTAACAGATTTAATACTTCCTTTTCTTTCAATATTTAGGAAATGTAAAATTTTGTATGTAATGTACACACATCCTTCATTCTTTCAAATCATTCATAAACTAACCTTAAATAATATAATTGCTAGCTTAGTAATTATAACCCAATTATTTAATTAAATCTGTAACTTTTAAATCCCACTTATAATTAAAGAAAAGCAAAATAAAAGTATAGAATAAAATATTAGAATTGATCAAGCATAGGTTAGTTTTAAAGAAAGTTAAAATGTTTAATATTTGAAATATAAAATAAATAATTTACACATACATTGCCTATATGTATGCATTATAACTTTGCTTTTTAACAGAAAATTTAAATATTAAATAGTTTAAATGTGTGTATTACCTTTCTATCAACACACAAACAAGTAAAGCATGTAATTGTGGACCCATTCTTTCTCTGTTTAAAGCTTTTAGAACTGGACCTTGTAGGGTTTAAACTTGGATGCCCTACAACTTCCTTTATGGTTATATAAAATTGTGATGATGATTTTGTTTGACCTTTTCTACATGCACATTACTATAAATTTGGCTAGTGACCAAATTGTAATGGCACAACTTTCTCCCCCTTCGGATAAAATCATCAGCACTTTTGTTTTAACTATATTAAAAAAAAAAAAAATCCTAACTAATAAATACACTAATAATAATAAACACTTATAATATATATAAAAAAAAATTAACTACTGGTAAATATATTTTTCATAAAAAAAAAAAAAATTATTTATTTGGAGATCTTTGCCAGGCTATTCTGCTGAAGTATAAGGGATCAAACTCCTAGCATTATAGGTCCCCTTATTCCCATCAAGAGCAGCAAGCATAAAGGCATTCTCCCCTATGTTCTTTATAATTTGGAATGGCTTTTTCTTTTCAAACCATATTGTGGTCTGCATAAAAATGCACCTGTACATCCAGTCCCTTTTTAATATTTCCATTTTTCATCTTGACTGGATATTTATAAAACATATCTGGAGGAATTATTTTATATAACCTCCTATTACAAACTCCATTTAGAAATATGGACTCTTGGTACCATACATAATATGCCTTGAAGTTTTTCAGAGAGATTGACTCTCTATACCATACATAAGGCACTTTGAAGTTTTCTAGAGAGGTTGGCTTTTTATACCAGATATCATTTATCCTTACATCTTCCAGAGAGATTGATTCTCGGGGCCACGTATAATTTATTTTTAAATTTTCTAGAAAGGTGGATTCTTTGTACCATATATAATGGACATTTAAGCTCTTCAGAGAGATTGACTCTCTGTGCCATGTATAATTTATTTTTAAACTCTCTAAAAAGGTTGACTCTTTGTACCAAATATAAGGCGCACTTAAATTTAACAGAGCATTTAAATTTTTCAGAGAGATTGATTCTCTGTCTGATACACACTGGACATTTACATTTTTCAGAGAGATTGCCTCTCTATACCATATATAAGGTATCTCCAATCTATTTAAGAAGACAGATTTTTGAAACCACACGTGCTGGTTTGTTACTAGATTGAGAACTAAAGACTGTTGAAACTTTTGCTCTCTTTCTAAAATAACTGGTTTCATCTCCCTTATTGCCTCTCTTAAATCAATAATCTTATTGGATGCATGAAGTTTTTCCTCCAACTCTCTTTTCCTTCTTTTCACTTCATGATCTATCCCAATCTGCTCTTTGGTCATCATCTCATTTACTCTTTTTACTGAGAGATTAGATTTTATGGCTACTATTGGCCTTTCCACTTCTTGTGATCTACTCTCCTCTATCAGTATATTAGCTGATTTACCTATTTCTTCCTCTAATCTCTCGCTCCTTTCTCTATTATCAGTAGTCTGACAATCTAGCTTATCTTTTAACACTAGTGATCTTTGACTACCTTCTATTATGCTCTCTATGGATTGACATATCCTTTGTCCTAGATTTTCCATCCTTTGCTTACTATCTTCTCTTAGACTCTCTATGCTTATTATACTGTGCTTACTATCTTCTCTTAGACTCTCTATACTTATTATACTGTGCTTACTATCTTCTCTTAGATTTTCTATACTTTGCTTACTATCTTCTCTTAGACTCTCTATCTTTTGTTCTAGATTTACCATACTTTTATTATTTTTCTCTATCTTTTGTTCTAGATTTACCATACTTTGCTTACTATCTTCTCTCATACTTCTGAGCATCTGCATTATCATGTCCATGTCTGATGGTGCCATCTTTGCTATTTGAGCCTGGCCCACTTCTGACTCCTCATCTACTCCCACACTTGAGGCTGTATTACTGCTACTAACATTAAAGGCATCTTCCTCTACTTCCTCTCTTTCCTTTTGTGTTTTTAAGAAAACCTCCCCATCCTCTTCTTCAGTATGAAAACGATCACTGATTCCTGGTATTGGGGCACCTTCCTCTTCCATAACCTCTTCCATACTATAATTTAGTTCACTCATGTTATAAAACTATGTATATCCCATCTGTACTTCCCTGACCATCAGAAATCCACACATCTTCTCCCTGTCTGACACCTATTCTGACCAACTGACTGATTTGATTTTCACCTTATTATGCATTACAAATACAACAAAAAAAAATTGTTAATATCCTTATTTAATGAACTACACAACAATAATCTATATAGTGCATGTCTGTCTGTAATAGCCCAAATTATACATTCATCCATTCTCCCAGAAATCCGACAGATATTGACAGTCCACAGAATGACTAGCAGTTCACAATCTTGAGATAAATAAAAGAATTCAGTCACAGCACTATAATCACACAATGCATCACGAGCACTCAGAAGATCATCCCAATTCGATCACTATTAACTACCACAACCCTTGATTGAATGAAGCAAACTCTGTTGCAATAAAAGAACTATTAAGTCTTAGGGGCTAAGATAGATAAACTATGCCTTGCTCTCTCTCTTGGAGTCTTATGTGGCAAGTATCAAGGAATGCCCTGCTTATTATAGACTACAAAAATGAAACCTTGCTCTCTCTCTTGGAGACTTATAGGCTGATATCATGGCAGGACTACTGTTAACTGCTTCATGATAAAATAAGAATAACATATAAACTTGATTGGAAAACTATGCCATGCTCTCTCTCTTGGAGACTTATAGGCTGGTATCATGGCAGGTCTGCTGTTAACTGCTTCATGATAAAATAAAGATAACATATAAATTGGGTTGGAGCAGTGAATGGGTTTGATCATTCATAAGTTACACGAAATACATAGCATTCTCAAGGCAATGACAAAACTCTCCACTCATCATCAAAACTGCAATCTAACCAACCAAACTCCAACGATCAACCATCCAATCAAACCTCTAAAATCATAGACTTTTTACAAAATGAACTCCCCAAACACACATGAGACTACTATTCCATAATTCATCACTATTACTATGCCTATCCTATCTGGCAATAAATCATTTTAATGTTCCACAAAAAAAATCTATTATTTATTTCACCTTTGTCTTAAGTTGTGATATTCATCTCTATTTTCAAAATTGATAAAAAAAAAAAACTAAGCTGTTTTATGGCTGTACCCATTTTATCATCATCAATGAAAAATTAAATCATATTAAACATCATCATCTAAAATAAGACTGTTTGGCCAAGAAAATTTTGTAAGACAAAAAAAAATTTTTACTGAAAAAAAAAATTTTACTAAAAAAAAATTTCTCTATTTTTAACCACACATCTCCCATCATTCTATAGACTCTCTTTTTCAGGTATATGGTAAAATATCAGGCCCCAGTTGGGTGTCCATTGTAACATAATTAAATGAGTTCAAAAGATATAACTAAGTAAAGGTTCAAAAATATAACACTATCAAGAAATTATAAGCAAATTATTAATAACCAGTATTATAACTCAGGTATATGGAAATCACGTGAAGTGAGTACACTAGTAATTCAATAAAATATAACTCAGGTATACAGACAGTAGATCTTACCCACTTTCATTTCTTGGTTTGATGTTAAGTGCATGTTTAAACAAATACTAAGTGAATATGGTCTAGCAGGGCGCCACTAGATTATCTGAATCTAGACACGGTTATATCTGATAACCTTTTACATGTACCGGGTTTGAATCCCTTCTTGGTACTTTATTTATAATAAAATGGAAGATTTTGCTTTTTGAGCCATATCACTATATGCACTAATATTTAGGTAAAAGTAAAACCTCTATAAACCAAAGTGGAGTATACTAGACATAAATCATTTCTCAGATCTTAACATAACAAATGTGTTTCAATATTTTTATAAGTTCACTAGCTCAGATTATATATAACTAATTTAGGATGGCAATTCACTCATCCTTGCATGAAATAGATGATGGGATGTGGTTATAATAATACTAAGAAATCACTAAATATTATAAAATCAATATTTATTTATGGCCTTTAAACAGTTAAACAGCTCATTAATTAAAAGGTTGATGACGATGATGATGATGATAATAATAACGATAATGACAAGGGTTTCAACTACAGCTCTAGGACTAAGCCTAAACATAAAACTAAATTTTATAAAGAAATGCATAATTATTGCTTAATTTTAGCATACTTAATTATATCTTAAATAACCAATATTCAACCATTGATGATGATGAATAATCACACTTAACCAAGACTACACTTAATGAAATATATACGCCTCGTTTAATAAAACAAACTAATATTTATTACTACATTTCTAACATATACAGAAAAATTTCTAGATAAATATGAAAATTGACATGAATAATAATAATAATTGATTATATAACAATCCTCAGATTAATTTTAAGTTCTTCCCCCTTTCCCTTCAAATGTATTTTGTGTTAAGTTGGACGTCACATTAACCATGAAAAGTATTTCAAGACAAAAAATATTATCTGCTCATTAACACACATACTTAAAAAATCCAACATGTAAATAGAATAAAAAAAAAATGTTAGTAAAATTGAAAGAGCAAGTTTTTAGAAAAGAGTCTTAAATTATTTTCTCCCCCTCCCTTCCAAGCGCTGAAATCTATACTGAACTTGAAACAAAATAATCTAATATTCTAATACTACTCATTATTCCACATTCACTTCCAATTATACACATATAAAAATATTATTATGTATGTGCGTGTTTTATCCCATAATAACAAAATATTATTTAAAACCAAAATAATAATATATTAGTTAAAACTAAAATCATAATACCATAAAAAAAAATTGTTTTACATATTCATATTTCATAACTGTAAAATTAATAAACATATAATTTTCATACATTCAAGATCATTTATGAAGCTCAAAGTTATTATTAGTAAGACATTCTTGTTTTAATCGATCTGAATAGTCTTTAAAAGTTCTTTAAATAAAAATATACCACTTTATTGCTAAAATGTTTATTAAGACTGATATCATAAAGAAAATAGATATAAAAAGTCATATTACCGATCTTTTGTTTGTGGCGAATTTTCAAGGGTTCAAACTTAATTGTCTATATTTCTGCAGCTACATTTCCGTTGTATGTGGGAACAATCTCTTTCTTGAGGTGTATAACTATTTAATGATGATGACTCTATTGAGGTTATTTGCTTTAGTGGACAATTTGGAAATCATTATATTAAATTTTCTTCTCTTCCTGTCAAGCATGTGGATGAAATACAGCAGTTGTTTTCACATTTGTAAATTTTCTTGAGTTTAAAATCAGTTGTTGGAACAATTAATTGGACTTGATGATTAATATTTATCAGTAGATTAATTCATCTTCTTTGAATGCAGGTGAATGCTTTCTTCCTTCTATTAAAAACATCTTATTTATCTGGTCAGTTGAAAGGTGTAGAATATTATTTTAGACACATCTTTTCTTTCCTATGTGATGTGCAGCTTCCCCAGATGGTCTGGCAAATGGAATATACATATAATTTTTCTAGCCCGCCATTTTTTATATTTTCAACGTTCAATATTATAGTTTAATAATCTGAATCAATCACAATAATAATCTTAATAATAATTCAAAACAGCTTTTTATATCCAATTTTTAGCTACCTTAACCAATCAGAGATAGCATCACTTGCTATTTTTGGACAAATTTGTTTTAATTAGATCTCTAATTTATTTTCAACCAAAGTATTTTTTAACTGAAAAGTTTAATCCTTTTTCCAGACACTTTTGTTTTAAAAAAAAAATAGACTCAATTCTTATTTCCTTTCTTTTGTTTTTTTTTTTCTTTTTAACATCCAGGTAACACTTCAAATCTTTGAGCTTCCTTCTTTAGATCTTGATAAGACAAATTCAATTTTTAGAGTTCTGACTCATTATAAGATTCCAAAGTGAAACAATCATTTACAAAACAAAAATTGCTACAAAGATCGATATCTGATTAAACAGATTTCCTCTTTTAACAAACAATTGTACAAAAAAAAATAATTTAACAGATTTAATACTTCCTTTTCTTTCAATATTTAGGAAATGTAAAATTTTGTATGTAATGTACACACATCCTTCATTCTTTCAAATCATTCATAAACTAACCTTAAATAATATAATTGCTAGCTTAGTAATTATAACCCAATTATTTAATTAAATCTGTAACTTTTAAATCCCACTTATAATTAAAGAAAAGCAAAATAAAAGTATAGAATAAAATATTAGAATTGATCAAGCATAGGTTAGTTTTAAAGAAAGTTAAAATGTTTAATATTTGAAATATAAAACAATTAAATAATTTACACATACATTGCCTATATGTATGCATTATAACTTTGCTTTTTAACAGAAAATTTAAATATTAAATAGTTTAAATGTGTGTATTACCTTTCTATCAACACACAAACAAGTAAAGCATGTAATTGTGGACCCATTCTTTCTCTGTTTAAAGCTTTTAGAACTGGACCTTGTAGGGTTTAAACTTGGATGCCCTACAACTTCCTTTATGGTTATATAAAATTGTGATGATGATTTTGTTTGACCTTTTCTACATGCACATTACTATAAATTTGGCTAGTGACCAAATTGTAATGGCACAATACATATATGTCACTATCTCATATGCATTACTAAAAACTTATTAAAGCAATTTGACCATATTTTAAATTTAATATTGAAATATTTGAAATTTCATTCATCCAATCCTTGGGTTGTAAGAAACTACTAGAGATAGCCTACCAAAAATATTTTAGTGTCATATTGCATTGGTAATAATTTATAAGAAATGTATCAAATTTTAGAAACTTCCATACATTGCATATTGCCACAATGGATTTGACTTATAAGATCAGTTGCCATTGTCATAAGAGTATTTTCCTTGGATTTTCTTCTTTGCACCTTTTGCTTTCTATCCAATATTTTTGTGTCTTCCTCATTAAACACACAGTCATTAATACACATACATGGTCTCCTACTGTAGACACATGTTTTTTCTCTTTTAATCATTAGTTTGTGTTCTTTCAATTTCTGTTTAACAGGCTGACAGGTCTTACCAATGCAATTCCTTCTACATTCACATGGTATTTCATAGATGCAGTTTTTGTTCTTCAGCATTCCCAGTTTAGGCTTGAAGTGTGGTATGGCTTTGAAAAATTGTTTTAATGTTATATTGCCTGCACTTTTTCTTTAATTTATCTGTTATTCTTGGTATTTATGGATACATTACAGCACCAAACTGGAAATGCTAAAAAATAAAAACTGCATCTATGAAATACATGTGAATGCGGAAAGAAGTATATTGGTGAGACCTGTTTCTTTGTTTAACAGTGATTGAAAGAACACAAACCAGTGGTTAAAAAAAACTACACACATGTATAGTAGACCATATATATATGACCATATGCTTAATGGGGAAAATACAAAAATATTGGATAGAGAGGAAAAGGTGCAAAGAAGAAAATTCAAGGAAGTTGCTAACATGAAAATTGCAAATAGTCCTACAAGTCAATCCAGGGTGGCAATACACAATGTATGGAAGCCTCTAATTAGCATTGCTTTTAATATATATATATATATAATTAGACTTGCTCTTAGAAAAAATATTATAAAAAAAGTTGAAGCATTCAGGAGGATTTGAACCAGCTCTCATCTATAAATACATAATTACTACTATCTGTAGCCTTTGACAGAATAGCTCAGTTAGTTAGAATGTTTACCTTAGATTCGATATTCGAGAATCTAAAGGTGCAAGTTTGACTCCTATGCAAATACTATCATTGGTCAGGCCAACAACATCCGAAGAAGCATGGAGAATAATATTACTCAAATTGTTGTGTCATCACTAACTTGTTTTGTCTATTTGTGTGTTATTATTAACAAATTGTTTGTATTTGAAAGATATATAAATAAGATTTAAAATTTTATATACATTCAATATTTACTGATAGATGATGGAACTTCAGATCACTCAAAGAAGTATGGAGAGATGTATGTTGGGAATAACAAGAAGAGATCAAAAATGCAATGTATGGGTAAGAGAACAAACAGGTGTTACTGACCTCATTGAAAAAAGTAAAAGATTGAAGTGGAGTTGGGCTGGACATATTGCTAGAAGAGATGATAATAGATGGGCAATTGAAATTTTAAACAAAATTTCAAGAGATTGTAAAAGACCCAGAAAGAGACCACACGTGAGATGGATGAATGAAATAAGAAAGTGTGCAGGGGTGATGTGGAGAAGAGAAGCTAAAGATCGGAGATGGATTGAACTTGGAGAGACCTTCATCCTGCAGTAGGTGATGATGATGATGGAAATAACCCAACATATTATCATATTAAATAAAACATTATTCTTATACCTATTTTATTCCATTTATTAAACAAAAATTCTTTAATTATAAAATATAAATTACATTTCTGTAAAAATATTTACCATCAAATTAGTGAATCACTGTTGTTATTAAATGGTAAATTAAATATCCACAACCCAAATTATCTTCAACATTCAAATTAATCATATTTGATCTTTCTAAGTCAATTTTAAAAAAAAACTCTTCTAGAAAATGTCCCAATTTAGCTTCATTTCAAACTCGATTCTTTCAACGATGGCAATGATATCTACTTCTCTTATCTATACATTTTGCTTTCAATCCTTCTTTGTGCAATGTCTGTATTGCTATTTTATTAAATGCTTAAGTATCACATCATAAGTAAGCATTAATAAATGCATTGGAAATCTTTTCTTTTACTTCTAGTAAATAGATATATAATTTGTCATTTTCTGAAGGTTTGTGATGATGGTGTTTTAGTTGTATTTTTATTTTGGACTATTTCCACCATCTAATATGAGTATTGAGTGTCTTTAGAAAAATTTAACTTTATTTGAATATTCCAAATACATTCAACTGTTAGTAATAGCTTGTCAAACAGAATTAGTAAATGCGCAACATTTTGAAAAGTATTATTTCCCCCGCTTCTTCAGGTGAGATTCAAACCCCGACTCTTAAGATTCTTGAGTATTGAATTTTAAGGTAAGCATTAGCTTAAATTTAATACTCAAGAATTTAAGGCTCCAGGTTCGAATCCCATGTTAGTACTGTCACTGGTCAGGCTGGCAACACCCGAAGAAGAGGGGAAAATAATACCTCTCGAAACATGGTGCATATACTAACTTGTTTGATGTGCTATTACTAACAGTTGAATGTCTTTGGAATATTTAAATAAAGTTAAATTTTTCTAAAGACATTCAATACTCATATTATATGCTGGAAATAGTCCAATATAAAAATACAGATATATAATTTCCTTTATTAGATGATCAATAAGTTTCTAATCATTCTAAAACTGAAATCAAATAAATAGAAAAAAATGCAACTCGTCATCTTTTGATCAACCTGGTATTATATTCTTCTTTACTGCTTGTCTGCCAAGAAATGATGGAGGATGCTATGAGATATTTGAAGGCTATTGTGGACTTAATCAGTGAAGTATTGAATGGTTTCATGCTCTCAGATCTAATTGCTTCAGCTTCACCTATTTATATAAAAAATAGGTTGAAGTAAAGGGTTCCCCTCTTTGCTTCCAATGCATAAGCTTGTGGTTAAGATCTGTAGCGGTCCCGACCTTCGCATTTTTAACCGCACAAGCTTTAGGTTTATTGCCTTAGTAATTATTACTTACATAATCAATGTGCTTAAATAAATTTAAAATTACAACTTTAAATTATCGTAATAGATTTCTAACTGTAAGAACTCTCCATTGACTCATTGTAAATCGAAAGATTTTGTGAGTATTAATGTATAATAGGAATTGGACTTAATCAGTGAAGTATTGAATAGCTTCACGCTCTCAGATCTAACCGCTTCAGCTTCACCTATTTATATAGAAAGTAGGTTGAAGTAAAGAAGGGTTCCCTTCTTTTCTTCCAATGCATAAGTTTGTGGTTAAGACCGGTAGAGGTCCCTACCTTCGCATTTTTAACCGCACAAGCTTTAGGTTTATTGCTTTAGTAAATATTATTTATGTAATAATAATAAAATTACAAAAAATGAGAAATATTTTTAAAAAAAATTCATTTTAAAAAGAGGTCAAATATAATGTCATCAATATCTGAATTCAAAGCATTAATACTATTCAAAGTATACTCATGTAATATTGTAAATTACAGCACTGCTCCAACAAAAATTAAAAAAGAAAAAAGGTTGAACAATTAATTATCTTAAATATTTTTTATATATTCCGGTTTTTAAATACAAGAGGAATTAGTTTTACTTTACGGATTTTGAAGATAAATAAATATTTTAAACCTCACAGATTTTTTTTCTTTTTTTAAAAACTACCTTATACAAATGTCAACATTTTGAATGGACTAAATAGCAAACTAAAATAAAACATTTTATACGTTTGTTTTTATAAAACTTTTATTATAATAAATGATACAATTTGTCAAAGTATAAAAGAAAGAGAACAAAAATTTTGTTCAATAATTCTTGATAAAATTTCAAGTACGGTAAATTTCAATTTATTTCTTAATCTAACTGAAGATATTAATTTTTTCCTTTATAAAGCAAAACTTTCCATATAGTAGTGCCATCTTGTGCTAACAAGAGCAATCAATGGATGCCAGAAGGCATGTGCATAAAATCCCTATCTAGTGTGGGATATTGGATGAGTAGGCACTAGATAGGGATTTTATGCACATGCCTTCTGGCATTTATTGATTGCTCTTGTTAGCACAAGATGGCACTACTATATGGAAAGTTTTGCTTTGTTTTGAATTGTTTAATAACAATTATTTGCAAGTATGAGATAGTGATCATGTGATGTTTAGTGGTTTTTCCTTTATACTTTCTAAAAGTATATAAAATTTACTTTGCAAAAATACATTAGATTTGACTGCAAATAGTTAATATTTTCCTTACCAACATGCTAGAAGATATTAACCAGAGAAATATAATTGATTTAAGAATATTTATAATATATAAATACACTTAAATATATTAATAATCAAAAAATCAAGTCATATATAATGTGACATTACTTTTATAAGCTTGCATTTACAAAAATATAATACAGAGAGCGTACCAATAGCTCAAACAAGCTCTTAATTGATAAGTGCGGTATGAGAAAATATTTAAAATCTCTATCCAGAACCTTCCCATCTCCAGATCAACTGGTTTCGAGCCACCTCACATCAGTGGAGATCTAGAATATTTGGACACTAGATCCAAAATATCAACTCAAAACTCAGCACTTATTTCATACGTAATATTTAAGTAGAAACTCTGAAATTTTCGGACATGAAAATGTCTTTAAATCCAGCTGTCTAACTTAAATAGCTATATGGGACTGAACTAAATTCAGATCTACCATATTTTAATAGCCTCTGCATAGCCAAAGCATTAAAGGTAAAATTATAATAATCAAAAAAGCAAGTCATATATAATGTGGCATTACTTTTATAAGCTTGTATTTACAAAAACGTAATACAGAGAGCGCACCAACAGCTCAAACAAGCTCTTAATTGATAAGTGCGGTATGAGAAAATATTTAAAATCTCTATCCAGAACCTTCCCATCTCCAGACCAACTGGTTTTTTAATCCTTGTTTTTCTATAGTATTCAAAAGTGCACTTTTAATTTAATAAATATGGATAAAAAACAAAAGACCATCTTGACTTCTAGATTCTTATTCTGCTGATGACTGTCTTTTTCTTGCAAACTTAAAGAATCATCTACAAAATATTCTTAGTATTTTGAATGAAATCCATAAAGGTTAATTAGTAATTTTAAAATGTATAAATTTATATTAGGCAATGATTTAAAAAAAAAGTAGTTGTCAACATTTTAATAAGAGATGTAACAATTATTAATATCAGATACAAATCTAATATATATTTACAGAATGAATTTCACAACTTCTTACAAAGTATAAGTGAAAGGTTTAACTTCTATGATTATATTAGAAAATAAAATGAAAATTAAGAATCTGAAATTTGAGCAAAAATTAGTACATAAAAATTTAATTTTATTCATCCAATAAATTTTTTTCAACCACTCTTCCTCTCTTTTTCTAATTTTAGCATTGTTTAATACCTTGAGAATGTAAACCAATTTAAATAACTTGATAGTAGATTTCAATATTGAGGTGCAATATAATACCCAATATGCTGCTACTACGTTTATCAAGTTATAAAGGAAGAATGTTTCATTATAATAATATTATCTTAAGTATTGCATACATGGATGACATAATCTTTCTGCCAACTAAAAAACAGATGCCAAAACTAATAAAAATTATAAATTATTACTCAGACTAATATAAACTGGAGTTCGATTTTAAGAAATCCAGTGCATTGTCTATGCATTTAGGATATCAACATGAACAACACTTCAAAGGAAAACCTAGTTCATTTGTGGGATTTCCTTTTCATTTGAGGAATTCTGAAATGCAATCACAGATACAGGGAAAACTAATGAATAAAGTTGAGAATATAATTAATTCTCATTTCAATTCATATTTATCACTCTGCCAAAATGGCCCTTTTTGATCTTCTAATAATGACATGGGTCACATACTATATATACATACCTAAAATAATATGCGCAAAAGAAAAGCTTTTACATCTAAAATTTACTCAATGTGTAGGAAATTGTTGTGGGGGAAAAAGATGGTATCAATATCCTTAAGTAAGATTCTGCACCCTCTACCTCAAAATGGATTGGGCTTACATTCTATAAGAATTTTCCAAATTCAAAAAACACAATCTTATATCATTATATGCAAGGATATTTCCTTATCTAGAAATAGTTTTTAAAATTACACTCACAGACAGGCTGCAACCCATGTGTAATTATTGGAATACACTAATTTCTCTTTTATTATATATTACCAATTTGATATATTATCCTCCCAAGAATAAATTTGAATACTGGGACATATATTCAATCTGTGCTTCCCCATGCAACAATAATAACAAATCCCTTTCAAACATAACCAATATATGGTTGACTAAAAAATTCAATTACTGGTCATTAGAATGAAAATATTACAATTTCCTTTCCTAAAACTAAATCTTGAAGCACTTCCCACCCTTTATTTCTACAGATATAAGAGGAATTGCACTAACACTGAAGACAATTGCAAACTCTGTCAGAGAAAATCAGAACTTAATCACATTTTCTATTCGCGTGCCTTATGTTTAATAATATCCATTGGGATATCCCCAAAATATTTAATACAAATTACAATGTACATACACTTCTCAATAGATTTAAAAAAGTTATTTATGCATAAACTCGAGCCAGTACATTTATACTATTCTCATTATGGTGTACCAGATGTACATTTAGGTACTGTTCAAATACAAGAGGACACCCTAATACATTTAGTAATGAAATGAATATTGTATGCATAAGGAATGAAAAAAATTTCACCAACATTTATTCAAACACATGGTCACGTATGCAACTTTACTCCAATTTATGACATGACTCACTAGTGATGCAATGATGTACATAGAAAGATTTAAATGCTATGTACCAGTCACAAAATGCTAAGCTGCTTTCAAGATTGTATTTTTTTTTTCAATTACACATAGATTTGAAAATTTTTCTCCATCCCTAGTATGGGATAAAAATACAGAGTATATAATGTACACCACATATCTTCCCTTGTTTAAGACCTCATAGTCTATTCTTACTCCATCCTATCTATGTGGTATTAAGTATTGTTTTGTAAACTTATAGTTCGATAAAGCCTTTTGAAACTAACATTATCTTAAGTAAATTAGTTTTTGTATGAAAGTGAAACATGAACTCCCTATCACTTTAACATCAAGATTTGGGAAAAATCTTTGGTTTGCAATATGTGGTGATATTGAATCTATAATGTAAAATCATATCTCTAAATAATTGTACAACGGAAAAATAGTATTTTATGATTTAATGAAAGAGAAAGAAGCAGATTTTATGTCTAAAGATTATCTTATACTTTTTTGAAAAAAGTGAAATATTAATGGCTTTTATTTGAGAGAATATACTTGAGAATAAAATACAATATAACCACAATTAAGCAAGATATTATGGTTGTTTTTTTATATAATCATTGAGAAACTCATATTTAAAAAGTACTTATTTTGACATCTTTTTTTTTTTTCATTGAATATAAATCAATCTACTAACTAAAAAGTGGTTCTTTAATCTATTTATTTCACATTTTGAAATGCTATAGTTTACTTTTCTGGAAGAAAGGAATTCTTATTTAAAAACTTCAATACCATGTCTAATTAGAATTTTCAAATGTATTCTATTCTTAATCATGTCTTCCCAATGAAAGAATTAGTAGTGCACTTCTTCAGATTGAAATAATATTTCTGAGAGAAAATTGAGTCTACTTTTTCTGTGAAAACTCTATATACTATAAAATACCTTTGCATATGAAGATTCACCATACAACAGTTAAGTCAAGATTATTCCATTTCATTATACTAAATAATAAAAAACTGGTTTAGCGTTCTTGCCATCAAATTTTATGTAATTTTTTTCAGTATCTTTCTTTGTGTTGTAGCAATAAAAAAAACCATGTCTTCTTACCATATAATAATGTTGACAGTATACCAGCACTGTATGCAATATATTTACTTCCATTAGTCATATGGCAGTGATGAAATATCTCCTTTTAATTTGTAAATACTGTAGCACATATGTTCATGCTATAACTCAATATCGGTATTTTTATTTGTAAGAAAATAAATACCTCATATTGTCAAAAATATAGTATCGATATGATATTTTCATTATTTAGTTAAATTCTTGCTTATTTCATTTACAAGTATATGTGTGTATATATATATATGTAAAACATCTTATTTCTATATATATATATATTGTACCGGGTTCGAACCATAGCAGATCCCACATACTCTTCTTGCTAGTTTTAGGTGGGTTTAAACCTTATTTATAATAAATGTATAATCTTATATTATAAATATTACGTGAACGAACTGGCACGTTCAAGCAGAGGGGAGAATACTATTGATGGCAGGGCCATCAACAATACCCACAGTCAGACCAAGCTATGCAATGCATAACCTGATCACATTTCCAGACTGTGGCCCACCTTGACTGCTAGATTCAAACCCCTACTATGCAAACACTTTATTTGTTTTGGAGTAAACCCCGGGCGCCAGCTAGTTATCTAAAACTAACATGTTCGGACAGTAGGCCCATAATCCAGCACTCGAAAAATCCCTTAACTAGCTCAGTCTATTATTAATTCAATAACAAATTATTTTAATTATTAGTGGTAAAAGAATTGACCGACAATTAAAGCTTTAAGTTTAGACGACAATTTATTTTAATTAACATTTAATATACTAAATTTAAATACTTTTATAAATTTTAACTAACATAATACTGGTATTTTTATATCATGCACATACTCTGAATTCACACACTAGAACATAACAAAAGTATTAAATAATATATCTAAAACACACACAATTTAGTTCGTCTATGTATTCTTTAATGTTCATATAATTTGACTCTGGAGGTTTTAACTAATGTGATGGCTACTTTAGAAATGGGAATAAGAAAAATGTTATTACCTAGGATTTTGAACGTGGATTTAGACCTTTGTTTTCCTCCTGGTTACTGCTTCAATTGAGAATATTTCCAGCTGGCTGGGACGTTTTCTTGAGGAGTTTTATTATTATTCATTGGCACTATTTTTGGAGACAGTTAAATATTGACAGTGATTCTTCAAGTTGTTATGCAGGCATTTTTTATTCTGGGCAGATTGCTGTTTCACTGGAACTCAGGCTGGAGAAAGTCGTATGTTTCCGAGGTTTCTAACACTGCATTTTTGATTCAGGATACATAATAGACTGTAATCTCAAAACGCATGATCTAAACTGTTATCTCAATCCTGATTGTCTGATGAAAAACTGGGCTATTTATATTTCAGCCTGTTGTCATTGTGATAATTGGTGTTTATATCCCTCGGCTATATTTGTGGTTTAAATTCCTTTCTTGTTTTTAATTGCATTCTTCACAATAAACTTTTAATTAGGTGTTTTCATTTAGTAGCCATCGTAGTGTTGTTGTTTAACTTAATAGCCATCGCTGAGTGTTAATAATTTTTTCACTTTCATTTATTTCATTTTAACAAGCATGCATTTATTATATTAACAAGCTCACATTCATTCATCATTTACGCACATATATAATTTAAAATTAATTCACTATATAGTTTTTAAGATGACTTTTTTTTCTTTAACTTAAATAAAAAGAGATTTATATTTTTAAACTTTAAGTTATATTTCAACTAATAATAATAATAATAAAAAAACTCTTTAAGCTTAAAACTTTTAGTTTGACGTTTCTAAAGAAAACCCCTCTCCCCTTCTAATTAATTAATTGTAACTTTTATTTCAAAAACTCTGACTATTTAATTTTACTTTTTCAAAAACCCAAAACTCTTAAACTTTTACATATTATTTCTTTTAACGAATAATTTTTTAGACAAAATTATTTTATATATGAGCCAATACGATCTTGGTACAATATATAGGTTGCTTAATATGGTGTGGTATTTACCCTGTTAATGTTTATTGTCAATCCACTAAATATGCTGCAAATGAATTGCAATTCAACTGAATATCACTGAAGTCAAACACTAAAAGGTTTCAAATATATAATATATAGACTCCCATTATTACTGGTCAATACTTTTTCATAAAATTCTTATTTCTAAATTAACATGCACACACATACATATTATAAAAAAACCAAGTAGCAGTGTATTCCAACAAATATAAAATTTTAAATGTTTTCTCATATTATAAAACTTATATAAACTAAAATTTAACTTAGCGTACATCTAATTCACTTTACTATGTAAAGTTAACACTGATATTTTTGGTCATATCATGTTTACCATGTACAAACATTTGATCAAAATAACAACAGTACTCATGATTGGAGTTCTGAAGTGGGATAAGTGAAACTTGGAAAATTTTTGATGTTTCAAACTGATAAGATTTGTCTTTCATGTAGATGGCCTTCAGTGAAGGCGATAAACTCATCCGATAAGCAATTGCTGGAAATGAAAGGCAAATGTTACACATCTTCAGTTTTGAATCTAGATTACAATTTGTTGATGATCCTACATTTGATCACCTCTAGAATTTTTTATGAATTAAAAATAAAAAACAAAGACATAGTAACCATAATACAAAAATATTCAACAGAGTTGAGTTCAAAATCCAGTCTATAATTCCGTTACTGCACTAACCCATAGAGGGTAAAAAAAATAATAATAACAAGCAAATAATTTGGAAAGTAATTGTATACTATAATATAAAAACACAAATATAAAAATAAAAAAGAAATGGCATCTATTATATATCAGACTAAGAAGCAATATTGATTAACACATATATAAGGAATATATCAAATGCTAATAATACAAATTTATATCTCAACCAGTTATCATTCAAATAAAAAAAGGTCTTTTATATAGATGTTCAAAATGTTGCTGAGTGGACCAAATAACAGTTTTAATATTGTTATGGAAAATTTAAATGTTACGAGATGGAAAATATTCAAAAAAATGAAAATGTGAGTAAATTTTAGATATGGGCACAGAAACAAAAGGAAACATGGCTTTACAAATTCAGAAATTTGTGAAGAAAAATCTACGCATTATAAAAAAAAAAATTTAAGGGAAAAATGAAAGAGCAAATGGACTGGAAACATCCAGATGAGATGCAATAGAATCAAATATATTAACTAAAAATATGCATGTAAAGACTGTATTAAGATTAGCAGGTTTAATACAGAGAATGATAATCAAAAAATAAGATTAAAAATAGATCTGAATGCAAGACTAAAGAGATTTAAAAAAAGAAAAGACAATTCTGGACAGTTAGCTCCAGAACTTTAAAGGTGATTAAAAATATTTTTATATTAAAAATTTGGAAGATGTCCAGATTTGAATAAGACTAATATGAAGTTAAAATAAACTTTATTAACAATAACTATAAAGATAGCTGGAATAAAAAGCAGCAATTCAACTTGATACTTTTTATTAAAACAAAGCAATATATATACAAAAAGGAAGATGATAATATAATAATATGCTACAATTAACCTTTCTCTTATTTTTATTTAAAAAAAAACTATCTTAGAGATATTATTTTTATTGTACTTAATATGTATATTTACCTTACCCCCCCCCCCCTTAAAGAAATTGTAGTTTATTGTGTTTTAAAACATACTTGTGAATCTGAAGACAATAAAATGAAGCATTTTCAAAAAGCACAGGAATATTTATTATAATAAAACAATCTAAAACATCTTTATAATATTTGTAATTTAATAATAATCCCATATATTGGACAATTTCCACATCTTATATTAATTATTAAAAGTCTTTAGAAAAATTCGAACTTGACTTAAACTTTTAAAATATATTCAACCATCATTCACACAAATTAATATTCAGCATAAGGTTTCCAGCGGTATTATTTTTTCTCCCTCTTTCAGGATCTTGCTGGCCTGATCAGTGACAATACTAATATCAAAATTAATTGGCTGTTTTCCAATTCTAAGAAAATCGTCTTAATTATTATTATTATTTTTTTCATATGTCGTAGCATTGGCTGGGACGCGAACTCACAACTGTCTGCAACCAACTACTTATTTGCAAGGCAGCTGCGATAACCTCCCAGCTAACAACGCTTGACATCATCTTAATTATTTGTAATACAAAACAGCAATTTAATGATTCATGAAATCTTACTCGTGGTCATATAACATGGTCAACTTCATCGATCAAATTATATGTAGCACATGTAATCTGATACTTTATATGTTATAGTTGACTCAGTTTCATAAATTGGTATGTACACCTGGGTCTCTTTTTACGCGGACTTATTTAACACGATTTTAAAGTTATGCGATTCGTGTTTCATCGGAAGTCGACTTCCGATAATGCGCTATTACTTTAAATAATAAATTTTGCACACTTACGTTATATTGAAAGCAATAGCACATTATTGGAATTCTACTTTCATCTTAGTAATTTTAATATTTTCAGTGCTTTATAATAGTAAGATTTTATGCAATAATGAAATTAAAATCATGATTTCCACATTTTATGTATACACACATTAAATTTTACAAGATTATAATGTAAATTTGTTCAAACATTGTGCGTGTTAATTTTGCATTTTAAATCACATTCTGTTTTTGCTTTTTAAAAAACAACGTAATCAATTATTAATCATTTAGTGTCCACAAGTTTATTTTTAAAAGGTCAGTAATAGCAGTGGGCACAATTAAAATTAAAATCTGATTTTTAATTGTAATTAACAATTTAAAAATTACTTACGGACGACTTGAAATTAATGTGATGTAAAATGAAATTTGATTTTTAAACGGAATTGAAAATTAAAGGCAAAAATAAGAATTTAATTTTTAATTGTTAGTTTTAATTAAATTTTTCCCAGCAGTGGGGAATAAATGTCTTTTTATTATCATAAGTCTAAGTTCATAAACAATTAATAAAATCATCGTCGTCTTCAACAAAAAATCATTAACCCAATATGAGAGTGAACTTGGCACTAGTTGTATTTCCTCTTGTGAGAATAATTGCTGAGATATTCTTGACTTCGTTTAAGGAGAAGCCAAATTCATCACATCACATGAGAATCTGATTTTTTACTAGTTTGCAAACGAAAGTGGTTGCATGACTCGTCTAAAAACGAGAAGATTTGACATCACTCTAAATCGGCTACTTTTTATCCCACGTATACATATAATATGTCATTCGAAAGAAAATCAAAAGTTCTGTAAGATGGTGCCCTCTTCAGATTTATTTTACAAGTAAAAAATCAATAAAAATGACCATATATGTCAAACAAAACCAAAGCACCGCCTCCTCACCAACTTTTCTTGAATCTTATTGGCTGTCCCACTTCTGTCAGAAAGGGAAATGGCTGCCAAAAAGTAATAAGTTACGTTCGTTTTGATTTTTATTACGAAAATTATAAACGAATGTTTACAACATTTTAAACAATATTTGAATTGAATTACAAATTATTATTGATAAAATAATACTAAAAATCAAATTATTTTAGAAAAATAATTAAGATATTACCAAGAATTATTTATTTATTGCTACATATTGATCGTAACGTTAAAGTGAAAAAAAAAAGATTGCGTCAACAATCTTTTTTGGTTGGTTGAATAGCGGTTACTTTTATTTCACCGCAATTGAATATTTTTTAAATTATAAATCAAATTTTATTTTTGAAAAGACTTTCGTTTGTTTCATAATCTGACAATTCAGTAATATACTTTTTACAAACGAAACTAATGTATTTATATTATTAAAAGTGATCTATTTTAACAATAGATTTTGTTAAAGTTGTGAGTTGGCCAATTACAAGTTTTGATTTTTAACTCATTCGGCCAATTAAATAATAATCGTTGAAAGGGTTAAAACGTATATAAAAAAATGTAAATTACTGTACTGGAAATTATGCATAAAAATATATTATTTTGAATAAAATTAAATATTATAGTTAAAAAAAGTTTGTCTTGTATCAACTATTTTCAAATTTGAAAATTTTTATTAGTCATATTTTATTTCCTTATTTTTTTTTTTGCACAAATTTTAAAGTAATTTTACGTTGGTGCTTTGCTTTTATGCGAATTTTGAAAAATCACAGACTGCACCCCCCCCCTTTTCAATATAAGTTACGTCTATTTTTGCGCGATTTTATTTGCGCGTGTTTTCTGAGGAACTTATCTATCGCGTAAAACGAGACCCAGGTGTATACTAGAAAATAAAATTTTGTTTCCTTTTTTTACTAGAAAAAAATAAGATGATTAAAAGACAGAATAAAAACATAGAGCTCATACAAACAAGGCTAATTTATTAATCTATAATGATTTACTTGAATGTGTATACATGTATGCGCATTTTGATTTATTTATTTAATGTAGTATATTTGTCATCTTTTTAAATATGTGTAAGTATTCAAAATTAAATTTAAAAAATATTACTCAAATAAATTCTAATTCATGTTAAAATAATATCATTTTGGCAGTCATGAAAATTTAAGAGGTCCCTCCCTTCTAATTTGTCTGGATGTTATGAGAAACTAAATGATAAACATTAATATTTTTCAATAGTCATTCATTAAATTAGAGATTATCCAATAACGAATAATATTTCTGTAGTGTAGTGGTGAAGTGAAAGTTACACTACAAAAATAATATAAATTATAAACAGTTATAGCAAAAATTGTTGAATAGGTTGTTTCTGGTCATAGGTGAGTGGTCACTAGACATTCAGTGTGATTTTAAAGAATCAAGAAGCAATATAGATATGGTTTTCACTTCCATATGAAATGCAACAAAAAAATCAGGAACAAATAATTTATAAATGACTTTTATTGATTTAGTCAAGGCATTTGATTCAATTAATTAAATAGGTCTATGACATCATTTAAAATTGGCAGTCCATCAAAATTTATTCATATTTTAAAGCTCGTAAATGATAGAATGAAGAAGGGTTATTACTATTGGAAAAAACTCCGAGGCATTTGAAATAAAAAAGTGGTGTTAAGAGCAAGGATAAGTATTTGATCTAACATTATTTTTTGATTTTTGTAACAATGACCTTTGGGATTGTTTGTGTCAATTTAACGAAACAAGGATCAAAATGTGATACAATTTTGATTGGTAGAATTTCTAACTTGAATTCATTAAAAGCAAAAACAAGAACATTTTTTTTGAATTCTGGATTTTGAGTATACCGATGACTGCGCTACTTTTTTGCAGATTTAAGAACAATCTATAGAATGTACTTAATGTTTTGAATGCGGCATATAAAAACTTTGATTTAATAATTGATGTTCAAAAACCCAAGTTCTTTAAAAGCCAATGACTGAAGAAAAATCTTTAATACTTTTTGGTATGCATAACCAAACTTGAGAATATAAACCAATTTAAATATCTTGCACAATACTCCATTATGCTGCTTGAGGCTTTTAAGAAATTAAGATAGATTATTAGACATGGGCATTCTGCTAACATAACACGAAGACTTTAAACAGGTTTCATTTAAGAATAATTCTATAAAATTTTAATATAGCAAAAACATAAGATCAATATGTTATTAAACTCGATGGATTAGATTGTGGAATGAATAAACAATACAAACCTAAACTTGAACATTGTTTCCATGGGAGAGGAATCATTTAAAATTTATAAGAATTATCCTAAAGATATTTTAAAGAAGATGCAATGTTGATTGCTTTCCTCAGGAAAACGTGGCAAAGAATAGAATACATTGTAGAGTTATATTTAGGCATGGTATAGAACTATTTCAGAAAGCAAAGTTTACTGCAAAATAACTTAAAATGTAGCTTCTCAAAACAACAAATAAGCAGAAAAATGAACAGCATGTAGCATCTCTAGAATTTTTTTTCTCGTAGAGTTGGAATGGCGATGTTCATTTATAAGTGACTCCTGCTGACATTTATTGTTTTATGAAATTTCATTTAAAAAAATGAAGTAAATTAACTTATAAATAATTTTTTTTTGGTTTGGCAAAAAATCAGTGCATATAATGAGTGCTTCTGCGGAAAAATTCACTAAAACTTTCAAGAGTTTTAATTAAAATTCAATTTAAAAAATTCACTTTCAATTTTTTTTTACCAACAGTTGAATTGTTTTTATATACGGTAAGAATGAACATGACTAATACATTTCCATAGATTATAAAAAGTTCAAACAGTGCTAAAATCTAATTTACAGGTAGAATTTTTAAGAATGTTAAAAGGATTTGGAAGATAAAAATATTTGACAATGTATTATCTATATTTAAACTAATCACAGTCTGATTAGAATGAGCAATTCAAATTCATTATTTTTGTATGGAATTACTGCTGACTTTCAATTTTTTTTACTAACAGTTGGATTGTCTTTTTATATGCAAAGAATGAACTTGACTAGCGCATTCCTGTAGATCAGAGATGTCAACAAGTTGATCGTGATCCACCAGTTAATCGCAAAGCCATTTTTGGTCGATCGCGAGGCCAATCTGGATAACGAGTGAACCAAATTAAAGTTTTTTTGTTTTTGTTCTAATTTTTTTCCAATTCTAGATAGGTGAAGTCCACCAAATTGTATCATTATCAAAAATAATATTTTTAATCTTGATTTAATGTAGCTAATTTGAATTAATAAATATTGTTAATAATTACTCATGCTGCTTTAATTCCCCTGATCATGAGTTTTTTTGTTCCGTTAAATAATTGTTATCTTTCACTAGGTAAATATATAAAATTAGTAAGTATTTCGCACCTCCCTCCACTTAGACTATGCCTATGATAACAAGTCAATTGCAACACATTTTTAAAATAAAAAGTAGATCTTACGAACACAAAAGTTAGCCACCTCTGCTGTAGATTATAAGAAGTTCAAACAATGCTAAGATCTAATTTACAGTTAAAACTTATAAGAATGTTAAAAAGATTTGGAAGATAAAAATACATTGATAATATATTCTCTGATTTATAGACAAGAGAGTTTCAGATTTTTCTAGATGTGTGTAATATATATATATATTGAACCGAATTCGAATATGTGGATTCGAAACACCGGTCTCTTAGGCAGAGAAGAACATATTCGGAGAGTATGTATGCCCAAACGATAGCTATAAAGTATATAACTAACGTTACATTTCCAGGACATAACTTCTTCTCGACTGTTGAGTTCAACACCAAGTTCAAAGCACCTTTTTTGTTTGTGTATAAACACGGGCGCCAGCTGCTTATTCTAAAAGAATAGACAACGCACTTTGAATAGTGGCAACTAACCCAATGCCTAAATCCATGACTAGCTCAGTTGTTTGTAATCACTAATAGATTATACTTAATTAGTGGTTAAAAGACTTGATAAAGAATTTGTTAAAAAGAATTTATAAAAAGAATTGTAAAAGAATTGATAAAAAGGAATTGATAAAAAGAATTGACCGACAAATAAAGTTTAATTTTAAAGATAATTTATTAACTAACATTTATTTACTAAATTTAAACATTTTATAATTCTAATAAAACACACGCATATTTTAAATTAACATTTCTAAATAGTCTAAATATTCCTATAGATTCAATAACAGAACACTCTAATTTCATTAATAAATATTGGTAGAATGATCACGCACATATTAACTAATGCACACACATAATAATGATAATAAAGGACTACATAGCATTTGAAATTTAATCACACACATATCAATAGTTCATTTATGTATGATATCGAGTTCATATAATTAGACTCTTGGAGGATTCGCACGAATTAATGAAATGCAATGGCTATTACAGTATAAACGAAAATAAGCAAATGTTTTACCTAGGATTTTGAACGTAGATTTAACACTTGGTTTTCTTCCAGTATGAATGGTTCCAGTATGAATGCTTCCAGCCGGCTGGGACGTTTCCTTGCTGAGTTTCCTGATTTTCATGATTATTACTATCGGAGACAATTAGATACTGGCGGAGATTTTCTAAGATGTTAAGCTGACATTATTTCACGGGCAGATCTGCTGTTTTCTCGGACATCTGGGCTGGAGACAAACATGTGTTCCAAAATATTCTCAGCACCGCATTTTGTTTCTTAACTGACTCAATCAATTTCCGAACTGCACTCTCTCAATAACTTTGTGAACTGATTCACTGTCCGATAAAAAAGTCTATTTATACCTGCGCCTTGTTGTCTTTCTAATATCTCCGGCAAAGATCTGTTATCAAATTCCAATGATAATCATTTGATAAACGTGTTTTGGAAGATTGCTTAATTAGTAATAGCCATGCAGAGATGTTGTTTTATATTTTAATTAATAACCATTGCCGTGTTTTTTAATAATAATCTTCTTTAACTTTATAATAACATTTATTCTATTGTTGACAATCGCACATATATACGGTCATATATTTTAATACAATTTACTATTTAGTTTTAATATTATTTTTTCTTTAATTAAACTTGAATGAAAAGAGATTTGTATATTTATATTTTTACGAATACTAATAAAAACTATTTAATTCCTATCTTTTTCTAAAACAAACCGAATAAACTCTTCAACATTTAATTTTATGTTTTTCTTTTACGAAAGATTACTTTAGTAATAATTTTAGATAAAAATTATATGTGCCTATATCAATATAGGTACAATATATATATATATATTAGGCACTATTATGTAAATATTGTTGTGGCAAGTGAAATAAAAGGATTATATAAAAAAAAAAGAAGTGTGCTTTCGTTCCTAAAAGTCACACTTCCTCACTGATATATATATATTTCTCTATGTTTATCATTCATATATAATATTAAATTATATTTTGAAGCTAATCATATTTTAGAAGGTTAAAAACATTTGTTTAATATTCTTATTTAGGAATATGGAATGTAACACATACAAAATTAAATATGCAATGAAAATAAAAATATGTAAATGAAAGGAAGCAGGATGATTAGAAAATCCTTTATCTTTAGTGCAAAAGCAGAAAAAGATATCATATGTAAAGAGGATTTCTAAAAATAAATAATCATATAATTAATTGCTCAGATGTTTGTGTGATGTTTGATTATCTTTAGTAGCAGATTGTGCACAACAATTCATTCTGTTGGCCAAACTGTTATTTTTAAAAAACGTTTACGTTACTCAGCCGAAAATCAATTCTAGAATTTCTAGTTTTGAATGTACCCTCACTATCACCACGCTAAATTACATAAGGCATTACTTCGAATATATTTAAAAGTGACTTAGTTTTTTAAATATAAACAATGGAAAATATAAACTTATTAAATGGTTTGAAAAAAATTACCAATGTTAAAACTGTAAGCAATTTTTGTCTTGAGGTATGTAAAAAAAAAGTATAAAGAATAAAATTCTTAACATTTAAAAACTTTAAACAAGCAATCACAATATGTTTTTTAACAAGCCCTGACAACACAAATGTCTGATTCAGAGAATTCAATGCATGTCTTATAATAAAAATAATGATAATAAGATTTTAAATTATATATAAAAATAACATTAAACCAGTTCTCAGAATCCTTAAGAATATGATACCTTCCTCATCAATGTTGAAAGCCTCACCGACAAATCCAGATTAATCTGAAATCAATGCACAGTTAGAAGAGTTGATTACAGTTTATTGCTTGGGGAAAAAATAGAAGCCCACCCCCCGAAAATTCAAAAATTTACTCAGCCCGGATTCAATTTCAGGTCATGCATCATCTATATGGATAATATTTTAAAATAAATAGTGACTTGACTATAATTTATTTTTTTCTCATCCACCTCAACATATATTTACAAAATAAATATTAAAATATATTAAATTTTAATATAGTAAACAGTATTTACTTAAAAATAGTTAAATATTATTTTATTTATCTTGACTTACCTTCTCTAATAGCCATCCCATATGTTTTACTTCACAGAAAGCAGGGATGCTGCTCAGGGCTCTGTTGACCTCAATGGTAGCCTGCATTGTTAACAGGCCTAAATTAGAATGAAAAGCGTTAAACCAGGCACTTGCTTCAGTGGCATCACTACATCGGAATAGGCAGGAATGGCAGCAATCTGGTGCATGTAACTCGATTGTCCGCATTTCTGGATCAGGCATACGGAGATTCCGCACTAAAAAGGCCAGGAGGAGGGGGATGGTCTTCATATCTGGTCGCACGCCACGTGGTGATGACAAAGGCTCTTTACTGAAGAACCGCTGATGTAGATCCCAACCTACTTCACCGATGAGAGAAGCTTTCCGAAAATATGGTGTGACTTCTCGAAGATACTTCACTGCAATGTAGTAAGATGTCACCACTGTGTAATTAAACAGTGGGGATAGGAAAAAGAGAGCAGTGTAAGTCCATGCAACAAACATGCAAGCATGCATGCATGACAGTGTGCAAATAAATCATAAATGGCAATATTTAATAATAATAATAATAATAATAATAATAATAATAATAATAATAATAATAATAATAATAATAATAATAATAATAATAATAATAATAATAATAATAATAATAAACATTCTTACAAGTAAAAAATAATATTAATTCTAAAATAATTAGTTTTTAATATAAAGTTATGATGAAAAATAAGTATAACTATCGATCTCCAATTTGCATTTCATTTCAATATTACAACGCATTCATTAAAAAATTCATAAATTAAATACAGATATAAATATTTTATTAATATTAATTTTTTTAAAAATTTATGAACACTATAAAATGTTAAAATTATTCTATAATAATAATGCGTTTATAAAAGCATTTTTGCTGTAATTTCTTTTCATCATTGCTTTTAACGATTTTATCTTTAATTTTTGCTAATAAAATTAATTCACTAAAAATTGGTTTCCTTATATGCATATAATACAAATTATTGAACACTTAAATTAGATTTGCAAACTCTTTTAAAAAAAGAGGCTAATAAAAAGAGGCTAATTAGCAATACAGTGCCACAGCCATCATAAAGCAAATCTAGACAATGGCATGGGCTCCTGGATCTTACATGCTAATTTGTTTTATTTATATATATATAATTAAAAAAATATTATGGAATATGTTATAAATATTAAAAGAGGCCTAGGGCCAAAAATTCTAGCTGAGCCATTGGCCGATATTGATGAAGAATATTTTAAATTATCTCATATTTAAAATAATATTCAGAGTATGTAAATTAAAAAGTTTATACATCTATAAATAATAATAGGATTTCCCATAATTAAATAACATCACCAACATTTGTTAGCTTATAGTAGTAAAGAATAACTATATCTTCTATTTCATAATGTACAAGATAAAATTTTGCCTTTTTGTGTTCAACATGTAAAGTGCCATTTCTCCGTCTTTAAAAAAAAAAAAAGTATGTATGTGGTGAAAAGTTACAGCTAAATAATTTCCCCACTTAGTGCTCTATGTATTGAATTAATATTATTTAACTAAACATTTTGTATCCAGATGCTCATATATAAGTAAAAAATAAAAATTTAAAGATATGTCACCTTCCTACCACTAGTGAAGCTATATTACGTTATAATCACATTTTAAAATTTTTTTATTGTCATCCATTTGACCGATATTCATTAATTAAAGTTAGTACTCTCTAGTCAGATATCCATTTTCTGATCTCTTTTGGATGGCTGACTGCATTGAATATACTTGAAAACAAATCTTACGTCTGTTTATGATCAAAGTTTATTTGGTCCAGATTTAAAGACCAGAAAAATGGGCGGGTTACCGTATTGTCATGAACCTCCCTCCCCCGTTAAGATATTTAGAATAATAAAATTATTATGCTGAGTAATACACGTTTATGGAATAAATAGTTCTAAAACAACAACAACAAAACACAAAACAGATTTATTTAGAAAAGAGTGATTACAGTAGAATGTCAAAACTCATTTTCTTTTTAAAATGGATCTGTTTCTGCTACTGGCTTTCTCAGTGGTGTGTGTTAAGAGCTTATGTATAACATTTGTAATACAAGCTTGTTAAATTAGGTCATGTGACAATGACTTGATTTCTTTGTAACTAAATATATTATTTTTAAGTTTGTTTTCTAAATATATTATTTTCACGTTTCATTTGATTTTGTTGTTGGAGGGGTATTTTTTTTTTTTTTTAAACTTTTTACAAAAAAAAGTAGAAATTTATCAATTAAGTTTTCTCCTAGCGTCATTGATTTGTGAGTGACAGCTCTATCCAAAGGATAAAAAAAAAGGTACTAGTAGCATTCATATGTTTAGCTTCATTCCACTAAATAATTCCTGACTGCAATTTCTCAAATAATTATTTCACCAATACTTTTACCATCAGTACACATTTGCCCTGAGTAATTTATTATACCATGAAAAAGCAAGATTTATGAATACAGGTTTCTGGATCAATTCCAATCTTAAAAAAGAGAGAAAAAGAGCATCAGTTTGTCTGACGAATGGAACTATTAAGCTTGGCTTGTCATTTTTGTGTTTGAACACCACATGACCACTAAAACAATGGAATCTTTCATAATTAATTGCTGTAATCTAAATTTTAACTTTGAATCATTAAAACCATTTTTGCAAGGAAACAGAAAGATATCATTAAAACTGTAGTAAATCCCCATATAGTATTGCCATCCAGTCCAAGTCTTGAATGCAAAAAAATTTGTGCATAAAATCCCTATCTAGTGCCTACTTATCCAATAATCACCAGACTTTATTCCCAAACTCTTGCATCCATTGATTACTAAGACTTGCCATAGGTGGCGCTACTGTAAAGAGAGTTTACTATGTGAAGTTTTAGTAATTTTAAAGCTGTTACTAATGACAAGTGATTTTAATGCCCAACCATATGCTTTCCAGAAATTACTTTCCATTAATTTCTACATTTACCTTTTAAAAATTGTAAACAACAACAAACAAGAACATTTGTGAAAATACTGTATATGCATTTGTTCTATCAGTTTACTTCAAACCTAACTTGAAAACTTTGCATGAAAAAATATACTTGTAAAATAATAAAGGCGCTAATGCAGTCAGGTGCAATAGCGCCTTTATTAAAGTGCAAAAGCACCTTTATTATTTTACAAGTCTATCAGTTTATGTAACTCTAAAATTCTCACAGCATTAGTGAAGATATGGTATCTATATCCAAATTTTTTTTAACAAAACATTTCAACTTCAATTGACTTTTACAGTAAAATGGAGAAAAAGCCTATTTCACAGCATTTTAATTTTCTCTCTCTCTATATATATATCAAGCAAATGATTTGTGCAAAAGCCATTTGTTAACATTTAAGATCTTCTAGTAAGGGACCCTACATTCAATCAGTAACAGAACATTACTAATTAGTTTAGTCAAATGTATTTTCAAAATATGAAAATAAAGATTGATTATGATGAGTTAGAAGAATTTAACAGCTATAAATACCTTGGTCAGATTATTAATACATATGGAAACATAATGGATAAAATTAATCATAGAATTAAACTTGGTTGGAGTGCTTTTGGTAGAAATAACTTGATATTAAAAGGAAATATACCTATGAGTTTGAAAAGAAAAGTTTTTAATAAATGTGTTTTACCATTTCTTAATTATGGATCTGAGACTTGGACACTTAATAGGAGAGCAATACAGAGATTTCAAACCACTCAACGAATATGGAGAGAGTGCATGTTATGAGTAACAAGAAGAGATAGAAAACTCAATATATAGATAAGGGAACAAACAGATGTTATTGACCTCATTGAAAAAATTAAAAGACTGAAGTGGAGTTGGGCTGGACATATTGCTAGAAGAGATGATAATAGATGGACAATTGAAATCTTAAACTGGATTCCAAGAGATTGTAAAAGATCCACAAAGAAACGATATGCGAGAAGGATGGATGAAATAATAAAGTGTGCTGGGTGATGTGGAGAAGAGAAGCTAAAGATCGGAGAAGATGGATTGAACTTGGAGAACATCCTGCAGTGGATTGATGATGATAATAGATATTTAAAATAAATTTCGGTTTATGTGCAGTATACGAAAACGTTTATACATAGGAAGATATATCTATAGCAGAGTAATGTTTATGTGCTGAATGAGCGTATAAACTTGTTGACTGCTTAAATATAGATAAAATTAGCATGGCATAAGACAAGTAATTTCAACTAACAATGTAAATATTTTTTTGTTTGAAATCATCAACAGCAAAAATTACTGTACTTTTTTTAAAAACTGCATTTTTCTTTTATTTATTATAGATAATGCCGTAAATACTTCTTTTCATCAAACAGCTACTGCGATATTAATTTTTATTTTCAGAAATCTAATTATAAATCAATATTTTACTTAATACTCAATGATATCACAGTCAAAATCTTTTCAAAACAATAGACAATAACTATAAATCTTTTAAAATAAAGGCGAGATGTAAGTTGTTTTCGTAGTTTCAGTTTTGTATTTGATATTAGTCTAAAAAAATAATCCTTTGTTACAAATATAATTAAGGAAATGAATCAGATTTTAACACAATTAACGCTTCATTAGCTAAAACAAAATGAAAACACTTTGATACGCTTTGAAAATTTGTAAGAGATTAATGGATCTACATACATATATATATAATTTTCCATGAAATTTAAATTTCATAAAAATCAAACCTGATTAGATGATAATTAACATCGTAAATAATTTTAAGAAATATTTAAAATCCTCACCACACATTCTTGAAACATATGAATAAAAGTACCTGAAAAGGACAAATGACCTCCAAGCTATACATTAAGTGCTGAATCAGCATTCATTAGTTGGCCCATATATTCTTTTAAATTCATATAAATAATCTTTAATTGAGTTTTAAACTTTATATCTGTGCTAGAGACAATCTCTAGTTTAGTAAATGATTAGTAATAATCATTACTGTATTTATCTAAAGTGATGGGTGTCAAAGATGTGGGTTGAGTTAGTCTGACACTTGTAATTCAATATGTAATTATTTAATATAGATAAATATTTTTCATATAATATATATGAGTTGGTGACCTGAATCAAGTTATGAGCGCTGGTTCAGCATGAAATGCATTTTTGGGTCATTTCTCTTTCATAGTATATTTATTTATATAAATTTTAAAAAATATGTGGTAATATTTAGGTTATTTAATATATTTAAAATGATTATTATTAAATAATTTATTAAACTAATGATTATCTGTTGGCCAGGTATAAATTTTAAAATTCAGGGAAAGGTTAATATATAACGGTCTGAGTACTCTTCTCTATCCCTATCTGCCTTACTATGGCACCACTAGGCTATTTGAACTTGGAAAAATGTATAAAAAAGGCAGACATGTACGAGAGAGGTTCAAATTTTAATTGACTGATAGCCCTAATCGCTAGTTCATGGAAAAGCTGAGCTTTAATCAAATCTTTTTAACTCCAGGCCAAAAGTTTGCATCCAAACCAACGCTAAATTTACTGATATACCAATGTGATCAATGCAAAATGAGAACGTTAGCATAATAAAAATCATGATTACAGGAATTTACATCTGCAATGTGATATTATTAAAAAAACATAATGATCCACGTCCATTACAGGAATGTGTCTATCTGGCAAAATAATCATCTGAATATTTGGAAATAAAATGTTCTCTATATATTGGGGGGGGGGGGCGACTTATAGCCCCATCCAGAGTGTAAGAAAAACCATGGTGTAGGAAATACCTCTACTACCATTTGCAGCATGATGGTTACCATTTTTGGGCCATGCAAGGCACAGGGGAATGAGAATCCAATATGCCTTCCCAGATTACACTGACATAAAATACCCATCCATCCATCCATTAGCATAGATTCAACTATGCAACAATTAGCCCAAAATTAACCATACTTAAACCAACATAATCTTAACGAGTCTAAGCAGTGATTTACATCTAACTTTAAATTTATTAATTTAATTTAACAATGATGGAAATGACAATGTCAAACATATTATGCATAAAATATTTAATAAATAATTTAAAATTTAATTTAAATGTCAGATAATATATTTTCTTTAGGAGAGATAACATTCAGGTTTAATAATTCAAAGTTTGTATTTTCTCAATTTAAATAATTAGAAGTTCAAATCTCATTTCAAAGTTCATATTTATTTCGGAGAATCCTCCATACTGCTGCAGGTTTGTTGAAAGCCATTTTTGCTGTCATTGATGAGCCACATGTCCAGTTCAAAGATTTGACCATCATTGTTTAGGTCTTTCCTTTTGGAGATGAATCCATTTTTATCATTCTTTGGGTACTGCTACACTGGATCCAACTCAGTCAGCACAATGATCTCTACATCATGGAGGTCTGCAATACAGGTATCAGAATATTTTAACCAAATCAATCCCCTAAAGTTATCTAATTCTTCCTTTTATATTATTTAGTATCCCTTATCACCAAATTCCAGGATCAATCTGTCATGGCTTAGAATGATTATTATTGGTGATGATTTTTCTCTCTGGACTGTGTGTTATCTGCATCTTTATTGATTAGTTTCCTTTAGAGCAGGAAACACCAATATTTTCTGATCACTAGCAAATTTTAATTTCTCTTAGCTGACTTACAATCAGTTAAATATCCCAGGGGCCAATTTGCCATTACATTTCAGTAGAAATTCATTTCCACTCTACTATAGTTTCAAAATAACTTAAAAAAAAAAAAAAATTAAGTTTTTATTACTTTTTTTACCTTCCTTAAAATAATCTTTTATTTTTAGATTTTTCAACTTTTCCTTATCTCTTTTAATTTTAAATTATTTAATTCAGTTTATCATTTGTACATTTTATATATCTGTGCATTTTTTTTATATCAATTTAAATAAATTTTATTTATTGATCTTTTTTTTTTTATATTTTCATTTGAGAGTGATGTAACAGCGTATATGTATACTGTTACAATATATTTAATTATCTATAAAAAAACTGGAATAACTCAACTTCGATCTTTCTTTTTCCAGTGTGATATCTTAATTTAATACACTGTACAGGCTTACACAAACCTGCACATATATATTCTAATATATAAAAGATTCAAACTCAGACTTTCACACAAATGTCAACTTTCCATGCCATCTCATATTGCTGACACAACTGATCACACACATGTTGAAAAGATAAATAATTACCAATATATGTATTTCACACTAAACCAGCAATCACCAGTTGGTCCAGATTACTATCTCCACACACATATATACAATCAGTGCTCAGCTTTATATTAAGATAGCCGATCTTCATACTTTAATCGTCAGGCTTCAAACCACTCCCACCCACAACTCTTCAGCCATCCATTTCATTGAAAATCTGATGATGGAACATCCAAAGCCTGCATTAGTACCAAGGTTATCCTACCCAAGTTGACATTCAGTTATTCTGACCCCTCATGTACTGGAGAATAATCCATTGAGTTCGAACCCTTTATATATTACAGTATATACGTGCAGGTGTGTGTAAACCTGTACAGTGTATTAAATTATATATTGAAACATAGTGCATTAAAAGGTCTGCTTATCCCTCACATATGTATGTAAATGGGTTATTTTCCAGTACATGAGGGGTCAAAATGATTAAATGTCAACATGGGTAGGATGACAACCTTGGCACTAAAGTGGGCTTTGAAGGTTCCATACATCAGATTTTCAATGAAATGGATGGCTGAAGAGTTGTGGGTTGGTAGTAGTTCAAAGACTGTCCAGCAAAGTATGAAGATTGGTTATCTTAATATAAAGCTGAGCACTGATTGTATATATGTGTGAGGATAGACCAACTGATGATTGCTGTTTTAGCATGAAATACATATATTGGTGATTATTTATCTTTTCAACATGTGTGTGATCAGTTAGCTCAGCATTATGAGATGGCATAGAAAGTTGACAGTCATGTGAAAGTCTGAGTTCAAATCCCTTATATGTGATATCTTAGTAGAATGAATAGTAATCACTGATGTATTAATATGAAATGGTTAATGCAAACTGTTTGATTTTTGTAAATGTAAAAGATATTAAAATTTGTGTCAAATAATGAGTGCTAGTAAGGTTGGTTCAGGATGAAATATGCATCTTGAGGTCATTTGTCTTTATTCATAATTTAGTGTGATAGAGTGGTTAATAAAAAATTAACAACAGTATCACAAATAAAAGACCAAAGATGATGTTTAGTTATTAATCATCGAGTTTTAAAGTTTATATCTGGACTAAATATAATCTCTAGTTTAATAAATGATTAATAGTAATCATTATATATTTACCTGAAGTGAATATTGTTAAAGTTCCGAATAATCACAGTATGATTAACATAAATCAAAGTGTACTAAATATTTTTACAAATACCAGATTACACCCCCTATCTAAAGGGAAGTTAAATAATTGAACTATAAAAAATAGACTATCAGTACAGTGTCAGAATAAGGAATGAATTTATTAGGATAAAAAATGGGGGATGTGGTGGTAAATATTTCATACAAATGTTAAACTTTTTTTTTTTTTTAATCTTTGTTTGCATCATTTAAAAACAATCCATATCAGTGGCTCTCAACCTTCCTAATGACCTGACTTTTTAATACAGTTTCTTATGTTGTAGTGACCCCCAACTTTTAATTTTGCTACTGTTATGAATCAAAAATGTGCTTTCCAATCGTCTAGGCGACTCCTATTAAAGAGTTTTGACCCTTAAAGGGGTCACCAACCCACAGGTTGAGAACAGCTGATCCGTGAGACATATGACTTTGGTTTTTTTGTTGTTGACAATCTAATTAAAAGTTTCTGAATTAATTCCCAGATAAGTAAAAAAAAAATCAATTTGTTCAATAGACTATTTATACCCAATCAACCACTTGGATGCTCAAATGTGACATGACCTCACAAGCAATTAATTAACCATATGCTTATTTTTTACGATCCTTTTGCCCACCATTTATATTGAAATATAGAATAATTTGCCAATGCAATTTATAATAAGAACATTTGATAAATATATTTTATAACTAATATATATATATATATATATATTGTGATTACAATTGCCATTAATTCAGTATAATAATATTATAACTATGACATTGTATTTTTGAACTTTATTGGTAAGATATCACTCCCTTTATTTTACAGATTTACAAAGATAATAAAAAATTTAAAAATTTACAATATAAATTATAATATATAGGGTATAGGAGCACAGATTTTCACATGACCCACCACTCTCCACACTATCTCACAACACTGATACACTTGAACACATATATGTCGAAAAGATAAATAATCACCAATATACACATTTCATGCAAAACCAGCAATCATCAGTTGGTCCAGATTACCATCTCTACACATGTATGCTATAAGTTCTCAGATATATATTAAGATAGCCAAACCTCATACTTTAATGGACAGGCTCCAATCTACTCCACACTCCAACTCTTCAACCATCCATCCAATTGAAAATCTGATGGAATGCTCAAAGGCCACCCTGAGGCAGAGATTCTGGTCACACCCATGTTGACCTAAGGTCAATCTGACCCCTCATGTACAGGACATAATCCATTTAATACATATACAAGGGATGGGCAGTATATAGTATATATGAGAGCTTTAATATGCTCAGTGAAGAAGCTATATAAACAAAGAAGAGCTTTGGTAGTTGCTCAACAAGCTTTGTGATAAACGCTTAGCAAGAGAAAGCATTTAAAATATCTCTATCAGAAACCACCCTCAAACTCCTGACCAATGGTTTCATGCTTTGGCACTCCTCAGTGAGGCACTAGAATAGTTTCAGACTCTAGATCTAAAAATACCAACGCAAAGCCAGCATTTATCTAAGAGTTAACCATTGAGGAAAAAATCTGAAATTTTCAAACACTTAAATGTCTTCAAACTCAGCTATCTAACTCAAACAGCTATATGGGGCTGAGAGATCTTCAGCCAAAACATATATTAGTAGTCTTTAGCAATGTAACACCACTTAAGACTTAAAACAAAGACTATAAATAGTCAATAAAAAAAATAGAGGGATGTGATATATGACTCTATTTTCTATTTTTTAAAAGCAATAAGTATTTTATTAATGTGTTAAATATATATTATAAGATTAATATTTCTTTTGGAAAGTATATTTTGCTATATATATATACACGCACACCCAACACCAGAATGTCTCTAAAATGTCTGAAGCTAGATGCAAGGAACTTTTTGTTTAAATATGCATTTCAAGTTTAATTACTGCAGTTTTTATCTTCAGCAAAAAAATTCTTTTTTTTTTTGTAAATTTTATCAATATCTACCACATACACACGTATTACAAAATATGCAGATGTATTTTTATTAATAATTAGTATCTTATAAAATTCTAACATTTTGCTTTATCTTTTCGACATATATGTGTTCAAGTGTATCAGTGTAATGAGATAGTGTGGAGAGTGGTGGGTTGTGTGAAAGTCTGTCCTCATATACCCTATATATTACATATATAGACACAGGTATATAATAAGCCTGTAATGTTTCAGTTATTACATTGTAGAGATGTCTGCCCATCCCTTGTATATGTATTAAATGGATTATGTCCTGTACGTGAGGGATCAGATTGATCTTAGGTCAACATGGGTGTGACAAGAATCTCGTCCTCAGGGTGGCCTTTGAGCATTCCGTCATCAGATTTTCAATTGGATGGACGGTTAAGAGTTGGAATAGATTGAAGCCAGTCCATTAAAGTGTGAGGTTTGGCTATCTTAATAAATATCTGAGCACTTATAGCATATATGTGTAGAGATGGTAATCTGGACGAATTGATGATTGCTGGTTTAGCATGAAATACGTATATTGGTGATTATTTATCTTTTCGACATATATGTGTTCAAGTGTATCAGTGTTATGAGATAGTGTAGAGAATGGTGGGTCGTGTGAAAGTCTGTGCTCATATACCCTATATATTACATATATAGACGCAGGTATATAATAAGCCTGTGTGTTTCAGTTAAAATATTTATATATATTTAATATTGGTGTTACCAGGAATAAAAATTTAAATAATTAATAAAACTAAATTTTTTTAATTTAAATAATTAATACAATAATACGGTATTATATTCAATAAAAATAAATCATGTATGATATAGTAATTTCCTGCTATTTACAAAAAGTCTAAGATTAGTATTTATTCCATTGTATTGTACGCAAGGTGAATATAATGTTATACGATCATATCTACAAGGTTACTTTTCATATAAATGAGCACTGCTTTATTCATATAGATGTATGCATTTATGAAACTGTGAAATGTATACATTTTTTCTATACCCACTGTGGTGCACCAGTCTGCCTCCATATTAATTTCAAATATAATGTTTTCTGCTTACAGGTATATGTAATTTATTATTTATTTCCCAGAAATATTAGAAAAAAAAAAGTAAATATATATAGAAAAGCAATTTCCAATTTTGATAAATCTGATTATATAAATTTGTACTTATATCAAATATACAAAACACACATACAAATATCATAACATAGATTTAAAGGAAAATTTGTATCTTTAAGGTTTATCATAATAAATGTTTAAATATTTGAAATACAGGCATTCTTCATATACTTGGAGCTTAATTGTAAATATAGGGGATTTGAACTCAGATTTTCAAGCACCTGTCAACTATCCACACTATTTCATAACACTCCCACACACGACAACACACATACAGAAAAGATAAATAATCACCAATATACATACTTCATGCTAAATCAGCACTCATCAGTTAGTCCAGATTATCATCTTCACACACATATATAATCAGTGTTCAGTTTATATTAAGATAGCAAATCTAATAATAAATGTTGTAATTATAATAAAAAAAATTGATATATACAGTTTCAACTTCATTTAGTATATATATATGTGAAGGGTAACCCAAAATAATTGGAATTTAGTAATAAAAAATTATGTATTTATTTTTAGATGATATAAATTGACTCTCTTTCAAAGTGCTGTCCATTTGATACATTACAGCAGTCTAAGTGAGTTTTCCACTTCTGGGAGTAATTCTGAAACTCTTGCAAAGTGATACCTTTTATCACCATCACCCCACCCCCTTCCTAGTCTGCAAAACTTTTTTTTGAGGCATTTTTTCATTCAGGGGAATAAAAAGAAGTTGCATAGAGTGAGATCAGATGAATATAACTAAATGATAGATAAGCTTGCTCATGCAGTCTTTAATTGCAAATTGTATCCCTCTCAAGGCTTTGTGCACTGGCGCATTGTCATGATAAAACTTGCACTCCCCATTTTGCCACAAATTGTGATGTTTTCATTTTATTGCAACATAAAACTTTACAGAACATGTAGGTAAAATGTCTGATCATTACAAATGAATTCTGAGTAAACAGTATCATTTGCATTCCAAAAAATCTCAGCATTGTCTTGATATTGGACTCCACTCACCATGTAGTTGTGGAAGATGGTGAATATGACATTCACATTAAATCACTTGTGAACTTGTGTTTTTCCTGAGCAGCTTGCTTGAAAGCTGTTTCATGCATTATAACTGTTTTCCCTGCCATTTTCCCTAACAGGAAACAAATTTTCACATTATTACAATTTTTCTGCCATGACAAAAATCAACAAATAAGTGAAATATTCTCAACAAAAAATTTGCTATGCGGCAACATGATTTCTCTCAATGATAATGGCTGGAAGACTGGTGCAGGGGGTCCTCTCAAGAGCAGCAAAAGCATGTACTACAATGCACTCATCTTCAAGAGAAAGATTCTGGTTATTTTGGGTACACCTTTATACAAACTGCACATTATTCTACATATGTTATTCATCTAGAGTTGAATAATTCAGATAAGTAATATAAAAAAAACAGGAAAAAATACCTTTAACTAGAAGCAAACGAACTCCCTTTATTTTAAGAGTAAACTATATTTCTGCAATCTATCATTTAATTGAAAAAGAAAAATATTTGACTTGTTTATTCTTTATTCAAAATTGAATACAATTCAACTTAATAATAATAAAAATTTATTTGGAGCAGAATAAACTTTATTAATTATAAAACAGTAAACTACAAAATATCTATCTTTTTAAATATGTATGTATGTTTTCTGTCTATTTTTCGCTTCTTATGGAAGAAATACAATTTTCTTCTTATTCCTCCTTTCCTTATGTATTGATTTCTAGATTTGCATATCATATCATTTCCAAACTTCTTATATACTTAATAATACTAATTTTTTTACACCAAAATTTTACTGTTACAGTTTCAACTGTCCTGCAGTCATCATCAGAGTTACAATAGCCACATATATAATCATACAATTAATAGATTATATTTATATACATAATCAAACTCAAAAACATACATCTTAATCTGACTATATAATTATATATTTGGATTAAACTGTAAGAGTAAAGTTTTGGCATAAAAATTAGTATTGTTAAGTGTGTAAGAAGTTTGGAAATGGTATATGTTTTCTGTCTGAAGGCAGATTGGGATAATTAGGCAATAAGGATGTCATGATTAAATGATAATATTTAACCACACATAGGTGACACTTTGTTATTGCTTGCTGCCATTTTAACGTGATGTTCAGCAACTCAAATAAAAAGCTACATTAAAATGCAAATACTATTTTCAAATAACATGCTTTTTCTAAAATAATAAAAAAATAATTTTCAATGTGGAGACACTTTATAAATGTGATTATTCAAAGGAAGAGCATTTTAATACAACAAAATAATAAAGGTTTATTTTTCAACTTATATTTTACATCAGGTAATACAAAAAATCATAGAACTTAAATGCCTATACTAAACTATAAAATAAATTCTCTTCTATTAAACCTGAGTGTTTTTAATAAACAAATAAGTTCTAAGCTGAATAATATATTGAATTTAATAAATTTCTATTAATAAATTTATAATAACCGTAAATAAAACATAACTATAATTTTAATTTTCAAAATAATTTTTGTTGCCGAGTTTATTTACAAAAGGTTTTGACTGAGTTGAAAACACAAATAATATATCTATATATAAGCATAGAAATAAATAGTTTTAAAAAGTTCTAGTTAATTTTTTTTTGTTTATTATCAATTTCCTTTAAAATTGGAATGCTTCTAATCCCAAAACAGTGGGAAGTCTTTGTTTGTCAAATATTTATTGTTTTGATATGAGCGTTGGTGGAAAAATGAAACTAATAATGATCAGGAAAAAAATATTTACACTAATATTGATATATATATGTATGAGATATGAAATTCCACAACTGTCATAATAATAAAAAAAGCAAATGATTTATTGCTTAAGAGTTCATAAAAAATTAAAGCAGTGGAGAAGACAAGGCTGGACCATGATTATTTAACTTTGAACTCGTCTACCATTCTGTCATCATACCATTCTGTCACCATACTACTGTCACAATGAGGGATCAATTAGTCTCATTAATTATATACCCCCCCCCCAATAATAATTTCCATTTTACATGCATACATATATATATTTAAATAACATCACCACTGCTGGTGCTTAAAATAAATCGATGGAATATCAGCAATCTGTTGTCCAGGCAACACTCAGATAATGTACTGCCTTGGTAACGGGTTGCTGATATTTTATTTGTTTATTTTAAACAATGTTCATGGTCAAGTGATTTACATAGCTGTATGATTTAACATAGTCTCCATTAAAGACGTAGAGCAGAACACTTGCATCTTTGTTAATTGATTACAAGTCTTTAAGCAGATAATGACATCCACAGCTATCAATGAACATACATTTTTAAACACACATATATAGAAATTTTGTAAAAGACCCAGAAAGAGACCGCATGTTAGTTAGATGGATGAAATAAGAAAGTGTACAGGGGTGATATGGAGAAGAGAAGCTAAAGATCGGAGATGGTTTGAACTTGGAGAGATCTTCATCCTGCAGTGGATTGATAATGGTTGATGATGATGATATAGAAATTTTGATAGTGTATCTATACATGACATAATTTAATTAAAAACATTATATAGGAATTAAAACATTAGCAATAATAATTAACAAAAAACAACATGTATTATTATGTGTATATATCTGTGATATAAATTAATATTAAGATTATACATACATTCTTAAAAAAAATTGTTACGTTTCTTCATTCTTTTTGTGATAAAAATTGATGACAATGAAATGCTAAAGAAACTGCCTAAGTAATGTTAAATTCATTATATGTTCGCCTGTACAAAAAGCAGTAGTCTTTCTTGTGACATAAGTACTATAAATTAAAAATTAAATTTAAAAAATTTGCTAATTTTTAATTTAATATTTTTTTTTAACAACTCCAATTGTTGAATCAATGAATTTTGAGACATTAGATATGGAGCTCTTTCTTTAATTACGTGAGAAATTCAGTCAAATAATTTGTATATATTATGTATATATAAAATTGAAATACAAGTATAAAGTAATTAGCGAAAAGTAATTAATATACATAATTAATGAGAGAAAGTAAAGGCTAATAAATAGATTAGTGTGTGCATATATCAGTTTACCATCATATTATAAAAAATGTTAAAAAACAATTAATATATTTAATAATTATTATCTATTATGAGATAAATAAGTAATATCAATAAAAAAACAAAAGGATTGGTAATGATTATTCCATTTCATGACTCCTAAAATCTTGATATCCTTTTCTTGAAATGGATTACATCTAGTTATTAGTAGTCCAAACAATTAGCATATAACAAAAATATTAATCTCATAAGAACTAGCTAAATTACGATGTGGTAATTAATATATCTGATTATTTGTCTAATAATCTCGATTCCAATTTGTAATTGGATATTCCTTTTATGAGTCCATCTATTTTGATAATAAAAAATTAACAGGAATTTATATAAATAGATATTTTGTTGATTTTATATTTCCATTTTTATTATAATTACCCATAAAAAGCCTTTTTCGGCACATATTTTCATGCCCATTTCAAATGTTAATAATCTATTTTAACATTAATCAATTATAGTGTTTTACTAATGTTTTATATTGTTACTATTATTATTTTACTTCCATTATAGAACACTAGATGGTGTTCTATCTGCAATAATTGGTTGTTAAAATAGATAATTAACATTTGAAAAGGGCATAAAACCATATGCCAAAAACATGTAATTATTGTTAATATATATTCATATAGCTGTTGTCTATGATTTTTGTTATTTATTATAATTTATATGAAAGAACAGCATAATGGATTTCATTAATTTCCATTTTTGATGATTTTCATTTCTGTATCTGTATATGTTTTTAAAACAGGCAAAACTCTCCATACAATAGTGCCATTCAGTGCAAGCCAGAGTAATCAATGGATTCCAGGCTCCTCACTGATGAAGACCACATGCCAGAAACTAGTCTGGAGATATTGGATGAGTAGGCACTAGTTAAAAATTTTATGCACATGCCTTCTGGCATCCATTGATTACTCTGGCTTGCACTGAGTGGCGCTACTGTATGGAGAGTTTAGCGTCTGTGATATATAATTAATATTTTTAGAATTGAGAATTTCACTTTGACATTGCTTTTAATAGCAGACTGGGAGGAAGGGGGGCAATCCTTTAAAAGGTTAATGAAAAAAATTGTTGCAAACAATTGTTCTAATTTTTTGTAATTTTAAATCAGTCGTATAAATGATAAAGAAAAAGAATTTAAAACTTTTTGTCTCTTACAATCTTCTTAATCTTTTGAACTACAATAAAAACAATCTTCCGTGTAATTCAACAAATGACTATAGCATTAAGTTCTTATTTATTTATTTAAAGATAACGTTTGATTACTTAACCATCTTAGAAAAACAAAATTTTGTTTGGTTTTAACATTTTTACTCCCTTCTTCCAAATATTTTAAACAAAACAAAATAATAATGCATTGCAATTACAAAACATGTGAGATGAAATGTGTAAAATCGATAGAAACAATTAAATAAATATAGATTCAGATAGACGTAGGCACATTTATATAACCGATTCATGTAAATAAGATTCTAATGTTTTAATAATTCGTGTTCAAAATTAGCAATCAAGCATGAATAAAATAGTTATATATATATATTCTGTAGTAAATGAAACACACAGGCTTATTATACACCTGTTTCTATATATGTAATATATAGGGTATATAAGCACAGACTTTCACACGACCCACCACTCTCCACACTATCTCATAACACTGATACACTTGAACACAACTGATGATTGCTGGTTTAGCATGAAATACGTATATTGGTGATTATTTATCTTTTCAACATATGTGTTCAAGTGTATCAGTGTTATGAGATAGTGTGGAGAGTGGTGGGTCGTGTGAAAGTCTGTGCTCATACACCCTATATATTACATATATAGACACAGGCGTATAATAATCCTGTGTGTTTCAGTTATTACATAGTAGAGATGTCTGTCCATTCCTTGTATATGTTTTAAATGAATTATGTCCTGTACATGAGGGGTCGGATTGACTTTAGGTCAGCATGGGTGTGACCAGAATCTCGACCTCAGGGTGGCCTTTGAGCATTCCATAATCAGATTTTCAATTGGATGGACGGTTGAAGAGTTGGAGTGTGAAGTAGATTGAAGCCTGTCCATTAAAGTATGAGGATTGGCTATCTTAATATATATCTGAGCATATATGTGTAGAGATGGTAATCTGGACCAACTGATGATCGTTGGTTTAGCATGAAATACATATATTGGTGATTATTTATCTTTTCAACATATGTATTCAAGTGTATCAGTGTTATGAGATAGTGTGGAGAGTGGTGGTGGGTCGTGTTAAAGTCTGTGCTTATATACCTTATATATATATTCTGTATAAAATATATATCTATATAGATGCACAAGCTAAAATAAACTACGTTAACTCTTAACTAATTAATGAAAATTTCCATGAACACGATATACAGTATTATCACTTAATAGTAACATACCGTATTGCATGGTTATATTAATTTGTTTTCAGATAGAAAATTTAATATGCGCACATATCAATGTCCATACTTCAAATATTTAAATCGAAAATAAAATCATAAAGTAAGGCAAACAATTACACCAGTAAATAAAACTCCAAATTTATTTGTGTGATGGACAGCAAGTCATGAACTTAAGAATGTGATATTATGCGAGACTATTTCCATCAGTGCCGGAAGAAGAATGCAGAACAGTGCCCACCCCCATATTATTTATACGAACCTTAGATATAATTAGAGAGGATTTGAACAAAGACTCCATTTTATATAACTGACACACATGACCACATACATGTAAAAAAATAAATGATCTCCAATATATATATTGTTTTGTGCTAAAGTAGCACTCATGAGTTGGTTCAGACCATCATCTTCCACACATATATACGATCAGTACTCAGTTATATTAAGATAGCAAATTTTCAAACTTTAATGGACAGGCTTCAATCTTTTCCACTCTCCAGTTCTTCAGCTCCATATGACGGAATGCTCAATATTTTTGTTATACTCATGTTGACTTTAAGTCACTTTGACCCCTTATATATTAGACCTTAATATGTCTATTTAAATACACAGAAGAGAGATGGGCAGAATTCAGGCTGAATCTGTAACACTTTAAATACAAGTATATTATATATATTGAACTTTAGATGCAATTAGAAGGGATTTGAACACAGACTTCCAAGCTCCTTTTGGCCAGGAGGTGGGGAAGGTTGAAGTCTGTTCCTTAAAGTTTGAAGATTTGCTACCTTAATATAAACTGAGCACTGATTTTATATATGCCTGGGGGATGATGATCTGGACCCACTGATGAGTTCTAGTTCAGCATGAAATATGTATATTCGAGATCATTTATCTTTTTCACACATATGTAACCATGTATATTGGTTATATAAGATGAAATGGATAGCTGAAAGAAGCTTGAAGGTCTGAGTTTAAATCCCCTCTAATTATTACATAATTATAAATTTACTTTCCAAGAAAACTGAATTTAATACAATAGTATCAGTATTTACAGTATTGCATATGTCATTCTCTGTAGCTATCATTGACAAATTTACGAACTGATCTTGTATCATTGTCGAATGTAAATAATTTTTTATTATACACATGGGTCTCATTTTACGTGATAGATAGGTTCCTCAGAAAACATGCGCAAACAAAATCATGCAAAAATAGACATAACTTACATTGAAAAAGGGGGAATGCAGTCTGTGATTTTTCAAAATTCACATAAAAGCAAAGCACTAACGTAAAATTACTTTAAAATTCACGCAAAAAAAAAAATAAGGAAATAAAATATGACTAATAAAAAATTTCAAATTTGAAAAAAATTGACACAAGACAAACTTTTTTTAACTATAATATTTAATTTTATTCAAAATAATATATTTTTATGCATAATTTACAGTACAGTAATTTACATTTTTTTATACATGTTTTAATTATTATTGCTATTTGCCGAAAAACACATTTGTTTGCAAACAACTAGTGCCAACTTCACACTCATGTTGTGTCAAGGGTTTTCTGGTGACAACGTAATTAATCTTTGAGACGATGATTTTATTAATTGTTTATGAAACTAACAACTAAAAATTAAATTCTTATTTTTGTCTTTAATTTTCAATTCCGTTTAAAAATCAAATTTCACATCACATTAATTTCAAGTCGCCGTAAGTAATTTTTAAATTGTTAATTACAATTAAAAATCAGATTTTAATTTTTAATTGTCAAATTTAATTGTGCCCACTGCTATTATTGACCTTTTAAAAATAAACTTATGGACTTTAAAAAGCAAAAACAGAATGTGATTTAAAATGCAAAATTAACACGCACAATGTTTGAATAAATTTACACCATAATCTTGTAAAATTTAATGTGAGTATACATAAAATGTGGAAATCATGATTTTAATTTCATTATTGCATAAAATCTTACTATTATAAAGCACTGAAAATATTGAAATTACTAAGATGAAAGTCGAATTCCAATATTTTCAATATAACGTAAGTGCATGAAATTTATTATTTAAAGTAATAGCGCATTATCGGAGTTCGACTTCCGGTGAAACATGAATCGCGTAACTTCAAAATCGTATTAAATAAGTCCGCGTAAAAAGAGACCCAGGTGTATATAGAGTTCGCAAAAACAAACTCTTAACAAGCTTTAAGAATATCCTCAACCCCAGACCGCAGTTTCTGCACCTAGTGTCATCAGTGAGGTGTTAGGGATTAAAAATACTAGAACTAGCTAGCCTAGCACTTTATTTAATGCCTAACTATTGAGAAGAAAATCTGAAACTTTCAGACATTCAAATGTCCAAAAATCCAGCTATCTAACTCAAATAGCTGTATGGGACTGAACTAAGTTCAGATACACCATATATTAATAGCTCTAGCAATATAAAATCGCCAAAGCCTTAATAGCAAACACTAAAATTAAATTGATAAAAAATCAAGTCAGATGTCATATGACCTAATTTTAATAAAGCTCATATTTACAAACGTTATATATAGAGTTTGCAAAAACAAACTCTTAACAAGCTTTAAGAATACCCTCAATCCCAGACCATGGTTTCTGCATCTAGCATCATCAGTGAGGTGTTAGAGATTAAAAATACTAGAACTAGCCTAGCACTTTATTTAATGCCTAACTATTGAGAAGAAAATCTGAAACTTTCAGACTACTTTAGTCTAAAATTAGCCATTAAAAGTGAATAATCAATGCACAACTGTGATGCCGATCAAATCTATAGATTCTGGTTATTAGCTTTCATTAGTAAAAAAAAAAAATGACTTTCATACATCCAACAGTCACATTTACTTCTTTAAAGTATTCATGCTAATGATGTGAAATTGAAGTACTTTGAAATCCAAAATAACATGCATAACTATATAAATCTGGTAGGTACTATAGTATTAGAGCTGCAACATGAAGAATTATAATCGTTTAATCATTAAATTAATGAGGTTATTAAATTAAAAACATATTTTAAAATCTACATTAAAAAAAAGACAATTTAACAAAAAAAAATACGAAAATAGTTAAAATACGTGTTTAAATCAAATTGAGTGTGTTTGCACATGCATATTCTGCACAATCTACTTTAATACATTGACCAGGCTTACACCTGCATTTATATATGCAATATATGCAGGATTCAAACTCAGACTTTCACATGACCTACAACTCTCAGTGCCATCTTATATTGCTGATTCACCTGATCACACACATGTTGAAAAGATAAATAGTCACCAATATAAATATTTCGTGCTAAACCAGCAATCATCAGTTGGTTCAGATTACCATCTCCACACACATATACAATTAGTACTCAGCTTTATATTAAGATAACCAATCTTCATACTTTAATGAGTGCTGGTTTAGCACGAAATATGGATATTGGTGATTATTTATCTTTTCAACATGTGTGTGATCAGGTGAGTCAGCAATATAAGATGGCACTGAGAGTTGTAGGTCGTGTGAAAGTCTGAGTTCGAATTCTGCATATATTACATATATAAATGCAGGTGTAACCCTGTACAATGTATTAAAATAGATTATGCAGAATATGCACATGCAAACACACACTCAATTTGATTTAAACATGCATTTTAACTATTCTTCACATTAATGCTTTTTGTATTTTTTTTTTGTTAAATTGGTTTTTTTTAAATGTAGATTTTAAAATATGTTTTTGATTTAATAACCTAATTAATTTTAATGATTAAATGATTATAATTCTTCATGTCACAGCTCTAATACCACAGTACCCAATTTTAATACATTGTACAGGCTTACACCTGCATCTCTATATGCAATATATGGGGGATTCGAACTCAGACTTTCACATGACCTACAACTCTCAGTGCCATCTTATATTGCTGACTCACCTGATCACACACATGTTGAAAAGATAAATAATCACCAATATAAGTATTTCTTGCTATACCAGCAATCATAGTTATAGTACTTATTCATATACTTTAGGGAGGTTAAAAATTTATTTATTATTGATTATTACATTGATTACGTAAGTAATATTTACTAAGGCAATAAACCTAAAACATGTGCAGTTGAAAATGCGAAGATTGGGACCTCTACAGGTCTTAACAACAAGCTTATGCATTGGAATTGTGGATTTAATCAGTGAAGTATTGAACAGCTTCACGCTCTCAGATCTAACAGCTTCAGCTTCACCTATTTATATAGAAAGTAGGTTGAGGTAAAGAAGGGTTCCCCCTCTTTTCTTCCAATGTGTAAGCTTGTGGTTAAGACCTGTAGAGGTCCCTATCTTCGCATTTTTATTCCCTTAGTAAATGCAGAAAATAGTCTAGGGAATATTTACTCACTTTTAATAGACAGCTCTAGAATAAAAAGATAGGATGAATATTGCTCCTAGTGCAATCTTTGAAATTAAGTTAAGTGATACTTTGTTTGAATTTTATTACAATTATTATGAATTTATATACGTACAATATATATATATATATGACATTATCTGGTTAATGTTCATGTACAATATATATGTGAGCCAGATAATTGCGAACAAAAATGAACAATAAAAAAAAAATCACATATTCTTATAAATTGAACATTTTTTAATACTTTAATCAATACTTTCTTCACCCTAGTAGGTTTATTTATTATTTTTAATTGAGAGAGATTTCTAGTACTAACAAAAAAAGTTCACTAAATCTTATATAGTTCTTTTACTAGCAGAATATCAAATCTAGACGAAGAAAATTAAAGTTCAGAAGGGTTTGAAAAATTTTAAAATGAAATGTTACTATGATGCAAAGACTTATATAAAACGAACTTTTTGTACATCAGGTAACAAAGTAAAGGTCCCTATAGGAATATGACATCTATCCCATAATATTGAAATCAGCATTATTTCTTGTTTTTAACATCAACTGCTTCAATAACCACATGACTAACTCAGATTAGCTTAGAATTTTATCCTCTAGTTAGTAACAGCTAGATATTCATTTAATGATCAGTAACTGAATCTTTAACCGAGTTGGCTACAGGTCAACCATCTAAAGACAGGGTTTATAACATTGGATAGCAAACTAAAAGACACAGACAGAGAAAACGTTGTAGTTATTTTTCTCAATCAAAATAAATTTTCTTTTAAGATGTTTCATAAAAATTAGAACTTAATAAAAACATTTACATCGTGTCATACTTTAATTAACTGTCCTCAATATTTTTTAGGATAAATCGACTCTTTTTTAAAAAATATAAACTATCTGATTTTTAAAAATTAATAACATCTTAATACTTAGCGATACCTAACGTCTGACCAATTACATACTTAGTTCTTGGAATGGGATATCACTAATAATTTCACTTTGATTCATTTCATTTAGTTTGACTGTATTAAACATGTCCTTTTCTTTCTCCAGAAAAATTCTGAAAATAAATAACAACATTGATAAACAATTATATATATATTTTAAAAATGTTATATATTATGATTACACATGCACGCATATTAGAAAGGATAAAGAATTAGCACACATACCTGGTTAAGAAAAAAAAGGTACTAAAAATAATCATGTTGGCGGAAGTACCTACAATGATCACTTCCAAGTAAAAAAAGACTGAAATGGACGAATTATTTGATATTAAATGACACATTGTCAGACTTTGGGGAGTTAGAAAAAAAAAGAAGAAGAGACAATTGATTTGAAAAGTGAGTTTGCATTTTCCATAAAGACACAAATATTATAATTATAAGTGAAGTAGGATTCATTATTATAAAGGAAAACAAAACTATGGAGAATAATGATCCATCTGAGGCAGAGATTCTCAACCTGTGGCTCGCAACCCCTTTGAGGGTCGCACAACTCTTTCACAGTGGTCGCCTAAGACCATTGGAAAAGGTGGGTTGTAATAATGAAAATACATTCTACATAACGTTGGGGGTCACCACATAAGGATCTGTATTAAAGAGCCACAGCATTAGGAAGGTTGAAAGCCAGTGATCCGAGAGAATAAGAAACAGCAAAAGTGAATAATTCATCTTTGTACCTCAATAAGTTCTCATTCTGATGAAGAAATATAGTGAATTTTATTTAAATGCACAGAATGCTTTTGATCAGACGAAACAACATTTTAAAATCACAATAGATTTTACTGCTAGAATTGGAAAACAATTGAAAAATGAAAGAGCTATGGATAAGTCTAGAAAGACAAAAACAAGACAGGGAATATATATAGAATGTACTACAAAGTTAGAAACAAAAACTATTGACAATTACTTTCAGAAATATTTCAATAAATTTAAGGACTAGCTTTCAATTTGTTTTAAAATATTAAAACAATTCAATGATGACTCAGATTTGAACAAATTCAATACGAAGCTAACCGATACTCTCAGACCAGCCATTTATCAATAAATTTTCAATCAAAATAAGAAAATATTTGAAAAAAAAAAAGATTATAAAGATATTTTAAAACAATCCATTTAAAACAATTAAATATCTAGAATAATGTAAAATAGGATGAAAAAATTTAATGATGATAAAGAAAAATGTAACTGTGAAATAATCAAAAACTCAAAAATATAATATCTTGATAGTCATTCTTAAGAATCTATATATATCATTATTATTATAATATATATATATATCCTTATCATCATAAAAACAATGACATTTCTTTTCCATCTATCAATAAATATTTTTTATATATACATACGTTATATAAACTACCTATATTTACTCTTATATTCCAAACTTTCTGTTACATTTAACATGCATATTTCTATATATAACTACAACCAAGTTGTTATATTTTGCCCTTTTTACACTTTTTCTAATTACTTTTAATTACCAATAACTTTACGTACAATTTGTTTTATTAAAAAGTTTTTTTTATATATATACTTTCTTTTACCATTTTTTCTCTATATAATTTTACTTTTTCTAACATCTCAAAATTTATATGCCTAAATTCTTTACTATTTAAATTAACATTTGAATTCTATCTTTGTTTTAACTTTATCATTAAATTATTTTTTGTTATACCTGTATATGACACATTCCTATTTTTTTTTTTATAATCCAAGCATTCAATCCTATAAATTCAATTTACATTTTCAACATTTTTAGTTTATTTTTCATTTATCAAATTTCCTAAATTAAATTACTTTCTTATATTTTGTATTTATAACTTTCATAATCTTTTTAAACTTAAAAAAGTTTTTTGATATATTGCAACTATTATATATTATCTCACGCATATCTTTCTTTTTAATCAAATTTCTTTTTATGTTTTCAATATTTCTTTTTCTACATAACTTATTAATAATTTTAACTGGATAATCATTTTTATTGCCTCTGATCTATTTCTTCCTGAAATAACTTTTCCCCTGAAAACAAATCTATTCCTCTAATTATTCTATTATTAAAAATATTTATTTTATGAATATATTTGTATATCCGATTCCCAATTACTTAATAGCTCATAAAAAGTACCCTTTCTAAATATATTTGTCTCAACATTTACTTTATAATTCTTTATTATCTCTTTAATGTTAACATTCATATAATTAATTGAATTACTATTTATTTTTACGTTGTAAATTTAATATTTTCATCCATTAAATTAATATACCTTAAAAAAATATTCATCAACATATCTCACATAAAATATAAGTTTATATTTTGTTTCACTAAAAATCTTTATTCAAAGCCAGAAATCCACTTAACCAATTACCCATTACATTATTTATAGTATCTTTCATTGTATACAAATACAACATCCTTACAACATATGCTTAAAATTTCATATAATTGCTATTAAAACAAGCAAAACTCTCCATACAGTGCCACTCAGTGCAAGCCAGAATAAACAATGGATGACTGTTTTAATAACAGTTATAAGCAGGCATGAGAGATGGTAATCATGGGGTGTTTGGTGGTTCATATAATTGATTACATTCTATTCTAATATTTTTATCATCATCTTTAATATATATTTCAATAATTATTTCAAATGCTTTATTTGAACCTATGTTTGTATATATATTACATATAACCAATTTAACAAAAAAATATATATTTGAAATTATTTTCTTCAAATTTTTTTTTAATCTTTTAACAAACTCATTTGAATTACTAACATTATTTTCTTTTTTCTTTTCCCTATTTTTAAATTTTTTTTTATTATTAAATAACCATTTTGATATCTTCTCATAATATGTACCCACATTATTAATTATAGGTTTTAATGGAATATCTATTTTATGTACTATGATACATGAAATACCAAAACCCTATAAAATAAGCATACCATTATATTTAATAATGTGGGTACATATTATGAAAATATATCAAAATGGTTATTTAACAAAATTTTAAAAAAATATGAGGAAAAGAAAAAAAGAAAATAATGTTAGTAATTCAAATGAATTTATAAACAGGTTAAGAATGCGTTTGGAAGGAAGTAATAATGTTAAAAATATGTATTTTAGATACAAGTAACATGTATACAAATATAGATCTAAGTAAAGCATTTGAAATAATTATGGAAATGTATATTAAAGATGATAATAAAAGTTTTAAGAATATAATCTATTAAATGATATTTTGAATATTGTAAGAATGTTATATTTGTATACAATGAAAGATATAAGCAATGTAAAGGTTTGAATATGGCATCATTATATATGAATTATTTTGAACAAAGATTATTTAGTGAAACAAAATACAAACCTATATTTTATGTGAAATATGTTAATAATATTTATTTTATATAAAGCGCAGATTGTTAGTTGAAATTAAATTGAAAGGCTGCAAACCTTTCGCCCTTATTATAATACTTATCTGACAGCCAATCAGATGTCATGATGGCTGTCTGAATAATGATCAACCGTAAACATAAGACAACTAACTATCTGCGCTTTATATAAAATAAATATTATTTACATACGTTACTGCAAGTTATAACATCTAAAAAATACTGGGTAGTAAATTGTAGAATTTCGCACTGTACGTTTGTAATTTAGATTCAGTGAGTTAAATGTGATGATATTTAAAGCTTCATGCTTTCAAACCTAAATACTTCAGACTGGCTTAGATATATAAAAAGACAAGTAAAGAAAAGGGTGGATGGCCCTTTTCTTGTAAAATTCTCTGTCTCGTGACAGCCATCATAACCTCAGATTAGCTGTCAAATATGTATTATAATAAGCGTAAAATATGTTGATGTAGTGTTTAATGATAATAAATGGAAATCAAAATATTTTTAAAGATATATTTATATAATGGATGAAAATATTAAATTTACAATGAAAAAATGTTAACATTAAAAAAGCAATAAAGAATTATAAAATAAATACGGAGACGAGTATATTTAGGAAGAATACTTTGTATGGATTATTAAGTAATTGGGAATCGGATATACAATATATACATAAAACAAATATTTTTAATAATAGAATAATTAGAGGAATAAATTTGTGTTCAGGGAAAAAAATTATTTCAGGAAGATATATAAAATATAAGGGAAGAAAAAGGGAATAAAAATGATTATCCATTTAAAATTATTAATAAATTATTTAGAAAAAAAAATATTGAAAAAAAATAAAAAGAAATTTGAATAAAATGCTAGATATGAATGAGATAATACATAGTAGTTACAATGTATCAAAAAAAATTTTTTTTAAGTTTAAAAAGATTACGAAAGATATAAATACAAAATAAAAGGAAGTAATTTAATTTTGCAACTAGTATATAAAAAGAAATTTAATTTAGGAAATTTGAAGATCAGCCTTTTCAAGCTATTGTGCATGCGCTTTTTACGAGTGTTAATAATAAATGAATACTTTCATTCCCAACACGAGATATATTATTTATGAAAGAACAAAATGAATCCATTTGTTCTTTCCAACCCAAATGCTTATATATGGGCAAATCTCAAGTATTGGAAATGAAAGCGTGAGGATAAACCACTCACTTTAAATTATTAACACTCGTAAAAAGCACATGCACAATAGCTTGAAAAGGTTGATCTTTAAATGTATTACAATTATAAACATAGCGCTATATAAAATACACATGTTTAGGAAATTTGATAAATGAGATATAAACTAAAAGTGTTGAAAATGTGAATGGAATTTATAGGATTGAATGCTTGGATTGTACAAAAAGATAATAGGAATGTGTCATATACAGATACAACAAAAAGTAAATTAACAACAAAGTTAAAACAATGATAAAAATTCAAATGTTAATATACATAGTAAAGAATCTGAGTGTATAAATTTTGAGATAAAAATATATGAAAAAGTAAAATTATATAGGGAAAAAATGGTAAAAGAAAGTATATATATATAAAGAAACAAACATGTTTCGACTAAAACAAATTGTATGTAAAGGTATTGGCAATTATAAATAATTAGTAAAAGTGCATAAAAAGGCAATATATAATAAATTGGTTGTGGTTCTATAAAGAAATGTACTTGTTAAATGTAACAAAAAATTTGAATATGAGAAAGTAAGTATATGTAGTTTATATAATATTTTATGTATATATAAAAAAGGTTTATTGATAGATAGAAATGTTGTTTTTATAATAAGAATATATATATATTTTATACATCCTTGACACTGACTGCAGGAGAAAACGGTGGAAATATTGGAAAGATGAAAGTATATTAAAGATGTATATGTATGATTAATGAGAAAGAAATAAAGTTGTTTTTTTTTTTAAAAAAAGGAGAATATATTTTATTAAATATGAAGAGAATATTACATTTTTCAACAAAGAACAATATAATTATAATAAAGACCAATTATCACATGATCACTATTTCTTATGCTAGCACATAACTGTTATTAAAACAGGCAAAAATCTCCACATAGTAGTGCCACTTAGTGCCAACCAGAGTAATCAATAGATGCCAGAAGGCTTGTGCATAAAATCCCCATCTAGTGCCTATTCATCCAATATCCCCAGACTAGTTTCTAGCTTGTGACCTTCGTCAGTGAGGAGCTTTGGATCTGAGAGCACTGCATATGACTATATACGTTATTGAGCTTAGATTGAAAATATTGATGTGTTTTCAATTTTATTCTCATAGTTTTGTAGTTAAATAGAGATAAAAGGTGGCTGTTGGAGGGTTGCATTACATCATAAGATCTATGTGTAGTGCTCTCAGATTCAAAGCTCCTCACTGATGATGGCCACAGGCCAGAAACTAGTCTGGGGATATTGGGTGAGTAGGCACTAGATGGGGATTTTATGTACAAGCCTTCTGGCATCCATTGATTACTCTGGTTGGCACTGAGTGGCACTACTGGATGGAGAGTTTTGCCCATTTTAAAGACCAATTATAATAAAGTAGTTTTTATAATTACTATATTTTCTAAATTTCCAAGTATTTCGAATGAAGAGGTGAGAAATGCAATTAAATCTAAGATAAATGGAAATGGAATTTTATAAATATACTAAAAGAAGCAGATAAAAAAAGAATGAAATTAGTGGCAAAGCTACATACCAAATGCCTAAATGATAGGTATGACAGATTTTTGGAAAAATGCAATAATATTTTAATTCAAATATATAATATTAACCAATGTGATGATGATGATTTATAATTTAAAAAGTATATTTTATTTGTTTTTCAGTTTCAAATAAAAAGAAACTCAAAGACAACAAATCTCCTAAAAAGAAAGTTTACTTTTGAAAAACGATCATCATTAATTATTACCACCATCCCAACATGTCCACCAATGGATTGCACGATTTCTCAGGGCTACGGATATTAATTAGCATATGGGTGTAAAAAGCACACATTTGGATTGAGTTTTAAACCTAAACAAAATGGATTAATAAAAGGAATATTTATTAGTAATAAATAAATAAAATTGTTGCGTATATATTTACAACTATCAACATGCACACACACAAATATTATAGTAATGTAAGATATTTTGAGTTTAAGTTACAATTCAAGTTTAAGGCCTTATGATATTTATAATAATAAGATCTTCCCAAGTTAATTATTGAAACAGTCAATATCCATGTTTGTTTTTGTTTTTTTCAGGTACCATTCCTTTAATATTTTACTGCTGTCTTCCTTAGTTTTTCCTATGATTATCTTCTACTTAAACACTGGTGATGTTAGAGAGAGAGAATAAATACAGCAGTACTGGTGATGTCCTATGAAGTATACTATCTGTAGGTCTTGAGTAATTTATATGGCATTAACCACTTCTTCATAGCATTATAGAAGTGTTACTCAAAATGGTTTTTCAAACTTCAGCACTAATTTCTGAATCTGGCTGCATTTTCCAGATTGTTTTGACTTGTATGGTTGAAGATAAGATGGCCACTCTTATCTTTATAAAGTCATAATCTTATGTTAATATTTGTAGAGGTCACTCTCATGGTAAAATTGAGTACTCAAGGTGCATAGTAGTAAGGTTAAAGCCTTATATGTATTTATGTCCTGACTATGTGCTTAATAAGAATTAATGTTTACATACTAAGTATTGTAACTGGAGTATTAAAAGTACTTTTAACATACAACTTATGGTGAAATTGAGTTTTCAATTGGTGGTTGTTTCTCTCTTCCGCATAGATTATGGTAACATGGCTGAAGTTGAATGCACTCTAATGCAAAGCAATACAGAATTAACTTCTTGGCTTCTAAACTTAGAATGATAGAAATAATAATACCCAATTGCTTGTTTCCTACCTATTTACACCTAACTGATGTCATTCAAATAACAAGAGTAATTGACTTCATTGGCTTAGTTAACATATATATCACCAGCCAGAGAATATATTATCTTTGTGTCATTATAACAATATATTTTTTTGAAATGCACCATTTACTCTCTTAAAAACATGTTGTGGAGACAAATTTTATATACATTATCTCTCCTCTCTCTTTATTTATATTTCGTAATATATAGAGAAGGAAAATTCATTGACAAGTTTTAAATTTTTAATTATAACTTATAAATTATTATCAATTCAAAAAATTTCCATATTATTTTCAAATCCAACATTTACTTTCGTTTGAAAGGCAAACAAAAACAAGATTTAAATTTAGAATTTTGTTTTAAAAACTACAGAATTCAAATTCTTTCACTATCAAAAGCATTTATCATTCCCTAGTTTCTCACATATTACAAAATAATACTTAATAATCTTTAATAATGTGCATAAATTATTATTTTTTAATTTTTAGGCAGTTTACATTTTTATTTCTCAAATGACATACACATATATGCACGCACAAGTAAATAGTAGTTTGTATATTTATTAGTCAGTTCACATGAGTTTTTATTAAACCATTTTTTTTTTTCTCTCTGCCTTGTTATAGCATAACTAATCTGGGCTACATCGGATTTGTTGTAGCTCCAATAATAATGAAACGTAAGTTAATAACTGTAAGTATCTTGGTCATATTATTAATCACGATGGAAATATAATGAAATTAATAAAAGAATTAAACATGGATAAGATGTAATATGTTGGACTATTTCCATCATTTATGAGTGAATATTGAATGTATAGAAAATTTTAAACTTTATTTAAACTTTCCTAATAAAAATTAATTTTTTTTATAAAAAAAAAAAAAAAAAAAAGGGGTGGGTATTTAAACAACCTTTCGTTTGTGGTATTTTTTTTTTTTCTCTTCTTTTCGTGGTGTTGTCTCTCTGTATAGGCACTGTTATTCTTTGGGGATGGGGTTTGTTCCCCTCTTTTTTTTTGTATATATATTAAATGAAAAACCCACTCACCTATCTTTTCTTTTAGAAACAATAAAAAAAAAAAAAAAATATATATATATACATATCATCACCATAAAAGAAAAAAAAAAAATATAAAAACAACACAAAATTAAACATGGATAGATTGTTTTTAGTAGAAAAAACTTAATAGTAAAAGGAAAGATATTTTTGCAATTTTGAAAAAAAATAAAAATAAATGTGTTTTATCAGTTCTGACATGAGATTCTGAGATTTGAATATTTATCAGAACAGCAATACCAAGATTTTATATTACAATAAAATGTGTTGAAAATAACAAGAAGAAATAAAAAAAATATGTAGGCAAAAGAACAATCACTGAAAGAATCAAGAATCTGAAATGGAGATGGATGAAACAAGCTGCTAGAGATGACAGGAGATAAACACTTAAGTTTTTTTTCTCATGTGTCATAGCATCAGCCGCTAACCCGGGACAATTGTTTGTAAAGCAGCCATCGCTGATCTCTCGACCACCAATGTTTGACACAAGTTTTTAATTGAATGGATGAGATATAGAAGTCTGTTAAAATAATATGAAAAAGCTATAAATTGGAGAAACTAGATTAAACTTGGTGAAACCTTCATCCTGCAGTGAACAATAATATTAAAAAATGATAAACTTTTAAACTCTCAAAAATGGCTTAAGAAAATATTTTTATAATGAGGTGGAAGACAAGATACCTGGAATATTCGTTCTGGCACTTGGGCAAGTAATACACTATATTTTGTATGTGGATGATGTAACCATCATACTTCCATCAGTGAAATACCTTCCCCAGCTCCTGGGTGCTGGTTGAGTATTCTGCCAAGTACCATCTCAAGATTAATCCTGAAAAATCGGCTGTATGGAGAATCTTTAGGGGCAAAGATGTAACATCCAAATTTACTGGGAGGCCTCAAAACTTTCTAGGGTTTCTGGTGTATCACTGACAAGGTCTCAGACGAGCAGCAGATACAAAACATGATCATAGAGAAGACCAGGAAGGTTATCAGTATGTTGTCTTCAATCTCCCTGTCATTCCCAGGAAAAGTGTCACTGCGGAATATGCTAGTTTTCCCACACATCTCATACTATCTTCCAATCATCAGGCCACCATAAATTCAAGGCCAGGAAAGACAGTCTGTAAGCATTTGAATGGTCTTGGTCTACATGTGATCGTGATTCTATATGCGCAGAGTAATAGCAGCCCTCAAAACATTAAAAGAAACAAGTACTATACAACAGATCGGTGCTCAGTAGAACATACTAACCCTCCACCACCTAGAGGTAGTAAATGGGTTGGAGAAATAGCGGTCTGGCTCCTACCTGACATGGATCAGGTGTTTGACAACAAAAAGACATATTGGGACACTTACAAGTACATCAATCCTAAGCAAGAAAAAACACCACGCTGTTCAAAATGTCTTTAAAGTCAATGATTAAAAAAGCTAGATTTTGGGTCTGGAACCCAAACTCATGAATTTCATAAACAAATATGACTTGCAAGCTCCCCATGAGTTGTTATCTTATGTATTTGAGGGGGGGGTCAATAAATTTGACTTGATTTGCTCACTATGCTGCTCACATGAGGAATCAATGGAACACATTTTCTTCCAATGTTCTCATCTGATGGATCTTAGGAAAAGGCTGTGCTCAAGTGTTAGATCAGGATGCACTGCAATCCTTAACCTTCCTAAAGCACTAATTTGCCATAATAAGGTTGGACATATTTATTCTGTTTACCAGATGCCACCTTAATTTCAGCAAAGCATAAAGAGTCCATGGGAGGAGTATAGGGAAACTTTAGGGAACCTAAAGAATAGGGATCACCTTCTGGCACCAGAAAACCTTTTCTTAGATACCTGGGAGCAGATAACATTAAATGGTAATGAAAACGTCATCCAGAGAGTATAGCCTAAACCACAATTCTCTATGACAAACTTCCTGTGTATGGGAGGCTTGGGGCAAATGTAAGCGAAGCACAAACTTAAATTCCAGAAATGAAAAACTTGTGGATGATTCATGTAACAAATTACGATCTAGCAGCATATGTAGTGAACTATACAAATGCACCTTAATTATTAGGAAATGTTGCCCAGTATTTAAAATGTCATTGCACCTTAATTGACGACGTGAATTTCCCACATAAACAGTTCTCAAGACATCTGTGTTCATCGGTATACACCAATATTCAAGTCCTCACAAGATGACTGAAATTTAATGCAAATTTAAATGCCAACGTGGTATAGTGCAAAAATCTGACTGCAAATCTTTAATGTCCAACAAGTCTTTAACAAAACGCTAGCATGATGTGAATTATCCACACAATCTGCTTCTCAAAACACCAATGTCTTCTGGGACATTTCACTGCTTAAGAGATCTCACAATACCTGAACCTAGCGTAGCTACAAATGTGTTCTCCAACTTATCGACATGTATACATATCAAGACGTTTTATGTAATATTCCTGAATAAAATTTACCTTAATAAAAAAAAAAAAAGATACTTTTATAAAACATATTAATCTATTTTAAGCATATAATTAAAAGTATCATTTACATATATTTAAAATATTTTAATGCACTGTCTCACCATAAGATAGAGAAGAATCACCGCCATGTTCTTTTTTTAGTCAAAAGCTTAAACGCAATGTACGCATAAAAAACATAAAATACAAAGGGATCATCTATTGTAATTTAATAAATGAGTAATTTCAAAACATTATTGCATCGATTTCAAAAAATAAATATATAACAAATTAAATGTATTTATATAACTGTAATCTGTGTTCTAATTATAATTTATACCAATAATCAATATGCAAATAAGTAAACAAGGCAATCATTTTATTTATTTCATTAATCGTTTTGATTTTTGGCTTGCAACTCATTCACATTAATTTAACAATCAACGATAAAAATATTTGACACTATCTGATTTCAAAATTCATTGGAGCAAAATAAATTAATCGATTAAATTAGACTTAACAAGCTTTATGTTAAAAAAATTATTAATTAATTATGGTTGAATAATAAAAAATGTATTTGCTTTATTAGAAGAACAAACAACTAAAAAGGCACAAACATAGCAACACAAAAATAAAATACAGTGGCCAGAAGGCTTTAATTAAGAATAAGAAATTCTTTTGCGCACCATTAAAATTAGCTTTAAAAAAAAGCATTGATTGTATATATAGGTGATGATAATCCGGACAAACTGATGAGTGCTGGTTTAGCACGAATATATATATTGCTGATTATTTATCTTTTTGACGTGTGTGATCAAGTGTTTCAGCAGTATGAGATAGCATGGATAGTTGAGGGTCACGTGGACAAACTGACGAGTGCTGGTTTAGCATGAAATACATATATTGCTGATTATTTATCTTTTTGACATGTGTGATCAAGTCTTTCAGCAGTATGAGATAGCATGGATAGTTGAGGGTCATGTGAAAAGTCTGAGTTCAAACCTTCTATATATTACATATTGGAGTGCAAGTATGAAAAAGCCTGCACAGTTGAAAAAATTCTATATTAAAATATAGTGCTGTAAGGTCTGCCCATCCCTCATATATCTTTTCAAATGGATTATGTCCTGTACCTGAGGGGTCAGAGTGAATTATGGTCAACATGGGTAGGATGAGAAGGTTGGCACCAATGTGGACTTTAAGCATTCTATCATCAGATTTTTAGTGAAATGGATGGCTGAAGAATTGTAGGGTGGAATGGATTGAAGCATGACCATTAAAGTATGAAGATTGGCTATCTTAATATAAGCTGAGCATTGATTGTATAAAGGTGTGATGATAATCTGGACCAGCTTGAGAGAGCTCGTTTAGCACAAAATACGTTTATTGCTGATGGTTTATCTTTTCAACAAGTGTGTGATCAAGTGTTTCAGTAATATAAGATAGCGTGGATAGTTGAGGGTTGTGTGAAAAGTCTGAGTTCAAACCCCTATATATTACATATTGGAATGCAGGTATGAAAAAGCTCGTACAGTAGAAAAAATTCATATATTTTAAAATTAGTTTGAAAAATAAAGAGAAAAACAACAATACTTTGAAGACATTCAGTCCGCTTTATAGTAAACAGCTTAATAATAAAATAGCAATAGTAATTAAATTAAAACAATCACATAATTTTGTATAATTAATTATAAATATAATCACAACTTTAAATTATTAATATAACATTTTAATGTTTTTTATATTACCTTATTTTATTAAAATAACAATATAAAATTTTATTATAGAAATTAAAGATAATGTACTCAGTCAATTTTCTATTAAGAACTGGTATGATTTAAATACTATTTTTTTTTTTTTGAGGGAAGCAAAAAGAAAGTAATATATATTATTTATTAGTGACTAAATACAGACCATATTATGATATAAAAAATAAATAGCATCCCAAAACTTGGAATTAATAAATAAATTTATGCTGAAGATACTGAAAATCCCCAGCAAGCTATATAGAAACTAATACAACTCCATTAACAAACAAAAAAAAATACAGACTGAGTCCACGTGTACTTTAACTTGATTTGCAAGGAAATGAAGTCATATATCACGTGACCTACTTTTGTAAACTTGTATTACAAATGTTATATAATGAGTGTACCAATAGCTCTTAACAAGCTTTTCAGAATATCCCTATCCTCAGACCGGTTTCTAGCTCTGGCTGTCATCAGTGAGGCACTAGGATATTCCAGCATTTTAACTTGGTTTGTATATAAGCATTCAATCGATTGATGTGTTACAATGCAGAACGTGAATTTTATATCTTAACATAATTTCAGGACAACAATAAGTTATTCCGAAATCATTATAAATAATCAGAAGGAGAGGCTGAATTGGAACACATCAATAAATTGAATGTCTATATATGATCTAAGGTAAAGTACAGGTTGGCTCATTCTAATTTTTTTTTACTTCCTGACAGAATCATTTTAGTTTACATATAGCTTGCCTGGGTTTTTCAATAACTTCTGCATAAATTTCATCTATATTAGAGCTATCACAATTAATATTTTTTAAAAAAAAAAAAAATAGCAAATTTTTTTAAAAAAGTGAATGTTTTAATTTTTATATATATTAATGATAATATTCTTTTAAGGTATTCTATAAAAAGTATACGGGAAATTATTTAAAAAGTTATATGATTTGGCAAAAAATAAATATTATGTTATTATTAAATAATTTTAACAATGAACATTTAAATAATTGAAATATACATATATTAATCATTATATAAATATATAAACCATTATACAATTACAAATATCCAGTAACGTCCTCTGTTTAAAAGTCTATACTGAGATATAGACTTTTAAACAGAGGGCGTTACTGGATATTTGTAATTGTGATTTAGTCTGTAAATTATGTAAGGAAGAAATAGAAAATATTAGGCATTTGTTAATTGAATGTAAATGCTTGAAAACAGAAAGGGCACATATAATGAAGTTATGGAAAAATAAATATGAAAAAAGTGATTATACAGAAAGTGGATTGTTGGTTTTTATGCTGGGTTTGGAAAAAGATAAGGGAATTTAGATAAAAAGGCTGTAGAGTTGACAAAGATTATGCTGTGGAAATGGGATGGAGCAGAACATGGGAAAACTTAGACTAAGGAATGTAAAATTAAATAGCTAACAAGTTTTTCTTGGGTATAATTGCTGAGAGATTCTTGACTTCGTTTACGAAGAAGCTACAGTACATCACATCACATATAATGGTTTATATATTTGTATAATTATTTCGGTTAGTGTATCATTATATGTATATGCAAAAAGAACAGTATGTACAATAACTATGTTTAAGTTGTTTTTTTTTTTTTTGTTAAGTATCAATAAACACAAAGTTTTAATAGAGAAGTTATAAATAAATATATTAATAAGCTGAACGTTTTCGAGGATCCATGCCTCATAATCATAGCTTTCTTAAAAATATATAATAAAATATATGCAAAGATATTTAAACTAGCACGTGTTACGTGGCCCATTTCTTCGATATATGTAAGCAAGTGTCTTTTCTATTTAGAGCATTAATATTTCCATTAATGTAGAATCCTTCTTTTATTTTTCTCTTATGATCACTCGATTCTGTGCATATAATTACAGGATTAGCAGGGGTAAAATTGGGTCCAGATTTCATGGCATGCTCTATTGTAAGTGTACAGGTGTTGAGCAAGTTTAATATTAAGAAAGCTATAATTATGAGGCATGGATATCTGGACCCAATTTTACCCCTGCTAATCCTGTAATTATATGCACAGAATCGAGTGACCATAAGAGAAAAATAAAAGAAGCATTCTACATTAATGGAAATATTAATGCTATAAATAGAAAAGGCACTTGCTTAGATATATCGAAGAAATGGGCCACGTAACACGTGCTAGTTTAAATATCTTTGCATATATTTTATTATATATTTTAAGAAAGCTATGATTATGAGGCATGGATCCTCGAAAACGTTCAGCTATAACCTCTCTATTAAAACTTTACTTATAATTTTTTGTGCTTATTTATATATAACGGGAAGTAAACTATTTCATTAAGAATCAATGTAAATTCTACAGATAGAAAAACCAAACATATCTCAAAAAAGTTATCTCATGTGAAGCAAAATAATAGTGAATTAAATGATACATATTTGTAATTCTCAGCAATAATATCATCCTTTTTTTAGAATTAAAATTACATCAAATTAATATTTAAAAAATGTTCAAATAGTAAAGTTGGGGGGGGGGGAGTGAATTAAATCAAACAAGTTATTTGAAGAATAAAATCCATTATTTATTTAATTAAAAAAAAAGAACTTCAAATTGTTTGCGGAAGATTTATTTTTCTTTATCCATATTTCCATTATTTAAGTCCATTTGTTAAATATCTTTTTCTATATAACAATATACATATCTAAAATAGAAATTCATATAACATTACAGTACTAGCCAAAAAACAAAATTTTACTAAAATTCTTCCACAACCATGGATTCATTTATTAACAAATAGATCTTTTCAAGTGAAATTCAACTTGACATACAACATATATATATATACAAAAAAAGAGGCCTATTTGTTAATGGATGAAACGGTTGTGGAAGAAGGTATTTGGAACTTTATCCCCATGTGGCCACCAGAGGCGCTGTTTTACCTATTATTGTAATACAAGAGTAAGGTTATTATTTAAAGGAAAGGGTAAGGATCATAGAAAGTTGAATAATTATAGACCGATAGCGGTAACATCAGTTTTATATAAAGTTTTCTCGTATATGGTGGCTAGTAAAGTTGTAAAATGGATGGAAGGGAATAATGTCGTGGGTGAAATGCAAGGAGGTTTTAGATTAGATAGGCGTATAGGAGATAGTTTATTTGTAGTTACACAACTTATGGATATGAGTAGGAATGCAGATAAACAGTTATATATGAGTTTTATAGATATAGAGAAGGCATATGATAGAGTAAATAGAAATAGATTATGGATAAGTTTAGCAAATTTGGGAATGGATGAAGCTTTAATAGATATTATTAAGAAATTATATGAAAATAATTATTATATATATATCAATTAGAGAATATAGAATCAATTAAAGTTAAAAATGGTGTGGGACTAAGGCAAGGATGCCCTATGTCACCTATTTTGTTTGTGTTGTATTTGAGTGAAATGGAAAGAGCAATAGAAAGATTAGGAAGAGGGATAGAGATACCGTTAATAGGTAGTAAGGGAGTATATATTTTGTCAGGTCTTTTTTTTGCAGATGATATATTTTTGTGTGCAGAAAAAAGAAGATATGGAAGTTATGTTGAGGACATGTGCAAGGGTGGGTAAAGAGATGGGGATTAAATTTAGTGAAGAAAAATCAAATATAATGATGGTTAATACTGAGGAAAGAGAAGATGTAGAATTTTTATTGGGAGATATTAAGTTAAGTGTGGTGAATAGATATAGTTATTTGGGAATTATTTTAAGTAATCAGAAAAATTATTTGGATGAATGGGAGAAAAAATTGATAAATGAAGCAAAGAAAAGAAAGGGATTGATAAAGAAATTAACAGTATTTTCATATAATAAATATGATGTAGCTAGAATTATATGGAAAGGAGTTGCAGTAGCAGGGTTAACATATGGTAATGATGCATTATATGTTAGTAAAAAGATATTAGATTATTTAGAAAAAACTCAAAGGGAAGTAGGAAGACATGCATTGGATGCAGAAGTATGGACAGCAAGGGAGGCAATTCAAGGAGAAATGGGATGGTCAAGTTTTCATATGAGAGATGCAAAAAGTAAAATGAAAATGTTTGGTAGATTGCAGTTTATGGATAATAAAAGAATAGCTAAAATAGTATTTAATTGGGTTATGAGTAAAGGGCAGGTAACAAGATGGGTGAGAAAGGTAATGCGCTATGCAAAAGATTTGGATAAAGAATTTATATCAGTATATTTGTACAAAAGATGGGATGATTGTGTTAAGAGGATTATTGAGTGTTATAGTAGTAAGGAATGGGATAAAAGAATAGATTTATTAATAAAGACTAGGGAGTTAGAGAGATGGAGAAATAGTATGGAGAGTAAAAAGAGTTTAAATATATATAGAAATAAACAGAATATTAGGTGTGAGTTAATATATGATAATAGTAAGGAAAGTAGTTTATTGTTTAAGGCTCGAACGGGATCTTTAGCTACAAAAGAATATACATGTAAATGGAAAAATATGGGTGATTTATTTTGTAAATTATGTAAGGAAGGAATTGAAAATATTAGGCATTTGTTAATTGAATGTAAATGTTTGAAAACAGAAAGGGTACATATAATGAAGTTGTGGAAAAATAAATATGAAAAGAGTGATTATACAGAAAGTGAATTATTGGTTTTTATGCTAGGTTTGGGAAAAGATAAGGGGGATTTAGATATAAAGGTTATAGAGTTGACAAAAATTATGTTGTGGAAATGGGATAGAGCAGATTATGGGTAAATTTAGAGTGGGGAATGTAAAAGAAAGTGGCTAACAGGTTTATCTGGGCTTAATTGCTGAGATATTATTGACTTCGTTTAAGGAGAAGCCATAATACATCACATCACATCACATCACATCAATGTTATATGAATTTCTTCTATTGATTTATAATTACCAGTATATAGTACAATTCCATGCAACAAATATGATGACCTCCTGATCACTTTCATTAAACATTGTGTTTCTTTTACTTGTGTTTTTCAATGGGGGGAGGGGATTATCTGTTTTATTTATATATATTATACAAATTTTGTTAACAGTATAAATTCAAAACATGAAATTAGTGTATAATGTATCAATTTTGCAAAAAAAAAAAAAAAAGTAACAAACAAAACTAAGTAATCAAAAGAAAATCTTCATATCAGCTGTCAGGCTAAGTAATGAATGTAACAAAAAAAAATTAATGCACAAAAATCTATATATTTGAAACAAATTTTATTAAAGCTCATATGCAAAAAATGCAAATTTTATTTAAAATATTAAAATTTTATTTTTAATTACAAATAAAAACAACATAAAATAATAAATAAGTCATGAACAACAAGTGATTTTTATTTGATGTCAATAAATTCTCAGTGGTTTCTACTAAAAAGCCAATACATTCAAATAAAATCTAAATGCCAATGCCACTTTCTTATGAAAAAATATGTATTTAATAATTAAAAAATAAATAAACAGGTAAACAAATTAGATGTAAGCTTATTTTTCTGTTTTGCACTAAATGTATTTTAACATCTATATAGAAGAGTATAGAAAACCATTTTTGTTTATTTAATAGGAAAAAGAGTAATATGATAAAAAATATTGCAACTAACAAATTAATTATTATCAAAATAGTATAGGATAAGAAACAAAATAATTTAGTAATACTACATTGGAAAAAATAAATAAATGAAAAATAGATGAGATTACACTGTCATTAAAAGGTTTAGGCCTAGGTCTTCTAGGCAAAGCAGTTCCTGAATCCATGTTAGAAGTTATTTACATACAATTCAAATCAATTTAATGAGCTTTAGAAAATGTGAATAGTTTTAAAAGGAGTGTCTGCTAAAAGCAAGAAGGAATGAAAGCTAAATGTATTTAATAAATATAGAAATGAAATAATATAGCAAGCAGTTAACTATATACAAGATGTGAGAGTGACAATAATTAAAAACAATAAAAATTAGACTTAAAGAGTGACTTACTAATTGTGAGTAAAGTGAGACTATAAGAAATTAAAAAAAAAAAAAATGAAAACTTTTGAGATACAAACATAAAATAATAATGATGATGATGATGATGATAATAATAATAATATAAACAGACATTATTTTAAAAAAAAATAGAATTGTCATGCCTTAATTAAAACAGAGGAATTTTAAAAATACAATGTACTAAAAAATTAAACAAATGAATGAAAATTGAAAGAGGAAAATGTTTTATGATTTAAAAAAGAGAGTAATATGATTATAATAGGAATATATAAACAAAAAAACCCAACTTGAAAGGCTTCATTTGATAGGTTAAAGAGTTAGAAAATAATGAATAATCTCCTTTAAGCCTTCTTATGATGATGATAATGGAAAAATGAAAATCACCAACAACATAGCTAACTTTACTTGTTATATAAACATATGTTAAATAACTGCAATTTAAGTCAATACATGAATGGATATTGTATCATGAAAGTAATCATATTTTTGCATTAAAATATGTGTGAAATGATAATAATATGTGGGCATCAACATAATTGAAATCCATTAAAAATTGACTTGTTAAATGTTTGTAAATATATAGGTATATTTTCTGTTTTTTTTAGCTTTTATTAATATATATACACACAATGGATGAAAAGTGTATCTGGTGAATAATTGTAACCAATCAAATATTTAAGATATACTCCTCTAATAAACAATATTTCCAATCAATTAGGCAGCCCTTAATCATCAAATAAACTAGAAACTGAATATTTACATAAAAATAATAACCAAAATTTCCACTTATATGTCTTAATTATAATCAATTTGATTTTGTATATAGAATGTTGATTTGGAAGACTTTTTTAGATGCTTGGAGAAGTATATCACAAATATAAAGACTTTGGTAGTTTATACATATAAACTCTTAATTATAAATAAATCAAACAGTATTAAAAGTGTATACATACATCCAAAAAATAAAATGGATTCAGATCAGAATTTAATGAAAACAGAATTGAGATTTTTTTTTTTTTAAGAAAATCTAGTCAAAAAGAAGAACAAAAAAAGAACATAGATAAAGAGAATGAGTATATTAATAAGTGAAAAGTATAACTAGATATAATCTTATTATCTATTGATTACATTTCATCTACTAAAGTGTATGAATTTCATTTTCCCTTCTCTAATACTTCTTCGGCAAGAACAAATGGCACTTCTGAGTTTTCAAGTAAACCAAGATAGCACCCTGTATTTTTGATAAATGTGCAGTTCAGAGGACCTATAATTTACTGAAGATGTGTTAGTTTCTAAATTAAAAAAATAATAAATCAATGATTAAATTTAAAAAAAAAAGAAATAAATTCTGTATTTTCATTAAGAAGCTTTATTTCATTTTTTTTTAATTACTTATAGCAAGGAGACTGAACTTTATTGTACTTTGGTTCAACTCAGCATGTTTCTTTTTATCAGCAAGTTTTTTGGCAAATTGTCATAATGATAAAAATTTGGGACCTTCTTGTCACAGAACGTGATGCAATGGACTATTTACAAAGGTATGAGAACCAGACACCCGAAAAGTGTGCATTGATGGTGAAACACGATTGAACACTGCCGACATGAAGAAAGTATAAATACTGTATTTATATATTATAATTAATTTTTCCACAATTTCTTTTTTTAAAATAACAATAATAAAAAATAAAATGTAAATATTAAATATGACATTTCCTAGCAGGCATTTTTAAATAAATATTTTGGGCCCCCGAAATAGTGGATTTATCAAAAATACGGGCTGCCATCTTGGTTTACTTGAAAACGCACAAGTATCGAACAAACTATATCTTTATTGAGTCCTATTTATTTTATTTATTTCTTAGCTAGAAAAATATGGATGACAATAATTAATTTCAATTATCTAGACTGCTAATTTAAATATTCTTGACTTCAAAAATCTAGCTGAACTATTCACAAAAATATCAAATAATATACATACTTATAAGATAAATCAGTTTTACAATCTTTGCCACAATTAATATCTTGATCAAAATTCCATTAACATTTATAGTTATCATATTTAAATATATAAAATTTATTAAGCGTAAACAGATAATATTGTAATAACGTGAAAGCTAAAGCCTTCAACAGATACGCCTTAAACATGCTAACGTGACAGCCAATAAGATGGAATAATGACATCCCATGGACCTCTCAATTCTCAAACATAAGTCAGAACTATAAGAAAAAGATGGATCCATCTTCATCTATGCCTCAATTATATATAAATAAGCCAGACTCAAGCATTTTGAACTAAGAGTGTGAAGCTTAAATACCTTCACATTTAATTCACTAAACATTATATATAAATCAACAATGCGAAATCTTAGTTCAAAATGCTTGAGTCTGGCTTATTTATATATAATTGAGGCATAGATGAAGATGGGTCCATCTTTTTCTTAATAGTTCTGACTTGTGTTTGAGAATTGAGAGGTCCATGTGATGTCATTATTCCATCTTATTGGCTGTCACAGGGGTTTCATTAATGGGAGAGGTTTTTCCCCTCAGCAAGCATATTCATTTTACAACATAAAGTATAAAACTCTCATAGATCTGATGTTTTATACATCAGACCTACATCACAACATAGATGCCTCTTTACAACCGGTTTCTTTTTCAGACCATCATGCACTAATGGTCTCAACAACCCTTGATAACTTTAAACCTCTAGTCTTAAATCAAACGATTAAAATGCTAACAAAAGCCTCTGCCAATGAAGCCATTATATCCGAGGCCTATATCCTCTTCTTCAAAATAGATATACTAAACACCCATCCTGAGGAGGCTTGGTTTGCCTTTGTTGGCATACTTCAATCTCTAATTTCACATTACACTAAAGGCAACAAAGGCCCTACCACCCTAATGAATGAACTTGACCAGATAAATAGAGAAATTAAGAATTGCTCTACTGATCCACTACATATAGATGAACTACTTTCACTCAAAGCAAAATACAGAGAAAAACAGATATCCATTGCTGAATACATTTCAGTCAAAAGAGCCCAGAATTTTCTTTTGGGCCAACACTGCTGGACCAGGGGCTACTTGAGATGGGCATTAGGAGCTCACAGAAAGAACATTACCCCAGCCTCACTTAACATAGATGGCAGTCATATAATAGGTCACCAGATGATTACTCAAATCACAATGCATTTTAAAAACCGCTTACAAAAGGTCACAAATTCAACTAACAAAGACCAACTCAAGCCCTCTAACCTAGATAGCCACGACATAACTCCTGCAGACCTCAAAAACCGCCTCTATTCCTTAGCTGATAATGTACATCCTGGGATGCATGCCATCCCTAATTTCCTACTATTACATCTTGATCACTTCACAATTCCGATACTAATGAAAATGATTAACCATCTTTCAATAAAAAAAAAGAAATCACGAATTTATATCCAGTAGCCCTGGTCCCTTTTTTAAAAAAGAACAAAGATCCTTCAAGCATAAACAGCATTAGACCCATTTCCATGACCCCCATTCTAATTAAAGTTATTGAGGGGATCATCAAAGAAAAAATTCAACACAAGATACTAGACAATATTTCACAGTACCAATTTGCCAGAAAGGGATCTTCTGCCCTCACAGCTATGGGGGAGGTAAAGATCCTACTTCATCACAACAGGAAAAATAGAATGTCAAGACCAATAGCAGTGCAGCTTGACATCTCTGAAGCGTTTGATTCAGTCAACATCGACATCCTCCTCTCAATCCTTAATAACCTGGACATTCCGTTTCAAATCATACGCATTATTGAGAACTTGCTTTACAATTGTCAGGTTCATATTACATTAAACAGTACATACACAAATGGTTTTCTACCCAACATTTCGCTGCCACAAGGATCACCTTTGAGTACCTTGTTATTCATTTGCTACTTGAACCCTCTAAAGGGAGATAGAAAACTCTCTCCCAGGAGTATACATTCCTTGACTCAGAAAATTCATTAAATTATTCACTTATATGGATGACATCCTCGTCATACTCCCAGATCAAAAACATCTGTCAACACTATATTACATAATAGACAAATTCTCAAATGAATCACAGTTAAAATTCAATCCAGATAAATCAGCCTCATGGAAAATCTTAACAGGAAAGAAAATCAGCTCTAAATTTCTGGCCAAGCCCCAGGCCTTCCTTGGTTTTCCTGTTTACATGTCTCCAACATCTATGTCCAAGCATATCCAGAATTCTCTCCTGAACTCTACAATTCAACTAGTCCAAACACTCTCTAGGGTATACCTTTCACTACAAGGGAAAGTATCACTTCTCAATATGAAAGTTATATCCAAAATTGCTTATTATCTTCCCATAATCACATTAACAAAATCATTTATAAGAAAGATCAATAGACAATGCTCCCAACTCCTCTGGAGAGGGAAAAATAAATTCCATAAGTATGGCGGGGATGCAACTCCATCGTAAAGCAAATGGTATGTCATTGCATTCTATTCTATCCTTATACTATCAGAAATCCCATACCCTGATTTATAACTTGGTTTTAAAACATGGCAACTTCATTACTTCAGAAGTAATACACCCAACTGACCACCTCATAACAACTCCTGGCTTGATGTTATTCTTCAGTATCTCAACCAATATCAGATAATCACCAATACCACTTTCCAACTCCAAAATTTCTATATGGGATGCACATCTAATTTTGCACCCAATCATCAATAATATAAAACCGTCCTTAGGAATCAACAATCACAAAATCACCTCTTTATTTAAATTCCTTAAATTAGAACCCAAATTTCTTACCTTCTTAATTAAAGTAAATCAAAATGCCATGCATACTAATCACTTTTTACACTTCAAGAGATATCTAAATAATATTGATCCAATATGCCCGCTCTGCAAAACTCAAGAGAATACTTTTGACCATATTATTAAATCATGCACTCGGCTGGTAGGCATTAGATTGCTAATATCGCAAAGTTCGAGCATTGACTTTTACAAAATTCTATCATTGAAAGACTCCTTACAAAGTAGACAATTTCCTTTCATTAGACTTTCATTGTTTTTAGTTCATACAATCTGGAGTGTCCGTTGCAAACTAATCTTCACCTTCCCACCTCCAAATCAGGATGTCATATTTATCGATCACCTTAATAAGTTAAAAAGTAAAGACCTTATCCTGTCTTCAAAATTCCTCTATAATGAGACATGGAATCTCTTTCAAATACCAAAAATCACCTAAGACATAAACAATCACACACAAAATTTGATACTAGCATTTCTATTAGAGATTCTCCAGGGGATTAAACTTTAGATCCATCACAGATTCTCAATTAGGATGTTAGAACTTCTTATCAAGAAAGACAATGTATTCACATATTCTTAGATAATCAATTATTTTTCATTAATAAAATTATTATTATTTTTTTTTTCCATATGTCATAGCATCGGCCGGGACGCGAACCCACAACCGTCTGCAACCAACTACTTGCTTGCATGGCGGCTGCGATACCTCTCGGCTAACAACGCAAGACTAAAAAACTCATTTCCGGTTTGCCGACTAGCACAACATTTATTTGCCTGCATTTATATAAAAAATTCATAGAGTAACAAGATTATTCCAGTTATTTTATGTAATACATCTACTAACTTATATATACAACCAAATAATTTATATGAAACCCATTCATTCATAAACACAAATTTATACAAAAAAAAAAAATCAAATTCAAGAATAGAATTTATTTTAAAGAAATACATATATGCAAATTATATACTTTAAACAATGTGAAGTATCTATTTTCTAGTTCTGTTTTACAATCACTAAATAGCTGAAATACAGGTTTATTATATATATCTGTATCAATATATGTAATATATAAGGTATATGAGCACAGACTTTCACATGAACACCACTCTCCACTCTATCTCATAACACTGATACACGTGAGCACATATATGTCGAAAAGATTAGTAATCACCAAAATACGTATTTCATGCTAAACCAACAATCATCAGTTGAGCACTTATTGCAGATATGTGTAGAGAAGATAATCTGGACCAACTGATGATTGCTGGTTTAGCGTGAAATATGGATATTGGTGATTATTTATCTTTTCATATACATTCAAGTGTATCAGTGTTATGAGATAGAGTGGAGAGTTGTGGTCATGTGAAAATCACTAAATAGATAATTTGGAAAACAAAACATTATTACACATAATATATCAAATAAAACAAACAAACAAACTAAAAAAACAAAAACAAAATCTAGGTAGAATAGCAAAGAAAGACAATTTTATCTTATTATTATTAATAGAAATATGATTTATTTTATATGAATATTAGCGTTTGTATTTCTTTTGTTTTTGCTATAAAAGTTAAAAAAAAACAAAAACAAATAATGTATTTTTCCAGAGATTATTTTGCTGGTTAAAAAAATGAAAGCGCAAAATTGAGAGATTCCTATCTAACAGTCATACGTCTGAGCAAGATATCCACAATGATTGATGTTTTATTTTTATTTAAACATAAAAACATTTTTATAAATATTTTTTTTAATGATAAATTTCATTCTAATTTTTTTTTAAAGTGTTTTTTTTTTTTAATTTCAAAATGTAAATTGAGAATAGCAGCAGTTTTATAAGCTATAATTAAGTTTGAAAAGAAAATGACTCCACATCTTTCATATATCTAAGTCATCTAATTATATTAGAAAGAACAAACTGCAATTACGAGATGATAAAATGTGATTTAATGTGTTATTAATTTTTGCATATAAGTTGAAACTCTATAATGTTTACTTATCATGAACATCTAATTTAAAATATAATAAGTTTTTTTTTTTTAAAGATCTAAATATGAAATGGTTTTAATAATTTTAAAGTAAATAGTAATATATTCATTCTATTAATTGCATGTTATCTGAATCATTATGGAAATGATGCAATTTGCTTGATTGCATGAGCAATTTTGGGATGACAAAGAAAGCAAATAAATCTTTTTTTTTTTTTAAAAAAAAAAGATTTCATAAATAATACGAATATTTTATAAATTATGATAAAAACAAAATCTGAGAATTTTTTTTCTCTCTCTCTCTTAAAAATCTGATGATGAAACGTTCAAAGCCCTTGTTAGTACCAAGGTTGTCATCCTACCCATGTTGACATATTAGTCATTCTGACCCCTCGTGTATAAGAGAATAATCCATTTATACATACATATGCGAGGGATGGGCAGACCTTTTACACACTATTTATATAAATTAATACATGGTACAGGCTTAAAACTGCATTTATATATGTAATATATGCGGGATTCGAACTCAGACTTTCACACGACCCACTACTACTCTCAGTGCCATCTCATATTAAAAATTTAATCAGATTCATTAATTTCTCAAAAAATCAGTAATTATACATATTTAGATTTACTTTAATAATAGAAATTCATTCGTATTATTCTACTTTGAAGTCATCAATATACATATATGATCCTTAGCATAGTGTTTTTTGTGTGTGTTTGTATTCTTTAAATGCACACGCTTACATAAGTGAATCTAGAGTAAAATGATATATGGTGGATTTCAGTTGCTAATATAAATATTACATATTTATAGAACAATAATATGATTTAATTTAGAAGCTATCTTAATATAAAGCTGAATACTGATTATATATATGTGTGAGGATAGTAATCTAGACCAACTGATGATTGCTGGTTTAGCATGAAATACGTATATTGGTGATTATTTATCTTTTCAACATGTGTGTGATCAGGTGAGTCAACAATATGAGATGGCACTGGGAGTGGTGGGTCGTGTGAAAGTCTGAGTTTGAATCCCGCATATATTACATATATAAATTCAGGTTTAAGCCTGTGCAATGTATTAATAAGATAAATAGCATGTTCAGTTTCATAGCTTTAAAACTCAAATCATTAAACAAACAAAATTAAGTCTTCTTTTGTCTACACCTAAAGACCTATATAAAATATATGGTAGATTATGGATGTTAGTGAAGATATTAAATATAAGTAACATGATGATTTGCTGTAGTATATATATAATAAATTAAGGTCTATAATCATTCACATGCACAATATGAAATATAATGAAGTTAGCCTCTTGCAGTGTTGATGCTAAACTGTTAAGCAAAGAAAGGTGAACCTGCTTTTCCCCTGCACCTAAAGATTTCTTACACAGAAACAAGTGTAGACAATAACAACGATGAGAATAAAATTGTATTCATTGTAAAATAAAAATTTATGGCTTGAAATATTATACAATAAATTAAGAGTTACGATCATGCTCACTTATGTTATTTATTCATTCTTAAGATAAGGTTACAAAACTTCATGGATCCATAAATTTCTAAAACAATTCAATACTTTTGAGACTAATACATGACCATCATATTTTAAAACTTCAAGTATTTCATCTAGTCCTGCAGCCTTTCCATTTTTAAGATTACAAAGAGCTATTTTAATTTCATCAAACTGGATACGCTTGTTTAAATCACAATAAGTAGATAAAATGGATAGATATATCATTAAAAGTTGTCATCTCAATTCTTATATCGCTATTCAAAAAATGATCAAAATGCTCTTTCCAGCTGTTTGAAATATCATTGTCATCATATAACAAGAATGCCATTTTCAGATTTAATAGGATTATGATACTATTTCTCAGGTCCATATGTTGCTTTCACGGCATCAAAAAAGATACAGAATGATCATGTTCGGCAAATGTCTGTATTTTCTTTGCAATTTTAATTCACCAAACAGTTTTTAAACTTCTTGGCAGTTATTGAACTTCTACCATCTGATTACTATAAAGTTCTACAATTTATTATTCTGTCAAGAGAATGAGCGTATTTCCTTTTAATCAATCACTACTAACAAGATGATTTTCAGAAAACCAGTCATAATATTTCTTTTTAGCATACCCAAGAATAGATTTACTTGAAATCCATAACATATTCCTTAAAAGAATTCTATGCTTCAATAATATGATGGTCCTGAAGATATGAAACAGCAATTTATGTGTTTAATAATTGATGAAATTTAGTACATAAAATAGATTCTTTTAAAGAAAGAATATCAATTTTCTTGTAAATATGATTAAAATAATGTATATTTATAAATATTAATATCATTTTAATCTTGGAATGTACTAATTTATAATATGTCTGACAATTTGTACTTAAACTCCTAACTATAACTTGAACTTCTAACTATAATGTAAACTATTAAATGCCATTGTTTTGAATATGGTTCCTTTATAATAGTTTTTCTGCCTAAATAAAATGTTTATGATAGCCAATCTATATGTTGTGCAAAAATTCAATAACATGCATTTAAATTTAGAGTACCAATACCATTATTTTCAATAACTTTTGATCAAATTCTACCATCTGTATCACTATGAACTTTAAAGTCTCTAAGAAAATAAAATTCCATCTTTTAATAGTACTGATGTAAAAATATTTGCTATCCAACAAGAAATAAAAAATTTCCATCTCTGAATCTAAAACTGGGGTGTAGATCCTAATAAAATGAGCACTAGTACCATTGTGAAGGTGCATTTTCATACCATTAGCCTTTCAATGATATAACGAGGAGTTCCAACAATAAATTAGACTTTATTTAATCAAATACCATGAATTCTTCGTTCAATAAGTGATCTGCCTTCCCCAAAAACCATGATTTATTCCATTTGCTCTAATAAACTTCCTTCCTTTGGATGATGAGTTTCACTAAGCCATCAGTGCAATCCTACATTCTGGTCTTAAAAAGTTTATATGATTTGTATTGAACTATATTTAAAAAAAGATTTATAATATTTATCTTTGTCTAATATTATTACTGTTATTATTATTTCTACCACTACTACTGATATTATTATTACTATTATAATAAGTAAATCATTTGTATGAGATAGGCTATTTTTAAACATTTTCTAAATACTTCCACATCTATGATAGCAGGGAGATTCATAATCTTTGCCAGCCAAAACTACTAACTCAAATCCAACTCCAAGCCAACTCATTAGTGATTGAATTGCTTTGAGCAAAGATCTCTACTAAGGACTTTCAACCTATTAAGCCTATCTGCATCATTTTCTTAATTCTTGAAGGTTTCAGTTAAAAGAAAATGAGTTGAAGTCAGAAATGCTGTGAATGTATTTTAAAAATGAAAATTTTGTCCAAAACACAATTCCATTGCACAGTTAATTTTAAGGAATGTCTGATGGCATGAGACTCATTTTCTTTTAGCTGAAACCTTCAACATATGGATTCCTATTTGGCAGAATTCATGTGGCATCAACTGCAACAACAACAAGATTCATTTGTAGCAATTTTGGAAGTCATTAGGAATTGCATGTCACCAAAATGAATCAACTGTAATTGTTATATATATATGTTTCATAAACGTTTTGCATATCCCTTTGTTTCCTTGCCCTATTTCCTCATTCTGCATCTCGCATTACCGCTATGAATATGAAGCAAATGGCCTCGAAAGTGCTTAGTGTATAATAATTTGTGGAATCTTTATAGCTTCTCGTTCAAGTGTTTCATATGCTTCTTAATTTGTATAATTTGTAAACATAACTTGGGAGGTTGTAGGCCTTCCACTCATTTTTTGTAAACATAACTTACCCATCTTTTGGAAGTAAAAAAAAAAAATTGAAATAAAGATTGGCAATTAAATTTATAGAAATGTATTCATTTTTTTTTTTTTATAAAAAAATTAACATTAATTTTGTAAACAAATATTGGCAATTAAATTTATCAGAATTTATACCTTTTTTAAAAATTTGATATTAATTTTTGTAAGATTGTTAATGAAATACGGACTGCCATCTTGGTAAGCCCTTGAAACTGTATATTTATTAAACTTTATAAAACATGCGCACTACCATTCTAGTAGTTCTGAAAACTCAGAAGTACCTGTAATTGTTATAAAATTCCTTTTTGACTCGAGTTATTATTTCTTTTTTCCTTCCTCTGGAGCTAGGATTATCAAATAAATTAATAAAGTTATTAATGATGATGTTATATATAAACAAACACATAGTTATGGTAAACATAACCATGTGATTATTTTATATTCAAGCATATTTACTAAATAAAACAATAAATCCGAGTAATTATTTTACTTTTGCCCTGCACGGTTTTAATTCATGACTGAATGTCCCTCTGGCCCTCGCTCAGCGCTTCCAGAGCAAAAAAACCATCCGATTATTTATTTTATTTTGAGGGGGGGGGGTAATAATTCTTTTTTCATTAAAAAACCAACAACAAAGAAATCAAAAACTTAGGAGCTATTTGGATTATTAAAATGATAAGATGTAAATTTAGTTCGCGAATGCTTTGCATTTCTAAATTTAACAGAAGTATTTTGTGATTACAAAAAAAAAAAAAAAACTCTCTTTCTTAGGAGCTGACCTATCCATTTTTCTTTTTCAAAAGAACAACTACTTTAATTATAGTCATGTATCTAATTCAATTAAGAGAAACGTGTTCTGCTTTATCAAATTTTCAAAATTTTCAAAAAAAGTGGTTAAAAAAAGAAAAAGAAAGATAAGTGCGATCTAGTTAAAAGTCCAACACTGTGAATATCAGCAATCCAGAAAGATAACCTTACAAAACAAGAACAAATCTCGAATCACACAACTATCATTATAAGAAAAACTTTAAAAACGAATTGCTAAAAATAGTTAAACTATTGAATAATATATAAATTACATAAAAAGTTATCTAAATATATATAAAAAACATTTCTATAAAAAATAAATACGGAAATTATATTTAGATGCAGCACTCAAACAGTCTATAAAAAATTAACTTGTTTAATAAACGAACAAGATCCTATAATGTGTCGATTAAATAAATTAAAGGATAAAAGAGTGGTGTGTGATCCTATTTGGGTTTCAGAGAGTGAGTTGTATAATCCTTGCAAAACACTTGTTTTTAGTTTTTTCCATGTGTCATAGCATCGGCTGGGACGCGAACCCACAACCGTCTGCAACCAACTACTTGCTTGCATGGCGGCTGCGATACCTCTCGGCTAACAACGCAAGACCACTTGTTTTTAGTTTTGTTTCTTTTTTTTTTTTTTCTAAAATTAAGATGGTAACATTTGTTTCCAAGTGACTGATGATGAATATATATACACACCCAATCATATGCACGCATTTTACGACTGATATTTAATTACTTGTGTATTTAGAAGTTTATACATTCACATCACATGATCACCATTTCTTATGCTTGCTTATAACTGTTATTAAAACGGGCAAAATTCTCCGTACAGTATTGCCATTGATTACTCTGGCTTGCACTGAGTGGCAATACTGTATGGAGAGTTTTGCCTGTTTTAATAAGTTTATACATTGATATAAGATCAAAATTAGACTCAACTTAGTGACAAAAAAATAAACTTATGGACATGATAATAAGATGCTAATAATCAACTTAAAAACAAGACCTTTTTCCAAATATTAAATTAAACAGAATAATTTTTTAACCAATAAAGGGTGAACAAGGCAAAACTCTCCATACAGTAGTGCCACCCTGTGCCAACCAAACAATTATGTGCTAGTATAAGAGATGGTGATCATGTGACAATAAAGAGTAACTTCATGATCTCAACATATTAGCAATGACTTATTTAAAAAAAGTATAGCAATTTGAAATTAAAAAAACAGAGAAAGGCAAAAAAAAAACCAAACAAACAAACAACAACAACTGTTTCAACAATCTATTAAGCATAGATATATCAACATATATCACACAGTATATCTTTAATCTACTTATGTTTCATCTTGCAGTGCTGACTATAATTCTGGAATTAACATTTTGCCTAATTGTAATCTCACATTTTTCTAATGAAAGCATTACCACTTTAGAGAGCTTTGAAAATAATCCTTAGAATGTAAATTGAATCTCTCTTTCTCTCACCCATGAAAACTATGCACAAGTTTATAATAAAGTATTTTTCTAAGAAGTATGTTATTATTCATTCATTTCATATGCCCAATCCAGTAAATGTGTCTTTACACTAGTACATTCAATAATACCATATGAAGAAAACTGAACAATATATCAATTGATCATGTAAATTTATTTTAGAATCTTATATAGCATCTTTGAATTAAAAAATTCCAATATCTTTATGTTGTGTGATCCATTCAATAAATTGAATAAAATAACCCTATATATATATATACAACTATTTTAGGTGCCACTATGTATCTTAATTGAATTTTTTTTGGGAAAATTTATATTGTGATTGACATAAACATACATAGGTAGCCATAATCTAGTTAAATTCACATTTATCACACTAGACAAAGTAAATTGAACTAAGGCATAATATTAAAAAGAGCAGATTTATTCGGAAAAAAGAATTTTGTCCAATATATATATTTTTACTACAAATGCAAATTATAATTATTGCTAATCTCTTTTAAAAGTTGAATCTGTATATGGTGAAACCTCAATCCAACATTGTTCAATAGACTTAAAAAAATAAATAGCAAATATAAAAAAAAACTGAAATACATAAAAGAATAACTCAGATTTTGCAATTCAAAACATTCTCCATCTATTAAACACTGCCAATTGCTCAACAAGTTTTGTGATAAATGCTTAGCCAGAGATAGCACTTAAAATATCTCTGTCAGGACTCCCCCCAACCTCTGACCATGGTTTCGTGCTCTGGCACTCCTATCTCTGGCTAACCATTTATCATAAAGCTTTTTGAGCAATTGGCAATGCTCAGTGTTTATATCTTACAAGCTTAAGAGAATTGGGTCATGTGATCTATGACTGTTATTTTGACTATTTATAGTCTATTCCCCATCTATTATTTGCATAAAATGTTATTGTATATAATATTACAGCAACTATATAATTTTTTTTTTTTTTAAAATCTAAGCTAAAGTCAAATAGTAAGCATTGGTGGTCGAGAAGTCAGCGCGACTGCCTTGCAGGCAGTTGCCCGGGTTGCGGGTTCGCGTCCCGGCCGATGCTATGACACTTAAAAAAAAAAAAATAGTAAACAGTCTTATTTTTTATTTAATTTTATAAATAAAATATTTGAAATCTCTATTAACTTTGTTTCAGTTACATTTCTAAATTGCTTAAAACTAACCCAAAACTTTGGTAATGTTTTTATCACTTATCATTGGTTTTAGTAACATCAATCGATAGAAGTGGAAAATAGTTACATGACTATGTAAGATGGATTCTTTTTAATATCTCTAAATAAGATCTTTAGGCATAAAAGAAATTTGAAAGGAATTTGTTAGCAATGAAATGATAAAAATGTTTTTGAAAAATTGTACCTTAGTCTGTATACACTTTCAATTAATTGTTTAGAATTAGAATTTATAAATATTGAATTATCAAAACATTATTAACTAATTATAATAAGTGTGTGTGTGTGTGTGTGTGAATACAGTAATAGTATATGTGTCATTTCAAATATATATAAAAAGTTACAACACGAATTCATGACTTGTCAAAGTGATGTCAGTTTAAGAAATACTGAAGTCAAGAGAGAGAAAAAAATTATTTCTATGGCAATAATTTTGAGGCAAAAAAAAGCAGACAAAAGATATTAGAAGATGTTAGAAGTGGGAATAAGCCAACAAGAAATCATTGTACTGATTTCATCTAAGAAAATAGTTAAAAAATAAATATTTTGTATTGATAATCAAGTAACTTTAAAAAAAAAAAAAAAAAAGTAATATATTGTTAAAAAAATTTTTTTTTGCTTTATATCGAATATATAGGGTAAATGAGCACGGACTTTCACAGCACCCACAACTCACCACACTATCTCATATCACTGATACACTTGAACACATATATGTCGGAAAGATAAAGAATCACCAATATATATATTTTATGCTAAAATAGCAATCATCAGTTGGTCCAGTTTATCATCTCTACACATACACGCAATAAGTGCTCAGATATATATTAAGATAGCCAATCTTCATACTTCAATGGACAGGCTTCAATCCACTCCACACTCCAAATCTTCAACCATCCAATTGAAAATCTGACGATGGAACGCTCAAAGGGGTTAAATATAGAACAAATTTGTGTTTTAAAACTATTAAAATCAATTGCAAAAGAAATATAAATACAGTAGTTATTAATAATATTTATTAGATATTCATTAGAAATAGAGATTATCCAATAATGAATAATAATTCTATAATATAATTTTCACTATATCATGCTCACACAAGGTAGGGACTGGTTTTTATCCACTTTTAACACTTTGTGGAGAGATATGAAAAAGATACACGATCCCAAGTTGCACATTTCATATTGAACCAGCCAGCATACATCGTTGGTCCAGACCACAAACATTTACACATAACTTTATCATTGTTCAGTATGCAGAGATAGTAAATTACCATAGTTTAATTGATATGTCAAATTTCCTGCCCTCATAACTTTGACACATATCATTTAATGGAAATATATTAATCTTTATTAACCATTCATTAGACTAGAGATTATCCTATAATGAATAATATTTTTTTAGTGTAATATTCACATCACTCTCGTGCAAGTCAGGGACTGATTTCTATCTATTTTAACATTCTGGTGCACAGATCTTTTTCAGATATCGTTAGTCATATGTTTATGAATACTTCCATCCACAAGGTGTTAAAAGCGAATAAAAACCAGTCCCTACCTTGTGTGAGAGTGATGTAGTAAAAATTATACTACTGGATAATTTCTAGTCTAATGAATGATTAACAAAAATTATGAACATACTTCCATTAAATGATTTGCAGCAGAGTTGTGAGGGCAGAAAATTTGACACATCAAACTGTAGTAATTTGCTATCTACATATACTGAAAAATGATAAAGGTATGTGTAAGAGATTGCGATCTGGACCAACTGATAAATGCTGGTCGAGCATGAACTGTGTATCTTGGCGATCATACATCTTTTTCACAAGTCTTTCGTCATATGCTTATGGCTACATTCCTCCAAAAGGTGTTAAAAGTGTGATAGAAACCAGTCCCTATTTTGCATGAGAATCGTGTAGTGAAAATTACATTACAGAATTGTTATAAATAAGTATTGTTTTGAATAACAATTCCAAAAAAAAAAAAAACAACCCTGCAAAGAAAAATAACTGTAAATAATAAAAAGTGGCAAATGGTTCAAATTAATTCTCTTAATCTTTGTTGTGTAACAGATTTACACACACAAACATATATACAGATAATATTTTCCTTAAAAAAAAGAGAGAATAAAATTCAATGTATATTACCAAATAATTACATTTTACACATACAATATTCATGATAAAAGACTTAATTTTTTTGTGGTCGTCCATTTTGAAATGTTAAATAGCACATTATCATATTATAATGTTATAACATTTGTTTATATATGTAAAGTGATTTTAAAACAGGCAAAACTCTCTATCTGTATTGCCACTCAGGGCAAGCCAGAGTAATCAATGGATGCCAGAAGGCTTGTGCATAAAATCCCCATCTAGTTCCTACTCATCCAATATCCCCCAGAATAGTTTCTGACTTATGGCCTTTGTTTGTGAGGAGCCTTGGATCTATCTGAGAGCACTGTACTTTGATCTTAGGATGTCTAAGATCAAGAAATGGTGATCATGCGATGTTTAAAGTGATTTTACATAACATAAAATAAAAACTTTACAATAATTAAACAAAGCAAAAAATAATTTAATTGATGTGTCAGTGAACTGAATGTAGAATATATATATATATAAACAAAAAAAAAAGACTTATAAATCCAATAAATAATATAATATTTCAACCAGAGGACTGGTTTTCATCAGAAAGAAAAAAAATACACAGTAAAATGGCGATAATCAAAAATTACAGATTTGGTAAAAGATTAAAAATTTAACAAAACCCCCCTGATTGGTCACAAAATCTAACACAGAATATCTACCCAATCAATGACAAAATTCAAACAAAAAAAAAAAAACTACATTCCCTCCTAATCAAGCTTAAATTCTATTTAAATTAAAATAAATATAAAAATAAAAAATCCAAAATTAAAAATTAAAATATACATATGTGCATACATAGAAAAATTAAACTATGCTCACATACAAAAAATAGCTGTGCTCACATTAATATTCATTAAAAACTAAAATACTTATACATTTTAAAAATTATAGTTAGTGCAAAGTACAATAATTTATAACTAATTATTTATCTATAAACCAATTAAACACAGATATTAAACATCCATGTAACCAATCTTTACATAAAAAAAACCTCATATAAGAAAATTTTCACATAAAAAACACACATATAGAAATCATTTAGGAGACCAGGTAACCCAGAGATGTAATAGTTCCAGTGTTCAAATTCAATCCATGTGGTTCTAAGGTCTTGAATTTAAAAATAAAAAAACTCTCCTTTTGTTTCCTCTCCCTTGTAGAAGAAAAACCTTCCTGAAGAATCACTACTTTTAAATCATCAATTGAATGATTCGGTAAGTTAAAATGTTTTGAAACCGGTCTATCTTTATTCTTATGCAAAATGTCAAATCTATGATTAGTCATTCTGACATGTAAACTATTTGCTGACTCACCTATATACTGGTTTAAACATCTACTACACTCTATCAAATATATCAAATTAACACTTTTACATGTAACATAATTAGGAATATACCATTTGAAATTACAATTCTTAGTAGTAAAGATCACTTTTGTCAAAACAATATGTTTACAACCACATGGATTGAATTTGAACACTGGAACTATTACATCTCTGGGTTACCTGGTCTCCTAAATGATTTCTATATGTGTGTTTTTTATGTGAAAATTTTCTTATATGAGGTTTTTTTATGTAAAGATTGGTTACATGGATGTTTAATATCTGTGTTTAATTGGTTTATAGATAAATAATTAGTTATAAATTATTGTACTTTGCACTAACTATAATTTTTAAAATGTATAAGTATTTTAGTTTTTAATGAATATTAATGTGAGCACAGCTATTTTTGTATGTGAGCATAGTTTAATTTTTCTATGTATGCACATATGTATATTTTAATTTTTAATTTTGGATTTTTTATTTTTATTTTTATATTTATTTTAATTTAAATAGAATTTAAGCTTGATTAGGAGGGAATGTAGTTGTTTTTTTTTTTTTTTGTTTGAATTTTGTCATTGATTGGGTAGATATTCTGTGTTAGATTTTGTGACCAATCAGGGGGGTTTTGTTAAATTTTTAATCTTTTACCAAATCTGTAATTTTTGATTATCGCCATTTTACTGTGTATTTTTTTTCTTTCTGATGAAAACCAATCCTCTGGTTGAAATATTATATTATTTATTGCATTTATAAGTCTTTTTTTTGTTTTTATATATATTTCCTTTGGTTAGTTTGTTATATATTAATATTTTGATATATATATAATTCCTAATAAGATACAACCTCACTACTTATAATGAGGTACCATCTTTTACAGGCACTGAGTGATGGGTTAACTTAATCCTTTTAAAGTGTCAGAAATTCTTTTTGAAAAAGATAAATCACATTATCCTGTAAAGTTATATAATGGCAAAAAACTGCAACTTAATTATAGTTTAATATAATAAGCAAGCTATCTAGATTATAGATATATAGTACATCAAAACAACACCTATAACATTGGCATTTTGGTACCATTAAGAACTAGACTAAGAGTGTGCTAATCCTCAAATATAAAGTCATACAAAACTCCCTCCAAAAGTGAATGATCTTCAACTCCATTCAGGCCAACTTCTATTACACATTTGCCAAAATTCTCTAAAAACTTAATCTTAAGACAACCAGTCTGCAGCAAATACACTTTATCACATTGCACTTCAGAAAACCCACATGTACATTTACACACAAAACACTGACAAATTATAAACACGCTAACATGTCTACATCCAAAATAGCTACCGTAACGTTAAAAACTGAAACCCAAAACTCAAAATACATTACTATTCCTTTCTGAGATCATATTGCGATAGTGACAAACTCGACAAAATCAAAATAAATGAAAAAATTCCTCTGTATGCACTTAAAAAAAAAGGGAATCAACAAAATTTTCAAATTTAACCAACTGCCCTTAAAAAAAACCCAAATATATTACATATTTTTATTTATCAGTCACATTAAATCCTGACTATTTATTCTCAATATAAGAACAAAATATCTTCCAGAAGTATTTCATGATATTCAATCCCTACCCCTCTACAGGTGTTAGTTTGTACTATATTTACAAGAAATTTATTTTACTCAAGTCTCAGTAACAAACTACATCGACTACAATCATTCTTGTCATTGTATTCCTCCAATGACTAAACTTCTAATGACAATAGAAAAACTCTCTGAAATCATTAAAACATTCTGATGACAATGTGAACTGACAAGTGTAACTATTTTTAACAATTGGATATATATCTCATTCAACCTCAACAACAGTTGATGATATAATCTTTATCAAATAGTTGAAGATAATTATAGACAGTGTCTTCAACAAAATTCAAATGTGATAAATAAAAAGATTCTTCATTTGGGTATAAGACAATTTTATAAGAAAATCGCAAATAATAATAATGATATTAAGCTTCCATATATTACTCTCCCACATATAACTAAAATCTCCAACCAACTAATTAAAGTCTTGGCCAACAAATTTAAAATCAGTTTTCACACACACCCCTTCTCAGACCCCCCATGTCATTTATAGCATTTCATGCCCCCAACCCGGATACTGTGCCATTTATTATGGTAAAACTAAAGCTGGCATAACCAACAGAACCACTCAGCATAGATACACCTACAATAGAGCAAAGAAAAATAATGACAATTCTTCAACATTCTTAGAACATTTCAAGGAGACAGGCCATATATTTGAACCCTCCAACCTCAAAATACTTTACATAGAGAATAACGACATCAAATGGAAAATTAGAGAAGCATACTTCATTAATGGCAACAATAACTCAATCAATATTTGTGATGCCTGCTTTGACATTTCTAAATGTTGGGCTACCTAAATCATTTGCATATACTTTGCATATCACCTTTATTTCTCTGTTCTGCATTTTGAATTATTGCTATGAATATGAGGCAAATGGCCTCTAAGCTTAGCATTTAATATTTTTTGCTCTCTGTATAGCTTCTCCTTCAAGCGCTTCATAGCTTTTAATTTTATATAGTATAAGAATTATGTATTAATTCTTATCTTCCAAAACTCAAGAATATGTTACTTAAATGGTATACTTCCCATAACACCTTTCTACTATCATGATATCAAAAAGATTTTACATATAATCTCAAACTGCAGTATATCTTCTTACAATATAGAATAAAATATAAAGATCATAAATAACTTACATTCCAGTTTCATTATTTAAACAAAACTCAGTTTTAAATCTACGGAAAAAAACAAAAGATTACTAATTTTTATTTACTATGGCAATACTTTCCATTTTTGCTTATGAACGTCTATAACAATTCTGTAAGAAACAACAACATTACAATCAATAAAAATTGCTAATACTTAATGTTATAATTCAAGAATCTTGTCAGGAGTTAAAATAACTCTTCTCCTCCCCTAAATATTCCTCTACAAAGAGCAAAAATAAAATAAAATGCAGATGTGTAGTTTACTGAAATTTTGATTTCATATATTATAACCTATGCTTAATTGATATTTCAAATTATTTATTTTTATTTAACTATGATCACAAAGATATTCATCCTTTGTTTAATAAGTTTAAAATTATTAATGCCGTATTTACATCTAGCTAAAATATTACTTCCATTCTGAATTTCCAATAAAGTTAACAAAAGATTGTTTAACATTATAAGCTTAAGAATAGAAAGAACCATTCATTCTTTATCACTTAAAGAATGTTATTTACTCATAGCTCATGGAAATGTAGTTTACTTTCTCTTTTATTTATATTTAAATCTACTTTTATTTGTTGTAATATTTACTAGGCAATAAACCTAAAGCATGTGCAGTTGAAAATGCGAAGGTAGGGACCTCTACAGGTCTTAACCACAAGCTTACGGACTATGCAATCAAATAATATTTTTTTTGGTGAACTCAAGTTTTATTTAAAATAATTATTCATTTATAAATTATACTGTAAGTAATTACATTAAACATATTTAATAATGTATTCTCCATATAATTAACTGAGTTTGAAATTAAGCATGAACAGAAAGCAAAATAAAAGCTGATCCACTTTTCAGTGTATTTTTATTTTTTGATTTAGTTACTGATTTACTTGGTGTGCATAATGCTTTTTTATAGAGAATCCCAAGACCATATTAATAAAACAAGTACAAATATCTTAAAAATTAAAAGACCAAATTTGATATGTTTGAGTTAAATATATTTTTAATATATATATACAGAGAAAACAAGACAAACTTTTTTTGTAAAATTAATAAAAGAATTTGATATGAGCAAAAAGTTATAGATTTTTAAAAAAAATTATAAACTTTATGTGATAATATATTATTAGGAGTATTACTATTTTATCGTTGTCATATAGGTATATGGCTTTTATAAGTGAATGCAAACAATAAAAACGAAAATACATTGTTTAATTCATTATTAACCCAATCTCTCAAAAACCCAATATTAAAAAAAATTGTTGATTTCACAAAATTTTCCTCATATTTCTTAGAATAACCTCAAATAAAAAAACTGACAGAAATAACATCATGCAGATTTACTGATCACGAAATGATTTACACAAATATATTTCTTCAACTATGCTAAATTTAAATAAACTAGAATAAAATCACCATAATAATTATTTGTCTAATAATTTTAATATTTGCTTTTAATGAAAATTATTAAAGTAAAAAAAAAAATGCCTTTCTTCTCTTTTAAATTCACTGCTCCTATACAGAACTTAAAAACTGTTATTAATATTTTTTAAAAAAATATTTATTTTAATTAGTGTGTTTAAAAAATGTAGTTTCTTGTAAGAACAAATGATAAAACAATAGTGAATTAGATCACTATAGGGTCGAGAGGTCAGCAACAGCTGCTTTACAAGCAGTTGTCCCAGGTAAGCAGGTTCGCTTCCCGGCTGATGCTATGACACATGAGTGAAAAAAAAATCAGTTATTAAAAAACATACTGTTTTAAATAAAAAAATATAAAAGACTGTAAATTTCTGTAGAGGTTATAAGTAAAATAATGTTAATATATTACATATTATTAAGAATGTATACTAATTTTTAAAAGAAAATATATATGTTAAACTGTACTTATAAATATTTGTATAAATATGTTTTAAATGCTTTTTATTTATGCAGATTTACTTAAAATAAACAAAGTATGACCAATATTCACCAGATTATATTTAAAATGCCATGATTGTAGACACAAATATGTTTAAATAAATAAAAAAATAGACTTAAAAAAATTGAAGATATTTTTACTTTTTTTTTTACAAAATTAAAGGATTATTAATCAAAATTCTTGTGATTTTAATAAATAATAAAAGACCTTTAATCAGTTAACTGTTCCATATACTTAAGTATAGTAGTTGAATTTAAAATAATAAATATCTTTGTCTTTCATTTAAATTGGTACAAAAAAGGTACAAATCACACATGTAGTTAATTTGTAATATTATAAAAATGTAGTAAGTTTTTCACCTATGGTTATGATGTTATTATTACATTTATACTTTTTTTTTTTTTTTTACAATTTTTTCCCTAAAATGCATGTTTTTTAGCAAGCGGTTGTTCCGGGTTAGCGGGTTCGCTTCCTGGCTGACGCTATGACACATGAGAAAAAAAAATCAAAATGCTTAAAGAAGGAACTGTATGATTATTAATAAGCAATAAATAATTATCAATTATGATAATTGGCAAATTTTTTTATAATTTTTATTACTAAGACTAACTGTTCTATAATATATAAATTTATAAAAACTTCAATGAATTATGATAAAAATTTAATTTATTACCATTATCATTATTTTCCAAAAACAAGTTAGTTGGCAAATTATTACAGTTAATATATCTCAATGCACTCACATAATTTACATATCCATGCAAATCACGATATATATTTGCACTTTCAAATTATAATTTATCAGTTTTATTTTTAGAAAAATATTTGAAAACAAATTATTACATGATTTAATAAGGCTATAACCTTAAGACCATGCGCCTAGATGCGACAGTAGGGACCTCTACAAATCTTAACACAAGATTAACGATTTTAAAAGACAAGAGCAACCACTCTTATCTTCAACCTACTTTTTTCTTTTAATTACATAGGCAAATTTAAAGCATTTTGATTTGAGAGTGTGAATCTCTTAACTACTTCACTGATCAAGTCCACAATTTCTATACAAGCTAACATGCACAAAATCTTTCGATTTACAGCGAGTCAGTGTGAAGCTCTTATAATTAGAAATCTTTTGAGACAATTTAAAGTTGTAATTAATAATTTGTTAAGCACATACTCATTACCTAAGTAATATATATTAAGGCTATAACCTTAAGACTATGTGCCTAGATGCGACAGTATGGACCTCTACAAATCTTAACACAAGATTAACGACTTTAAAAGACAAGAGAGGTCACCTTATCTTCAACCTACTTTTTTTTAATTATATAGGCAAGAGTGGCCGCTCTTGTCTTTTAAAGTTATTAATCTTTTATTAAAATTTGTAGAGATCTCTATTGTCACATCTAGGTGCGCATAGTCATAAGGTTATAGCCTTAATATATATTACTTAGGTAATGAGTATGCACATAACAAATTATTAATTACAATTTTAAATTGTTTCAAAAGATTTCTAATTATAAGAGCTTCACACTGACTTGCTGTAAATTGAAAGATTTTGCATATGCTAGCTTGTATAGAAATTGTGGACTTAATCAGTGAAGTCATTAACCTGTTTGTAATCACGCTCGTACAATGTGTTTTTGAATTTTCAAATTTTCAACACCCAGTTTCAATTTAAAACTGCCGCAAATCTACACAGTCTATGCATGCGCTTTTTACATTTTCATTTCCATCTTTTTTCCTAGTTTCAGAAAATGTAAGTAAGTAAATTGAATTTTTTTTGTGTTTCTCTCAGTTTTTTCATTTTTAAGGAATTATGTTTACTGTGAAATTTACATAAAAAAAATGCAAGATTTCACTGAGCTTCTTAGACTGTATAAGGTTTGAACATTATTGAGAAAAGCCTTCCATGATAAGAATTTTATTTTACATATTTTTAAATTATTATTTGAATTTACATTGGATAAAAAAATATATGAAAAAAATTATTATTGAAACTAGCATATATCCTGATCAAAAAATAGCTTGTGGCTGTGTAAATTTATATCGTGAATTATCTACATTTTTTGGTATGATAATGGGATTGGGTTCAGATGTATAGTATATGAATTAGATGATATCTGGAATTCTGATATGAGACAAAGACAAACCTATTTTGCAAATATTATGACCCGATTTAGATTTTTTTTCTATAATGTCATGTCTGCATTTTAATAATAATAAAAATTTGCCAAATGCTAATTTTTAAGTAAAGATTTTGACAGAGTATATAATCTTAGGCTGATTATAGACTACTACAATGTAAATCTCAAAACTGCATATCATATGCACAGATGGCAGTTGATGACGCTATTACTAAATTTACTGGACATAGTAGCATGAAGCAATATGAGCCCTCAAAACCTATAAAGATAGAATAAATAATACTACATCGCAATGACTCTAAACTACTAACTTATATACCTCAATCTTAACTTCATAATGAATTTAGTATTTCATTCACATTTTATATAATTATTTTATTTTGTATGTAGCGACTATTTTAGTAGTAATTTTTAATAAATTACAAACTTTATTGAAGTGCTTTATTATAATATTCAAATTATTCTAATTATTGATCAATATTAACTACTTGTTATTAGGGGTGACATATTCACTGAAAATGTCTGTATGGAAAAACATTTTGAAGGACTACTAGGAAAAATGAAAAGTGCTAATATCTTTATTCTATGAAGTGTTCAAGCAATGGATTACTTTAGGTAAGTGTTATTATATATCAATTTATTAGAAATTTAATGATGGGTGCAACTAATCTACTAACAAAAGTATATTTTAAAAATGTACAGCATGAAAATTTAGAATTTATGAAATAATATGAAAATAATTATTAGAAATATTAACATTTTATTCTTTTTTTAAAAATTACTTTGAATATCAGCGGCTATATTTTTTTTCAGCTTGATTACATTTTTTGGTGTTTTATGTTTCAAACAATATATATTATGTCATTTTTGAATAATGCAAACTTAAGTTATAATAAAATTTGTGGCTTAACATAATTTTTTAAATATTCAATATGGCGGCTTTGCCATACATTTTTATTTTTGATTAGTATTTTTTTTTGATGGCAGATAATTGAATTAATGGGTGTCAAAATACCATTCTATATCAATAAAAAAATAATTAAAGGACACAAAAAGTATAGAAGTTATTATATGCCAATATATATATATATGATAGGTATATCTGTTTTATTGTGTTGTGATTTCAATTAAATTTTATTGGCATAAATTCTTAGAGAAATGCAATCCTCATTTGATAATCATATTTAAACTGTCTCAATTACACTGAAAAATAGCTATTACACATAGTCATCCTCTCATATTTTGTATCAAACATATAACATTTTTAACCAACACTTCCACCCTCAAAAAAGTTCTCACAAAGATCTTAAGGAATTATTATTCTATTACTGGGGGGTAAAAAAAATTCTCCTTAAATGATTTTTTTTTTTCATTATGAAAAATAAATTATTATGAAAAATAAAAAAAATAATTACTAATTTTGTGAATAATTTACTTGATTCTTAGACAGAAGGCAAAATAAAATATGTAATAAATAAAGAGGGAAAATGAAAAAGTTTGTTAAAGAAAACAATAAAGATTACATTCTAAATAATTAGAAATAAAAAGTGATTAAACAGAACAGCAATAATGTACGAAATAAAATTTTTAATTAAGTTTTTATAGTTATTCTGTCCTTAATGTTTTCAAGATGACATTTTGATTTGATTAAGACAAACATTATACAAACATATAAGCTAAATTTTAGTAACTCTTCTAAGTTTATTTATATGTATCTATATCAATTGTTTTCAAGCACTGTTAATAACCTTCAATCACTTTTCTCCTTTTTTTTTTTTTTTTTTGCTTAAGAAGAATAGAGTAAGTGTTGCTAATTCCTTATTGAATAGACTTTTCCATAGTTTTTCAAACTCTATCATAAGGATTGTATTTTATATTGGACTATTTCCATTATCTGATGAGGCAGGCTCAGTTGGTTAGAGCATTACCTTAAAATTCAATACTCAAGAATCTATAGGTCCAGTTCGAATCCCATGCTAGTACTGTCACTGTAAGGCCAGCAACAACTGAAGAAGAGGGGAGAATAATACCTCTCAAATCATTGTGCATATACTAACCTGTTTGATGTGCTATTACTGACAGTTGACTATATTTAGAATATTTAAATAAAAGTTAAATTTTTCTAAAGACATTCAATACTTAAATTAGATGATAGAAATAGTCCAATATAAAAATACAATTAGAACACCACCATCACAAACCTTCAGGAAAACATTCTATCATAAGGATGTTTCTTTGATCATTTGTTGAAGTCAGTAATAATTGTTTTGGCAGCTGGTTGAAATTTATAAGTTTTTATTAACATCTAATTGTAACTAATTTTGAGATAGAATTCTATACTCCTGAAAATATTTTCACTGCGAAAATTATGTAAGATATTTTATGCCAAGAAAATGTTATTAGGCAAAATTACAAAGCCATATAAAATTGGATCACTGTTTAATGTAAATCAAGACATATGGTCTGCAACACATATTCTTAAAATATGAATTTTTTTCTACAGTACAGGCTTTCATATTTGCACTTCTATATGCAATATATAGGGGTTTGAACTCAGACTTTCACATGGCTCTCAAACATCCATTCTATGTGACACTGCTGATACACTTGATCACACACATGTTCAAAAGATAAATAATCACCACTATACGTATTTCATGCCAAACCAGCACTCATCAGTTGGTCCAGACCATCATCTTCACACATATATACAATCAAAGCTCAGCTTGTATTAAGATAGCCAACCTTCACATTTGAATGGACAGGCTTCAAACCACTCCACCTTAAAACACATATTTTTGCGTTTTCAAATGTAAGGCATTAAAATATCAGTTACATATTTATGTGATTTATTATATCTTTTCTAGTGCTTTTGTAGTTATGGTATTTCTAAAATATGTAGAACAATTGTTTTTGCAATCCAATAAGTATCTTGGCAATTTTTTTATTTGTTTTGCATTACAATTCTTCATAGGAGATGTATAAACAACCCACATAAATTTTACCAAACACAACATTAAAATCGCGTATCTGTGTAAACAAACATGCACACACGTATTTATATATAAGTCAGTTATTGTAAAGCAAGAAGGATTTCTCAGCAGTTTAAAATTTTCAAACAATTCATTTTTATAAGTTAAATATTTAAAATGCAGACTTATGGTTTCTATGATAAATAACTTTGTAACTGATTATCAACGTTGTAAACAAAGTTTCTGTTAATACGATTATATCAAATAAAAATCCTAAGCGAAATTACACAAAATTCTCCCCATAAAATAAAACTCAAAAATTTGGAACTAAAATTATAAAAATATAATTTTCTCCTTCATAGTCTCTTTAGTAATCAAGAAGAGGAAATGCAATTACCTCTTCCACTTCTATTTATACCATGTTACAGAACTCTCTTATTTTTCACTTTGTTAATATATAAAGATAAGAAATTCCATTATTTATTAAGATAGAAGAATAGTTAAATAAGTGACTAATAAATATGAAACAAATTTGCTTACTCATATAATCCCATATATATATATGTTAAAGATTACCCATAGTTTAATAACAAAAAAATATTGAACCTATTCTTAATATAGTGACTTGTCGTTTATTAAACTATGCAGACTTATGAAATATTACAAAAAACAACAACAACAACACATAACAGATAAATAATTACATCTTACAATATAATACATGTATCGTGATAATGATTCACGCACGTATATTATATACACAAAAATATGAGTTGTTATTTATTAACTGAATTATTTTCTTTTCTAAATAGACATTGAAGACATTCTATCCATCTTTTTAATATATCATTGCTATCAATTAATCTCTTTCCATTCTTTCCTGCTATTTCCCTTGGTAACAATTTCTGTTTTTCCCAAGTGACATTTCTATTAAATACCAGATCACATCTTTTTACCTGTTGAAGCATTTCTATCTCTCTACATTCTTATTCCGATCATTTTCTTTTGCTAAATCTATTTATCTTCTTAGCTCATTTAAATTTTTTCTATATGCACTTTGCTCTTTTTTAATATAGACATTCTTCCATCTTTTCCAACATACCCTCTGTTATCCAAGGTTATTTATTTTTCTTTAACTGAATAGTGCCTATTTCATTTTTTTGTTGTTTTTAATGATCCTTTATTAATGTTTTTTATTATATTTTCATATATTAAATCAAATTTTCTTTCTCAATTTCTTTAAGTTTATCTAAATCCCATCTTACATATTTCCCCCCTCTTTTTATTTTTTTAAAACTCAATTTGAGTTTATATCAGCAACAGGCAAAGCATGCAAACATTTAATATCATTTTTCTATTTATCCTGAATCAATATGTAATCTATTTAATAACATTCTCTATAACTTGGAGCTTTCCCTGTATACAATCTTCTTATATGATTTTTAAAGCAAGTGTTTGCAATCACAAACCCATCCTCAAAATTGTACAAACTGGCTACCTCTTTCATTTCTTTTCCAATACCGTAAGTTCCAACATTTTCCCCTTTCTTATCTTTTCCCACAAGCAGCATTCCAATCACTCAAATAGCAATATATATATGCATTTTCCTCATGTTGTATAATTTCCCCTATCTTTTCCTATTTCTACATCAATTTCAATATCTTCATGATTGGTAGTCAGCATATAAATTTGTACAAGTATCAAATGCCTAGGACTTGCAGTTATTCTCATCTTCATCAGTCTACTATCAATACAATCAATCTACTTTTACCACACTATTCCAAATTTTCTTTCCAACAGCAATTCCAACTTCATTAACCTATCTATAGCTGCTAGAATAAAATAATTTAACACCATTACTTATTTCTCCAGATCTCTCCCATCTCAATTCACTTAATCCTATAATATTGATATAATTTATACTCATTTCTCTTTTCAAATTTCCAGGCTCTTCGCAGTGATCTAACATTTCACATAACAACTCTAAATGTGTCTTCTCTCAATAAATGAACCTTTATGAGGATTTTGCAGGTTTACAACATGAATAGTGTCACGTCTACTCTTGCTGGAAAAAGCACCAAAGCCACCCTTAGCAAAGTTCTCAACATCAAACTTAATAACTCTTTCAAACATACTCCTAATAAAACAAGGAATTATAAAGCAAAGTATATTTGTTTAAAAAAACAGACTGAAATATTTTTAACTTTTTGGTGATATCTAGGAGAATGTGAAGGTTTTTTTTTTTTATCATTGATTACTGATAGTTACTTATATGTTAAAACTATAGCATATTGCATTGTGTTCACATTTAGAATATTTAAATAATAGGTATTTGTTTATTAAACTACTCCAAGGCAATGCATTGCTTCATTATAAGCTAAATTGGCCTAAGTTCTTCTATACTTGCTAACCTTTCACAGGTATAATTGCTATTAACGTGATGGTTAAACTTCAGGATTGATTCTCAGCTGAGCAATGTGTAAATAGAAAAAAAACCAATCATAAAAACTCTACAAACCATTAAATGTTCAACCTTGATCAAATGTTAATAAATCCCTGAATAAGTAATTATTAAAACAGGCAAAACTCTCCCTACAGTAGTGCCACTCAGTGCCAACCAGAGTAATCAATGGATGCCAGAAGACTTGTGCATCCATTGATTACTCTGGTTGGCACTGAGTGACACTGCTATATGGAGAGTTTTGCCCGTTTTAATAACAGTAATGTGCTAGCATAAGAAATAGTGATCATGTGATGCTTAATAAGTAATTATGTAATTATTAATAATAATGAATTAGAAATATGCAAATTAATGGACAAAATAGCACCAGGTTATTCATATCCATGCAGTTGACCTTTTCATACACTACTAATCATATATTTTAAGATTTTAATATTAAAATACATAAATAATTAACACCATCATTATTATCCTGAAATTAGAAAAATAAACAAATGAGCTAAATAGAAACCCTTTTAAATATGGACATGAAATATTAAAACATTTTGCATCAAATTCTGATGAAAATGGAACCCCCCTCCCCCACAATCTAAAGTATATTTAGGCAACTTAATGTCAAAAAGAAAAAAAAATGTGGTGAAAAAATAAATGAATTAATTAATTTGTATTTTTTTTTTTTTTTAAAAAACAATATTTTTGAATTTTTAAAACAGATAACTATCCATGGTTACATGAACTAATCTATGCTTTAAATGAATGATTAGTCTAACTTTATAAAAAAAAAAAATGACTTGCAATGCACAAGAACAACTCAATTTATGAATTAGTAAGATGTCAAGACTCTGAAAGAGTGAAAAAAATCCAGACTAGATTCAATTTTTTTTAAAAAATGGAAGGAATATAATGAGAAATTTAGTATTGCATATAGATTTCGGCTATCAATTTAGTATTGCATATAGATTTCAGCTATCAGTCAATGTAATCTGCAGCGAACTGATTCTAGTTCATCATTCATCATCATCATCATCATCATCATCAACCATTATCAATCCACTGCAGGATGAAGGTCTCTCCAAGTTTAATCCATCTTTTCAATTTTTAGCTTTTCTTCTCCACATCACCCCTGCACACTTTCTTATTTCATCCATCCATCTCACATGTGGTCTCTTTCTGGGTCTTTTACAATGTCTTGGAATCCAGTTTAAAATTTCAATTGTCCATCTATTATCATCTCTTTTAGCAATATGTCCAGCCCAACTCCACTTCAGCCTTTTCATTTTTTCAATGAAGTCAGTAACACCTGTTTGTTCTCTTACCCATACATTTCGTTTTCGATCTCATCTTGTTACTCCCAACATGCATCTCTCCATACTTCTTTGAGTGGTTTGAAGTCTCTGTATTGCTCTTCTATTAAGTGTCCAAGCCTCAGATCCATAAGTAAGAACTGGAAAAACACATTTATTAAAAACCTTCCTTTTCAAACACATAGGCATATTTCCTTTTAGTATCAAGTTATTTCTACCAAATAAATAAATAAATGTTAAAAAGACTAAAGTAATGTTTAATAGATTTTCTTAAAATATGAAAATAAGGATTGATTATGATGAATTAGAAGAAGTTAACAGTTACAAATACCTTGGTCAGATTATTAATACAGATGGAAACATAATGGATGAAATTAATCATAGAATTAAATTTGGTTGGATTGCTTTTAGTTTTGGTAGTTCACCATTACCTATAGGTAAGTAAAACAGACTTTAAATAATATACTGCAGGACAAATGTTTCGTCAGATCCTTCTACAGAAAAATAGTGAAAGAGAATATAATATTCTCCAGTTTAATTGAAGTGATAAATGGTAAGAATTTATAGATTTCCTTAACTTTAATCATTATGATGAAATATTTCCTTTTATACATATATTACAATCAATTAGATTTACTCATATCTTAAGGAAATGAGACATTAATTGTCAATATAGTAGTTAATTTAAAGACATAAAAAATATATTTAAAGACTGACATTTTTAAAAATAAGATGTTAAACAGAATTCACTGCTTCACAGGACTGTTACATGTATACGTATTAATTAACAAACATATGTATGTTTTAGAATCTAGACTTTACAAAGATTTTATAAAAACAATTGGACATTAAACATATGCTTTATAAATGAAGAGATTAATTGAGAAAAAACAGCATTGCACTGTTTAATAAAAATAGACATAAAAAGTCTTTACATAAAGAATGCTGTTTTTGTTAAATTCTTAAGTTCTTAGAAAAAAGGATGAAAGCATAAATAGTTAAAGTGCTATTTTCTTATTACAACTAAATTAACGCATAAAAAAAGAAAATGTTTAAAAAGGGAGAGAGACAGGGTATCTAAAAATATTCAAAATGAATATTAAAATCAAAATGTTCAAATCAATTATTTAACGGTAATTTTGCAATATTTAAATTTCAATTATTATTAAATATATAGGGTATATGAGCACAGACTTTCACACCATCCACCACTCTCCACTCTATCTCATAACACTGACACACTTGAACACATATGTTGAAAAGATAAATAATCACCAATATACGTATTTCATGCTAAACCAGCAATCATCAGTTGGTCCAGATTACCATCTCTACACATATATGCTATAAGTGCTCAGATATATATTAAGATAGTCAATCTTCATACTTTAATGGACAGGTTTCAATCTACTCCTCACTCCAACTCTTCAACCATCCATCCAATTGAAAATCTGATGATGGAACGCTCAAAGGTCACCCTGAAGCCGAGATTCTTGTCACACCTATGTTGAAAAAGGTCAATCTGACCCCTCATGTACAGGATATACTTTATTTTTTAAAGAATAAAATAAAAATGTACACACATAGATAAAAATATATATAGGCATACACGTTGTATATATCATGTTTGAGTATGGCCATTCTCTAGATAAAAAAGATAGAATTAAAAAAAAAAAAAGATAAGAATTTGCTGCGTTGTAATTTTAAAAAGGCAAAAAAACAAACAAACAAAAACAAAACAAAACAAAAAACGAGTACTAACACACAATTCCATTGTCACAGATTGTTCAGAGAAATAAACAATGGGATGAGATAACTGAGAATAAATGTGCTCTGTGCCAGTCAAAGTTCTTAAAGATAATAAAGTATACCGAAATTGAGAGAAAATAAAAGTAAGAATAATAATTAAATTACCTACAAATCTTAGTAATAATTATTTGGGAATTAAATTAAGATAATCGAGTTATTTAATCACATATAAATTTTCAGGATTTTGTAATTACGAAAATGAAGATCAAAATATATCAAATTAATTACTTGAAGTTGTGTAATATTTCAATTTATTATGTTTATATACTATATATGCTTTCATTAAAAGATTATACCAAGACAGAGTTTAAAATTTAGTAAAATTTATTGCACCAAGTATACTTTCTATGCTTTCACATCATATTCATAGTTAGTCTGCTGAGAAGATTAATTTTTTTACTGATTTGAATGCTATTTGATTTTTGGTTCATTATTGATGAACCACACCTCTTTTATTTTACGTTTGTGTTCATTTCTCTTTTTGCAAGTAATTTAAACAACACTTGGTTCACAACTATGGTCATATTCCCTTTCATGATTATAAAAGACTGATGAATTAGATTTTCTATACATTAGAGAATGCTGGATCAGGCTAGTATACTTATGGAAAATCTTTTTGGTTGCAGCTTACAGCATAGACCCTACTGTACATTTACTTATTTTTTATACTTTATCCAAAAACATAAAACATAGTCCTAGAATAAGAAATTAAAAAGTAAATTCTTACACTCCTAAGATCTTAAATAAATTGCTGTGTACATTAAATATTAAACAATTCAAAACAAAACAACACTCTCCATATAGTAGTGCCATCTTGTGCTAACTAGAGCAATCAATGGATGCCAGAAGGCTTGTGCATAAAATCCCTATCTAGTGCCTACTCATCCAATATCCCCAGACTAGTTTCTGGCTTGTGGCCAGATGAGTAGGCACTAGATAGGGATTTTATGCACAAGCCTTCTGGCATCCATTGATTGCTCTAGTTAGCACAAGATGGCACTACTATATGGAGGGTGTTGTTTTGTTTTGAATTGTTTAATAACAATTATTGTGCTAGTATGAGATAGTGATCATGTGATGTTTAGTGGTACATTAAATATTACAAGTTTCTACATAAAACAATTTACATATTTACTAATTTAGAAATTTTTTATCTTTACAAATATTTTATTTATTTTTAAAATCAAAAAGATTACATTTTATTCCTTTTATTAGGGAAGAATCATATTCTTTACATATAGTTGTACATATAATTGAATACTAATTTATTAGAACTTATTTCATGCAAGGGAGTCATCAAAGCACTACACACACACAATTAAGTGATACAAACAAGAAACACATAAGAATATGTATAATACTACAATAATATAACATTATCTTTATTACACTACAATTAACAAACATTAATATAAATCTCATATTTTATCTGATAGGAAATACCTATATTAAAATAGTACTACAAATAATAGGAATAATAAATACATAAATATTTTATCTTTATTACATTAAAAATACATGAATATTTTATCTTTATTTCACTAAAATTAATGTTGTGCTCAAATGCTTGTCATAAATATGTGAGTAAAATATGTATAACATTAAAATAATGTGACAAGAAATATGTGAGAATGTCTAAATGTTTCTGCTTGCCAACAGTCAATCACAGACTTTTTAATTACTTTTTCACTTTTTTTTCTCATTAATTAATGTAAACAATAAATGCATAATAATTTTTTATTTTGTCTTGAAGCTGTTTACAAGAAAAATAAATACATATAACATCAAGAATAAATACCTATCTGAAAACAGGTAAAGAATAAAAGTTGTGTCCAAAGGCTTGTCATTATTAACTGAAATGGAAAAAATTAAATGAAAAAACAAATTGACAGGGTTTTTGACTAAACATTTGCCCCTGTAATATGAATGCAGAAAAAATTAAGTTTTGAATTATAAATAAATATGAAATATTAAATTACACTTTCATATTTTGAAATGGTAGTCACATATTTACCTTGCTATGATGTCATGATGGTCAACATTCTTTCTACGCACTGAATTTTATAATTGAGCATGTATTGGCCTGTCCTCTGAACAGGCAAAAACATCGGAGCCCCCCTCGCCCATTCCAGCGCTACGCGCTGACTTTTCTAATTTTCAGTCAAAAAATGAGACACATTGTAAACATAAAATTCAGCGCATAGAAACAATGTTGACCGTCATGACATCATAGCAAGGTAAATATGTTATTACCTTTCATAATCAATTATTTTGGGTAACTCATGTTATATACATTTTGACTCAGAATTTTATGAAGACTGTACTGAAACTACAAATTAAAAAATGTATTTTTAAACGTTGTTTATCAAAATTTGGAAATTATGAACAAACATATAAATAACATTTTTTTCAAAGTGTTACCCCTCCCCCCAGTTTTTAATAGTAATGATTATATTTTCTCAGCTTTATTATTTTCCCTGGTAATAGTATTTTCTGACACAATATAACATTTTCTTTTTTTGTTATTCAAATTAAAGTTAGTGTGAAAATAGTTTCTTAAACTAATTATTTAAAAATTCAACATGGCGAACCTGACAATAAACTAAATCAAAAAACTTTATTTATATTAACCTTGACACTCATAATTCAACAAAACATTTGACTTAAAAGTTTTTTTTAAAATGACATATGAATTTACTGTAATTTATTTACATGTTTAAAATAACTAAATAGATATAAACACACACATTTTGATATTTTCTTTATTTATTATCGGCTATCTTTTAAGACCCCACCCCCCGCCTATTTTCTCTCCGTTTAATTCCCACTAGAAGTAATAAAAATTATTCGCATTTTTTTCTAAGCAAAAAACAAACATAACATTCAGATGAATGATCTATTAACAATTATTACGTTTTAAACTAGATTTTTTAGACTACTGTGAAGGGGGGTGGATGGGGAAAAAATTATTATATTTAAACTGTTGTTAACCCTCAATAGTGACTTTATCTGAATTTAATGTCACTGCTTTCAGCCAAGAGATTAATTGATACAGAAAGCTACTACTACAATAAAATCTATTAACAAATTAGACAAATATTTCAATTTTCCATCCTATTCCGAACTCTCTGAGGAAAACTTTCGTTCATTACTTTTCAAAGTTCCATATCTGTGTTGAAAAACATCTCTACGTGACAACACTTTTAAATAAAAGGCCAAGAAGAGGCTAGAAAAAGCCAGGATTACCTCAGCAGTCAAGTAATAATAAATGGTTTCCAGCTTTAGCTAGTGCAAAAAAATAGAAAGGGAAAAAAGATCAACATCGGTGAAGACATATTTTTCAAAGTGTCAGTTTAATAAATTATCATAAAAATTCATGTACACAGCTCCGTATTCAAATAATAAAATAGTTTCCATATAATTTATACAAACATCTATCTATAATTAGTAATAATACAATTATTAACATATGGCAAAAAAAAAAAAAAATTCTTTTCATTACGATTTTAAGATGTAAGATGTATCAGCAAGTTTTAAAACAAAACGGAGTATATATTATAAACTGCATATTTATATATACGGTGACCATATTTTTTTTTTGGTAAAAACGAAAAATCAGAAACTGTTTTATATTAAAAAGGAAAAAAGATTTCGTTTGTTTTATTACAACTAAAAAGCTTTATAATATTAATTATACAATATAAATACGGTTACAATATTTTAAACAATAACATTATTTTATTGAAATAATAATAACTGAGGTTTAAAGTTTATATCTAAGCTAGAGATAATCATTAGTGTATTTATCTGAAAAGGATGGCGTCAAAGTTGTGAGTGGAGGAAGTTTGACAATGGTAAATGAAAATGTAACAATTTACTCTAGATAAATACTTTGCATATAATAAAGATATATACGAGAGATAGTGACCTGGACCAACTGATGAGTGCTGGTTCAGTACGAAATGCATCGTGAAGGTTATTTGTCTTTTATTATATCTTTATTTATATGAATTTAAAAAGAATGAGGAAGTATGGAGGTATTTATTATATCTGTAAATAATTTTGATATTTTTCACTAGAATGAACTTCATTTCAAAGATATTTTATTTATTTATAGAGCAAGGTACATAATTGTATATACAGGCAATAGTTAGCGCTGCTGTTAACAAGCATTGTCAGAAATGGGTCTTCAGGGTTACAGTTCAGATAGGAGGGTTAGAAGGTAGGTCATCCCATCCCTTTCATCACAGCAATAGGGGAAGGAATCAGTCCTTCTTTAATTAATAAATCGGATTTGACTATTAAAATTCATGAACTACATACAATACATGTCAAAGTTGCACTTGGTGTATGCATGTTTCGCTTTTTAATAATTTATTTATTTATTAGCTTATATTATTTATTAATGTAAATAAGTTCAGTGGAAGCAAAATCCAAGAAGACATAGGCAAAATTCAATAATTTTTAAAATGTTTTTAAAAGATACATACTTATCTAACCAAGATTTAAAAATTTCAATCCACATATATTGCCAAAACTTGCCATTTTATGGCCAATTTTTAATCTTTTTATTGGTGAGGTATGTTGATGATACCTTTGTTATTGGCTTCATGGTAAGCATGCTCTTGATGACTTTTTTAATTTTTTAAACTCTTTTCACAACAATATTAAATTTACTATGGAAATAGAAAATAATAATCAATTACCTTTTTTAAATGTTTTGATTGAAAAAATGGAAGATGGTTCTTTATCTCATGGTTTATAAAAAACCAACAAACACTGGGAGATATCTGCATTTTTCTTCTCATCACCATCCTGCACAACTATTTTTAGTGGCAAAGACATTATTGGATAGAACAAAGAAACTTTCTGATGACAGCCATTTTCACAGGGACCTTTCTGCTACTAATAAAATGCTTCTTGAAAATGGTTTTAATTACAACATTATTAATAGGGCTTAAAAAGAAAAAAGATTTTGATACATCAGAAATTAAGACAATTTTTCCATATATAAAAGGAGTAACTGATAAAATTGGTAACATTTTAAAAAAATAATACTCACACAGTTTACACTACTTATAAAAAAAATTAGTGAAACATTTCCACTTCCTAAAGATAAAATTGCTTTGGAGTGTCATGGTATATATGTAATTCCATGTAGGGTCTGTTCACATACATATATTGGACAGACTAATCATAGAATAAATATTAGAAAGGAAGAACACATTCTGGTAGTCCAATTCATCAGCTATTTATTCTCATATAAAATTAACTAATCATGATATCAATTTTGAAAAAAACAACAACAATATTTTAGCAAAAATTGAACAATATGAGCAGAGATTGCTAAGAGAAGCTATAGAGATTTTTAAAAGGCCCAAGAGCATAAATGAACGGTGTGAATTAAAGAAGATTAACAACATTTGGAAGAAGCTATTGGAAGACAAAATAAATTTTAAAACTTCTCAACCAATAGAATTTAAATATGAGGAGAAAGAAAACAATAAAAACGGTTTTAAGTCTCACATGCATTCTTATGATTTGAGAAAGAGGACACTCTGAGGAAGGTACTTGATATTGTACTGAAATGTCAGCATTTAGCGTTTTCACTACACGGAATATCCCGCAAATAATAATAATATGACACACACACATATATATATATTGACATTAGACATAGAGATGTCTGTTGAAATTTTCTTATTATGGGAGTTAATTTTTTGCTAATGCAATAAATTTAAATTTATTATTTATTGGAATGACATTTATTTTACATTATTAATTTTCTTTGTGATTTTGTTTTTCATAATTAATTGGAAACTGTCTTCTTCCTCTGAAGAGATGTCAACCTTTCTTGCTCACTTGTGTTGTAATTCTTTTGATTCCTCTGATGAATTGATATAAGGGGACACTATGATATCAGGAGTTATTTTTTCCACTTGTATTTTATCTGTATATGTATACATGAGTCATCAATGGAAGCACTGTAATTCCCAGAACAATATATTCAAATATACTTATGGATGAAAATTAAGTACAACTTTCTGCCAAGTGGTTTGATGTACAATGATCAGGAAATATATTCTGAGTATCATATATAAAATAGTCATATCAATGATATATGGTTATCAGTGTCAATTTTAATTAAATGTAATTAAGAATCTTGAACATTTATTATTACATTCCTTTATAATGGTAGAGAAACATTAATATAGATAATATTTTACAATACAGGAAGGGAATTTATAAGTATGGACTTATTCATCTGTCTGTATTTCTGAGTCATAAGCATGACACCATTCAGAGGGGTCAGAATGATGTTAGGTCAACATGGGTGTGACAAGAATCTCGGCCTCAGGTTGGCCTTTGGGCATTCCATCATCAGATTTTCAATTGGATGGACAGTTGAAAAGTTGGAGTGTGGTATAGATTGAAGCGTGTCCATTAAAGTATGAAGATTGGCTATCTTAATCTTAATATATATCTGAGCACTTATAGCATATATGTGTAGAGATGATAAACTGGAGCAACTGATGATTGCTGGTTTAGCATGAAATATGTATATTGGTGATTATCTTCTCAGCATATATGTGTTCGGTCTATCAGTGTTATGAGATAGTGTGGTGGGTCATGTGAAAGTCTGTGCTCATATACCCTATATGTTACATATACATCGAAATAAAATAATTCATGTACTTCCAAAATATTGATTCCTCCATTTTCCATGGAAATGATGAAAAAGACCAGTTAAACCAATTATTAAAGGACTCATAAGTCAGAATGATACAAAATTGCTCATCTAAAAAATTAGCCTACCAAATAATTCATGAATGTGTAAAAACTGAAAATAGCAATATTATCAGTATATCACATAGTTAAAAATACATCTTAGTAATCATTCATAAACACGGTGAAATTCTTAGATATCAAATTATGCACAATTGTGATACTTTTGAGAAATTATTCATCATTATTTAAGAAAGTTTACAATTAATATTTAATTATAAGTCCATCTATTTCCAGATAATTTTATTCTGTAAGGTCCTCAAGGCAGCAGCGCCTAAATTATAATAGAATTAAGGTTGAGAAAGTAACGTAAGTAGCTCAAAAGAGAACGAACAATTTGAAATATATATATCATATTTTCATAATTTGAATTTCAAAAATGGTTCATTTATTAATTTTACGTATATGTACTATTAGATAAAAGTAATACTTTATTGAAGTTTCTCTTAAATTACCATCGAACAAGTTTATGAAAAATTCTAGACGTTTTTTTTAAAAAAAGATGGAGGGAGGATGGGGGGGGGGTCACGACACCTATGCTTCAATCATGGACTTTGACATCTCAGTCATATTCATAATAAGAAGGGACAAAATGTCAGCAAAAACAATTATATTGTTTCAATATGTCAAGCATTATGTATCTGAGGTAGATAAATTACTTGTCATGACCGCAGTATTTGTCAACAATCATTTAACTGTCTATCTACTAAAGAGGAAAAAAGAGCATTCATAATTAGAGACCAGATACTTTGTCTTATTTTAAACAAAATACTTTCAAAAAATATTAACAGATTACAGCAGTAGTAAGAATTAAAAGAACTTAAATAAATACATGATTTAAATGTTTATAACATGGTAATCACACTCGTGCATAATTAAAAGAAATATATTACTGAAAATTTTATAATACATCTAAGGATATTAATATTCACTGATTATGAACAATTTGATCAAAACAAACATTTAGCGGTATAATCTCTTTAAAAACAAACAAAAGAAAAAACAACAAACAAATATGAGATTAATTTAAAATATATTCCAAAATTATACAACTACTACTTCAATTTAAATTTAAAAGATTTCTTTAAAAACAAAACAAAAAAAAAGTAATTAATAATTTTTATTAGTCATTCATTAGACTAGAGATTATCAGTTTAATAAATAATATTTCTGTAGTGTAATTTCCACTACACTACTCTCGAGCAAGCTAGGAAGGACTGGTTTCTATCTGTTTTTAACAAATGATTCGATTCATGACAGTTTTAAAAGATATGTTTAAAAACCCTGACCTGATACAACTTTGTTGATTTAAAAATTGTTTTAATAGTTTATAATTTTTTACTTAAAATTTTAAATTGTTTTCCCATAAATTATCTCCCTTCCCCCCTCTTACAAAAACTAAAATAAGGAGTGAGGGGAGTGTTGCTTTAAAACTTAACATTTTTTTTAAAAATAAACTTTTTTTCTCACAATTTTCAGTTGTCTGGAGCAAATCAGACGCTTTACAAATCTAGATCACAATAATGCTTATATATAAAAAAACTGGAGTTACATCTTGAAAGTTTAAATAGTAATAGTTAAATACTAAATTAAAACAAAATTGTTTTTTTTTAAGAATTTCAAAATGTAGATTAAAAAAAAACAACAACTATAAAGCAAAATCATCTCTTTTGTTTGTTAACTATTGTTAAAATAAAATTATTAATGAATGACATTACTGATAAATACAAAATAGTTTCTTGGGAAAATAAAATTTCTAAAAAGAAGGTATTTTAGATTTGCCTATATAATTAAAAAGTAGATTGAAGATAAAAATGGCCGCTCTTGTCTTTTAAAGTCCTTAATTTTGTGTTAAGATTTGTAGAGGTCCCTACTGTCGCATCTAGGCGCATAATCTTAAGGTTATAGCCTTAATATATATTACTTAGGTAATGAGTATTCTCTGACAATAGCTTCTCTTCCCAGTGCCTCAACACGCTTGTAATTTTGTTATAATCACAACTATAAAAATCTATTGTATATTAAAATTCTATAAATGCCATATTGCACTATTTTAGCTTTATTACAGATACAATTAAAAATTCTTTATACATTTTAAACTGTACCAATTTAGTCATCTATCTACATCTTAATTTTCTCTTTAAATACTGCTTTAAACACTGGGGTGACTAATCAAGAAATTGGAAATTTCTTTGCAAAAATGGCGACTTATCCTAGTGGAAATAGTATTATGACTACATTTATAAATTTACTGTGTAATCTAAAATCTCTTAGTATTAGTTTTCATTGATAGAACTTTTGTTTTTTGGCAAACTTTTATTTCTCTTTTCAACTTCTTATTAGGTTTAGAGAAGGGGATTGAGGTGGAGGAGTAGGAGAAAGACCAGGAGGAACAAAACAAAAACATATACCTTTTATTGATTTACAAAATATAGATATTTCAAATAACTATTTTCTTATTGTAATTGAAAAAAAAATAGGTTTGAAAATTTGGATTCTTCTTCTTTGTCTTAGAAAATTTTTAAATTTCTTTCTTTCAAAAATTAAGTAAAAGGTAGAGAACTATAGATTGTATTTGGGATATATACTAATAATACTACTATGATTAAATTTATAAATTCATTGTGTAATCTAAAATCTTTTAGTATTAGTTTTTATTGACTGGACTTTTTTTTTGTTGAAATTTGTCAAAATTTTATTATTTATAAATTCAATATGAATTTTTAAAAAAGGAAAAGATAAAAAAGAAAACATTTTCCCATCCTGTTGCGCATTACAAGAAATACTTTTTTTTTAACTTAGTTCAAAAATAAACTTCATGTTGATCATACTGATTGATTTAAAATGTTTTTATTGAAAAAGTATTCATTTAACTATATTAAGGGATTTGGGGCCACGTTAAATTTTAAAAAAACTGACTTGAGACATAATTTTCACAATAACTTCAGTTTTTATAATGTTTTATTTTTCTATATATTGACAGAAAATAGAAAAACGAAGAAAAACAATAAGGCTAAAACAATAGTGATTACTATTAAAACAGTAAGGAAAAAATAGAAATTTCAACATCCAAAAAAAATTCTTATTGAATTGTTTGTTCATAATTTCTAATTTATCATTAACTAAGTTTAAAATTACATCTTCATTGATAATTTCTTTGTATTCCTCACAAAATTCTCATTCAAACCATATATAATACTTCTTATCTGAAATATTCCATAACTTCAGGTTCTAAAATTTGTAACATAAGAATTCTTCATTTTTATCTTGTAGTCCAAAAGTTAAAGAATCTCAAGGCATCTATAAGAAAAAGATTCATCTTAATAAAAGACACAAAATAAATTTCCAGATGGCGGGTATGCATTTGTCATCATATAAATTGGGTTCTTATCTCTCCAAAACTAGAAATTGAAGGCTACTGTCTGTATCAATGATAAAATGAGTTGCTTTCTTCATTTTATATTTTTTGTGTACATCAGTGATATTTATATTTTTTGTACACCAGTGATGCTATCTTATTGTATTTATTGCCCCACAGAGATATAATTTATTTGCATATAGTTCATTTGCTAGCTATAGAATTGAAAATAATGTGAGCAAAACTACAGACTCCACTATATGAGTACCAAGCCATAGGCAAGAATCAGGATTTGATTTTTTGCCTGAATATAATTCAATGTGGTATACATAACCATTGTGGCTATCATCACACACACTATTTGAACCCTTTCTTTATTGGTTTTAAAAGTTTATATTTTCACATGGTACTATGTCCAGTAAATTTTGTGATTGCTTTACCAATTCCAATATTTCTGTAAATCTGATAATCAGTTTTAAAATTTACATTGCACTGGTTTATAAAACCTTAATTTTTTTTATATATACATCATTACTTGTTATACAAACACAGACATACAAACACACTAATACAAATATAAACACACTAATAAATCTTTTGAGAATCATTATGTCTATAAAATAAAATAGCCTCAAACTTGGATCAGAGCATGAAAATTACATTGTATGTAAATCACTACTTTTGTTCTATTTGAATTTGAATACAAGTATAATTGATATACTACGCAGATACACTGATATAAACACAAACACATAAAAATAATTAAAAAAAATCAAAATTTTGTCCAATTTTAACATGCCATTTTAAAAAAGGAACTCAAGTTGTAGAGAATGATGGTTTTTCTATATACATCATTTTTTTAGTTTTTCCACAATTTAAAAAAAAAACAAAAAAAGTTTTAATTTCAAAGAATCAGTGGCAGTGATGCTTACAACTTTAAATTCATTAAATTGTATTATTTTTTAGTTTTTAATTTTAAAAACAGTAAAATCCAAATCAATAACGAATGTTTTTATTTTAAGTTTTTTTTGGTGTGGTTAATTTGTTGTTGTCTCAAAGTCATCCATTTCATTTTTGTTTGGAGTGTTTGATTAGATTTGTATTGAATGTAACTTTCTCAAAATCCACAAAAACCAATTCACCCCACCACACCATCTCCTCATGTTTTAAAAAGCCAATAAGAGAAATTTAAAAATTTTTAAAGATAAAATCATAAAAATGCCCAAAACAAATCTATCTACTACTTACAAATCAAAACAGGTTGCTTGAAATTCTATATCACTGAAATTGTTTTTTTAATATGTCAAAGCGTTGGCCAGAAAGTGAACTCCAGGACAATTGCTTAGAAAGCAGCTATGCTAGCCACTAGGCCACCAACACTTGACTATTTAAAAGTCAATAAATATGAAGTAGTGATACAATTCACTCCCCTCTCTCCTCAATTTTTAAAATGCCAATAAGAATAAAAAAAATTTAAAGCCAAAATAATAAAACTTGCAAAACAAATCTGTCAATTTGAATCAAAAGAGGCTGTTTGAAATTTTAAATTAATTAGTTTTGTAAATCAATATTAGATATAAGACTACAGTAACAAATCCAAAAACCTTGAAAAATTAGAATTGACATTTTTTAAAAATTGAAAAAAATCACTACTAGAATTCACCCCAAAAAAGACTAGTCCATGAAAACTAATACTAAAGTATTAGATTACACATTGAATTTATATATTAAGTCATAGCACTATTACTATGTTATAAATCACAATTTTTCTTAAGAAATCTTCAAATGATCAATTAGGCATCTGTATTTTCATGACAACACAGTGTTTAAAGAGTAAATAAAAGATTAAAAATGAAAACGAAGACAGCTAACTAGATTGATATCTTTTAAAACTACCTTAGAAATGAAACGTTATCAATTACACTTATGTAAATTGAAATAGTATTGTAAACATACTTTTAGTATATTACAATGTATATGTTTATGATGTTTTATTTTTGAACACCTTGATCTTGTTTTTAACACTTTTGATATTGTTTTCCACAGGCTTTAATAATTTTGTTTCTAACACCATCTCTTACTGTTGACACCTTTCTGACTTTATTTTATTTTAATTACACGAACACTTTCATTATTTAATTGATTGAACTTGAAACACATTGTAATTATTAAATTGCTTGAATATTTTTATTGTTTTTGCACCTCATATGTCCAAAACAGACTTAATCTTTTCTTAACTTATTTTTTAATATCAGTTGTTTTGCAATACAATCTTTACATTCTTTGATAAGTGAAAGTTTTAACATAACTTACAAGTTTCTCTTAAGTTTAAATATTTTTAACAAAACTATTACTATTTTTAATATTATTGTACAATATGTTTAATAATTTTAACATTTGAGAATAAATATTATTAGATTTAATACCTTTTCATTTTTAAACTTTATTTAGAAATCATTACAACTCTGAACCAACTCATAACCATGCGGAGGACTTCATGGCTGAAAGTGAAATGAATAAGACATTATTCGTTTCAAATTTTCAAACTTTTTAAGACTATATAAGCTAATGGGCTTGGATTGAAAACATTAAAGTGTTTTCAGTTTAAGACTCATAGTTTTGTAGTTAAATGGAGATAAAAGATGGTTTCTAGAGGGTTGCATTAGATCTTAAGATGTAGGTGCAGTGCTCTCAGATCCAAGGCTCCTCACTGACGAAGGCCATAAGCCAGAAACTAGTCTGGGGGTGTTGGATGAGTAGGCACTAGATGGGGATTTTATGCACAAGCCTTTTGGCATCCATTGATTACTCTAGCTTGCTGTGTGTGGCAATGTATATAGTGAGTTTTGCCTGTTTTAAAAAAAACCCAAAAGGATGAATTTTCTTATATTAACTTTTTTTCATCCATCTGCCATTTTGTACGTTTTGACAAGCTTATTGGTCATTCTTAAAATACTCCTTTGTATGAATTCAAGGTTACACTTTATTTGGGGATTCTTTCTTCTATGGTAACTCTGGAGAAGTCTTAACTGTTTTGTGAAAATATTGTCTTTCTTTTCTTCTCATTACTAAATAAAATCGATGCTTATAGATATATTTCTGAATAACTGTCCAAATTCTGCATTCATCAATAAGTATAATAGACATATAAGTAAAAAGTTTATTATGCATAAGTTTGATGTTTAATTTAGGCTGTTGAATTTCTTTAACCAATATACTGATCTGCTTGGATGGCCAGTCTTCATTCAATTTTTGTGACAAATTTGACTCTGTTTTTAGGAATACACTACCTTTTCACTCTTTTGATCCATTTGATCTTTGTCTTAAGTTATCACGCTTACCGTCCCATATTTCAATGTTTAGTTTTATCTGATCTTGCTCACTTTCAATTGCCTTTAAATAATTTTAGTTCCTATCAACATCATGTTTTAATGCAACAGATTTATCTTTGACCATTTGATATTTTATTTCGAACAGGTCTTGTTGAGTTTTGACTTTATATAGTTTTAGCTCATCCTCTTCTTCTTGTTTTAATGTATAATGTTCATTGACCGTTTGATCTTTTATTTGCATATTTTTGAAGTTTTTTTTTTTTAAAAAAAATCAAGAATAAATATTGATATACTAACCAGAAAATAGAATCATGATTCTAACAGAAAGCAGCCTTCTTCAGAAGTGAAAAAAGTCTTTTTTAGATCTAAAACACTAAACTTAAAGACAAATATAAATATATGCTACTTTATAAAATCATGATAAATATTATTAAACTACTTCAAAATATAATGAAAATGATTTTGACAAATTATAAAATTGGGGGACGGACCTACTTTAATATTGTTGTTGAGAATATGTGTTAAGATGTTTGAGTATTTTTGACGTTTCTTAAAAAATACACGCATATAAAACACACACACATATATATTTTAGACACACTTAAAATTTCCAGCCCACCAACACTTTCTTGAAATATATAAATAAAAAATATCTGAAAAAAGTAAATGACACCAAGATGCATTTCGTGATAAACTAGCATTCTTCATTTGGCCCAGTTTATTCAGTATTTATCAACACCTAATTACTACAATTTGAAAATTTGAATTATATCTAAAAAAATAATACCTATAAAAAACAGATGAAGTTGCATTAGTAATACCACGTGATCATGTTTAACTATACAAAACAACAACAGATATACTGATCTTTAATGCATAATGATCTGGGCAAAAAATACTATGATAATATCTACGTTAATACAGGATTAGTAATAATCATTTATATGCCACAGAGATGCCCAAAAACAACTGAAATTTTATAATAAAAAATTGTTTATTTATTTTTAAGTATTATAAATTTAATCTCTTTCAAATGACTATCCATTTGATACAATACACTAATCTAAATATATTTTTCATTTTTCAAAGTACTCTGAAAGTACTTGCAAAGTGATGCCTTTTAACACTTCTGTCGTTTTCCTACCACTTCTATGTCTGCAAAAAAAATTGAGACATTTTTTCATTCGAGAGATTAAAAAAAAATCAGAAGTGAGATCGAGCAAATATGACTGATAAATAAGCTGGATTTTGCTCAATTTAATTAAAAGGCGTTCCTAAGGCTCTGAGAGATGACAATAAAGATAACAATATTATTAATATGTATGTTCACCTTTTTAGATATTCTATCTTGTGGAGGATTAGTGATCAGGTAAGTAGACTTATATATCAAATAAACCTGAGAGCTATCCTGGCAGGATCAGTCAAGCTAGACAGGTCAAAAGAGGAATCCTGAAGAATAAAATACAGGCATAAATGTGTAATAATATTATCATTTAAATTTCAGTTTTTGTCAGAATATGTCATCTCAGTTTTAATAACTAATGATGATAAATTAAATTTTAAAAAAAAGAAGAAGTAAATATTAGCTAATAAAAATAAAAATAATGACAAATTAGAAAGAACTATGTAATAATTCAACAAACAATTATTATAAATGAAACCAACAGAACCTCCACGCTTTTCAATTAGTAATAAGCAATAATAAAATATTTTCCACTTTGTTTTAATGACATATTAATGTGTTCAGTTAAAAGCTTCAACAATGCAGCCCCATAAATCTTTTCGGAGATGTTACGAAAATGAGACTGAAGGTTTATTCATTTAATTCTGCCTTTTAGTAATAATAAAAAAAAAAGGTTCAAGAATATTTTTAAAAAATTACAAATATTATCTAGCAATAATAGACATGTTTTTTATACAATATATATATAGCTATCCATATATATATTGCATGAGATGATAATAGACGGACAATTGAAATTTTAAACTGGATTCCAAGAGGTTGTAAAAGACCAGAAAGAGACCACATATGAGATGGATGGATGAAATAAGAAAATGTGCAGGGATGATGTGGAGAAGAGAAACTAAAGATAGGAAAAGATGCATTGAACTTAAAGAGATCTTCATCCTGCAGTGGATTGATAATGGCTGATGATGATGATATATATATATATTGCATATGGTTGTTTGGATGATTAATAACTAATATGGGAATAACAGTAGTATGAATCATAATAATATACTTCATGTTTTTATTATGATGTTCTAAATGCCAGAGTTCATTAAAATTTAAGATATAGTTCTATCAATGAAAATTGAGACTGGCCAGTTGCTTTAGATTATTAAAAAATCCTCGAGTTATTCAGACAATATATTTTTGATGGATTAGCAAACACACGGTTCCATTCACAATTTCTAGTCCAATTAGAAAAAATAAATAAAAACAGGTGAGATAATTAAATCATAAACTACTTTAAGCAATCTATATTATTATTATTATCATAAAAAATTATCTTACTGACAAATCTAATAGACTTAAAAATTACATGCATATCTCTTCACCTTTTAAACCAAGCTGTGGTATACCACGGGGCACAATGCTTGCATCACTATTATTTGTAATATACATAATCTCCATGATCAAAGAATTTGAGCAGATGGTCTCTTCCTTCCACATTATAAGAACTATTGATAAAGTGATATTCTTTATTGATGACATTCAGATAATATTCAGAGGATTTCAGACCATTCCTTTTATTCTTCATATTCTAAACAAATGCTAATAGAATCTACTGGTTGTAAACTATCATCATCCTTAACAGAAACTTAATAATCCTTTTTGGAAGTTTCAATAAGTTTAACTAAAACACAATCAAGTCATTGTCAGCAAGACTAATACAAAAATGAAAAATTTATGTTCAAAATTATTTTATCCTATATTAAAAGTTTGTTACTGTTAATGCTATTCTTAATATATAATATACCACATACTCCTTAATAAACACTTTACAATGCAATTTTAACATAAGATTTATTTCTTCTTGCTTACAGTTTCAGCTGCCCTGCAGTCATCATCAGAGATGTAGTAAAGTTTAAGAGCTCTGCCGATGACTGCAGAGCAGTTGAAACTGTAAGCAAGAAGAAATAAATCATGTTAAAATTGCATTGTAAAGTGTTTATTAAGGAGTATATATATAATTGATAAATGCAAATAAGGAGAAGTGGAAAGAAATTTGAATACTTCAATAAAAGAAGTTAGCACACTAAGATCGAAATTAATGCTATTCTTGGTGGTAAAATTACTTTCTATATATATATATAGTCAACGAATGCAGTTTTTCAGAAATACTGTCAGTAAGTTTCATGTCTTTATCAATATCGTACATCTGAGGATCATCATCACATCTATCAATTATAACTCTTGTCTTTTTCTATTTGTAAAGAGGATTTTAATATCTGTTCTCAATTATTTATCTCCTATATTAGAGCTAAAATATACATTGCAACCTTAGTTATTCAAATGCTAAAAGTCTCTCCACATACATTATTGCTTGCTGCCCTTCTGTATGCAAGCCATTCCTTTTTACTGATCATTCTACAGAGCATACAGATCTGTTGGACCAATACAATATCAAATCTTTAGTTAATGACTCATTTAGAGATTTGAAAATAACTATATATCTTAATAAACATCTATGGTCAACCTCTAACATAAACATGTTAGCAAAAGCATCACTCCAACTCCCAAAAACATAATATGACAAATGTTAAAATGGCCACAATATACAGTAAAATTTCATAGCTCAGTCAATTTCTAAATAATCATCGTGCTGATATCTGACATTACTGAAACAAAATACTCTATCAACCAAACCAAACACTATTAACACTCTAAACAGTATATATATATATTGTAACGGAATAGCGTTACATGGGATTTGAACCCAGGCACATGGGGTTATATTAAACTATAATCAATTGACGAAATGAATGACAGGAACAAAACTTTTAAAAAAGTGGTCTTGCTTTAATAATAAACGAGAAACAGCCGTTTCTAAAGCAGATCGCAGCTATATAAGAGTACCTGTCAAATTTATTGAAATAAAAAAGTAAAAAGTTTTTTTTATTATTTTGTGTTTGTTTGTTAAGAATGAATCTATAATCATTAGTTGTAGTTTTTTTTGCATTTTTAATTAAGTAAAGAGGAATAATTGAACGCAAGTTTAACTTTTATTAAATCATTTGAACAAAAGGGAAAAATGAATAAATTAATTGGCAATATGTTCTGAAATTCCAAGCGATCTAAAATTATTTTTAAATAAGAGTAATTAGTAAATGTAAAATTAGAGAAATTGAGACAATAGGCAGGATATGTGCTGGTACGCCGAGATAAAACAAGCCAAATTTAGAAACAGAGGTGAGAAAAAGTGTACACTGCTATTGTACAACTCAGATTTCTGTCTCCAGCGAAACAATACCTAAAAAAAATGGTTAAATTCCAAAGTGATGTAAACAATCCCAGAAATCACGGAATTGAGTTGACACTCGATGGACTTATAAAATGAAGGGACTCACAGGTGCATGGGAGTGATTGGGTGAGAAAAATTCAAGGTGTGAGGGCGGGAAGGAAGAGATCAAAAAGGCCGGACAGCATTTTCGAGGATGATTAGATTATTATTGCTAGACTTGATTTTTATTAGACGATTGAAATCTAACAGAAATGCGTTGCTGAACATAAAATTCGCGGCTTGACCGCCGGACCTCCGCGTCCAGCCCAGCTGATTGCCAACAGGATGCTCGTAACACCGGAGAACTTCACATAAGGACCATACACACTTTGAGACCTTGCAAATTACCAGAATGCTTCGTTAAAGAAGAAACCGTCGCTCAGGATCCCATTACAGTCTTTCTACGTTCCACAGGTAGCTATCTTTAAATTGTCGTACTCACTTATGCACCTAAATAAAATAACTTTAATAACCAGAACTATTAGAAAAACATTAAGCTAAAATGATAAAGTTAATCTTAACCATTAATGAACAATTCGAGAATCTAACCTAATAAGTTTGCCTACTGATCAACATTCTTAAAAAGATGTGCGAAGTCACCTTGAAGTCTATATTTAATTATCTCGGCTTGCCGATCATATACCTGCATTAATTATTAGTAAACAGATTAAATAAAACATTTATTTAACTAATATTTTTTTTGTTATTAATTGCTTGGAATTTCAACATAAATTTATATAATCGGAATGAGTGCTAGAGCGATCAAATTTGTTTGTATATGAATGAATGCATTTGATATTTTGGTGTTGGGATTTGATTTTATTTATGCTTATGTTTGTTATGCTCTTTTAGATTAAAATTAAGTTTGATTAATTTGTTCTGTGGGATATAGGGTGGGCCCTCCTATGATAAGTCTAATTGATTGTGAGTGAAAAATCACAGAGACGATGTAGTTTGAGGGGTAATTGTGGCTGTGTTCGTTTCTTGCTTCTGACTGGAGTGATGCACGGGCATGTTTTGTGATATAGTTGAGTGAGCTTATGCACATACGTGGCGGACTCTTATAAAAGTTCTCCTGGTGCCTATTACTTGGATTCAATCCGAATTTATGTATAAAATAAATAAAGCGTACATGTATATGTGTTTGAAATTATCTTCACAGAACATTGTTATCCCCTGGACGCAAAAACACAGCAGATTTGGAATAGGGATGTTATTGGGTGAGCGGTAGCGCGCTCACACACTCCACATGCACACCGGGCGGATACATTTGGCGCCCAACGTGGGGCGAAACTATTGTTTCAAGTGGTGGGACCGACGTGGATACAGCTGACGTTAATAACAACGAAAGCAAATCTAAAAGAGAGGGCGCTCGAAATAACAGAATAAATTATCTATTAAAGCGGGGGGAAATTTTTGGAATCACCATAAAATAAAATCATTAAACGTTGCTTAAGGGAGTGGGAAAGAGATTTAGTTCTCTTATTAGCACTAAAATAATCAAGCGTCCGAATATACTTAATAGTTGTAGAAGGCTGTGGAATAGCAGAATTCCGTGGAAGAAAGATCGTATATTAAAAGGAAGCAAATTGATAAATTAATTTCGATGTTAAAATTAAATGCAAATAATGTAAGCGCAAATAAAAAATATATATATACATCATTAAAAGACGTATTTATATTCTTGCACAAAGGAAGTACTGTAACTGGGATCTTGTTAGGAGTTTTGTGTTTTACTTAAAAAAGAGAAGGGGGCTAAAAAAAGAGGTCAACATAGCGTATATATAAGGACACATATAACCATAGAATAGATATAGCCGCACATATAATCGATAGCTGCTGAATAGAAATGGAGGGAACAGAGGGACCTGGGATAGTATGAGCGATAGAAACCAAATTGAAGGAAGGACAGGAGCTGTGGGAATTTTGAAGGGCAAGGAGCATCTAAGAATAGGATAAGACAGTCAGTGGGACCTGCGGAGTAGTAGGTGACGAGCCGTGGATATCACAAAGACAAATGTTAAAGGAACTCACATGGGAAATAGATGCCACGAACCGGGAATGACCTGTGACATGAATCGGCATATGATATTGGAAAGGGAATTAGCAATAAAAAAAAAAGAAGGAAAAAAAAAGGGGGGATAACTAACACCAAGCCTTGGGTGTAACATATAAAACAAACAGGTCAACCGCTCGCAAAGCAGCCTGTAGTGTATAGAGCCAATGTGTTGGTGGATCGACCTGGGAGTACCCTGCAAGACCAGAAGAAGGCTGGCACATGACACTGGCCCAACTTAAGTGCGGAAAATCACGCAACACATTTCATTAGAGTTCTTGCCAGCTCGCTTCCCAAAACTTCATTATTGCTGGGCAGATCAGACTTTCCAAAATCTTAGATAGAGATCGATCATATTCTGTATAGGGGACTTCGGAAAGGTCCATCCCCATACCTCCTGTCAGGGATGCACGAAACCCATTGGCCATTGTCGTCAATCGTGACAGACCCTAGATTACCAGATAGTTTTTTTCCTTTTTCTCCATTAATAGTCGTTGCAAAAAGAAGTCTGACCGCAGAGCACCTGATCCAAATTTTAAGGGAAGGCGGAGCCGCAGACAAACAGCCGGGAAAGCCGCCATAATGGGACCCGTATCGCACAAAAGAAAGGAGGACATTGGGTCGATTCATTGAATGCTGCACAGAGGAAAAATGATTAAAGGGACTTTCAATGCAAGGGCACTGAAGAGGGCCGAATAACTTGGCTCCTTCTCAGAGCTAAAACCCGCAACCTCGGATTTTACTCTACACCGGGCGGGGAGATATGTAACGGAATAGCGTTACATGGGATTTGAACCCAGGCACATGGGGTTATATTAAACTATAATCAATTGACGAAATGAATGACAGGAACAAAACTTTTAAAAAAGCGGTCTTGCTTTAATAATAAACGAGAAACAGCCGTTTCTAAAGCAGATCGCAGCTATATAAGAGTACCTGTCAAATTTATTGAAATAAAAAAGTAAAAAGTTTTTTTTATTATTTTGTGTTTGTTTGTTAAGAATGAATCTATAATCATTAGTTGTAGTTTTTTTTGCATTTTTAATTAAGTAAAGAGGAATAATTGAATGCAAGTTTAACTTTTATTAAATCATTTGAACAAAAGGGAAAAATGAATAAATTAATTGGCAATATGTTCTGAAATTCCAAGTGATCTAAAATTATTTTTAAATAAGAGTAATTAGTAAATGTAAAATTAGAGAAATTGAGACAATAGGCAGGATATGTGCTGGTACGCTGAGATAAAACAAGCCAAATTTAGAAACAGAGGTGAGAAAAAGTGTACACTGCTATTGTACAACTCAGATTTCTGTCTCCAGCGAAACAATACCTAAAAAAAATGGTTAAATTCCAAAGTGATGTAAACAATCCCAGAAATCACGGAATTGAGTTGACACTCGATGGACTTATAAAATGAAGGGACTCACAGGTGCATGGGAGTGATTGGGTGAGAAAAATTCAAGGTGTGAGGGCGGGAAGGAAGAGATCAAAAAGGCTGGACAGCGTTTTCGAGGATGATTAGATTATTATTGCTAGACTTGATTTTTATTAGACGATTGAAATCTAACAGAAATGCGTTGCTGAACATAAAATTCACGGCTTGACCGCCGGACCTCAGCGTCCAGCCCAGCTGATTGCCAACAGGATGCTCGTAACACCGGAGAACTTCACATAAGGACCACACACGCTTTGAGACCTTGCAAATTACCGGAATGCTTCGTTAAAGAAGAAACCGTCGCTCAGGATCCCATTACAGTCTTTCTACGTTCCACAGGTAGCTATCTTTAAATTGTCGTATTCACTTATGCACCTAAATAAAATAACTTTAATAACCAGAACTATTAGAAAAACATTAAGCTAAAATGATAAAGTTAATCTTAACCATTAATGAACAATTCGAGAATCTAACCTAATAAGTTTGCCTACTGATCAACATTCTTAAAAAGATGTGCGAAGTCACCTTGAAGTCTATATTTAATTATCTCGGCTTGCCGATCATATACCTGCATTAATTATTAGTAAACAGATTAAATAAAACATTTATTTAACTAATATTTTTTTTGTTATTAATTGCTTGGAATTTCAACATAAATTTATATAATCGGAATGAGTGCTAGAGCGATCAAATTTGTTTGTATATGAATGAATGCATTTGATATTTTGGTGTTGGGATTTTATTTTATTTATGCTTATGTTTGTTATGCTCTTTTAGATTAAAATTAAGTTTGATTAATTTGTTCTGTGGGATATAGGGCGGGCCCTCCTATGATAAGTCTAATTGATTGTGAGTGAAAGATCACAGAGACGATGTAGTTTGAGGGGTAATTGTGGCTGTGTTCGTTTCTTGCTTCTGACTGGAGTGATGCACGGGCATGTTTTGTGATATAGTTGAGTGAGCTTATGCACATACGTGGCGGACTCTTATAAAAGTTCTCCTGGCGCCTATTACTTGGATTCAATCCGAATTTATGTATAAAATAAATAAAGCGTACGTGTATATGTGTTTGAAATTATCTTCACAGAACATTATGTTATCCCCCGGACGCAAGAACACAGCAGATTCGGAATAGGGACGTTATTGAGTGAGCGGTAGCGCGCTCACACGCTCCACACGCACACCGGGTGGATACAATATATATATATATATTGTAATGTTTAATTATATACGTTGCAAATATATTGGCATTTGGTAAAAGCTAAAAAAATAAAAGTAAATTTAGATTTTTTTTGGATTAATTTTTTTTAAAAAAAATATTCTTTTGTTTTTTTTATGTAAGTAGAAATAAAAGTAGAATTGGAGAGACCAAAAGAATTCCAAAAGTAAAATAAAAAAAGATAAGAGAAAGTAAAAATATTTTGGCTAATTAAAGATGGCCGAAAAACTTCATAAGAAAAGAGAACTTTATAATGTAAATTTTATAAAGAATCTACAAGATTATGAACCAAAAAAACGCCATGATAATAGCATGTGCAGAAGTCTGAAAACTGGACCTCGGGTATAAAAAGGAGGGATTCGGTTGGAAGAACGTCTTGTTCCGTTAGTCTCTCTAGTCGGTCCTGGGTAACAATAATACATCCAGGATTGCCCTACAGTGAAATAATTCGGCATATCAGAGTGAACCGGAGCTTCTGCGAACATCATGCCTGAAGATGTACACCAGGAAAAGCCTTCATGACCGACTAGGAGAATGGACCACAAGATCAAATAATAACCAAAAGGCCGAGCTCATTCTACCAAAAAAAAAAATATGCATAGTTATCTACTACTGAATTCACAAAACTTACCGGTAAGTTATACTTCATTACTCCTGATTGTGACCAAATTAAATGTTTTCAAACAATTTCTAAAAGTATGTTTAAACAATCCCGATAGAGACATTAATTTTCTTGTACAAGAGACATTCATTTTTTTTTAAGGAACTTTCTAGAAGAAATTTAGATATGAACAGTAATTGTAAAATTGTTTTTTATTAATTGATTCACGTCTGAGTTGTGTTCTCTCTAATTTACTTGATAAGTAATTTATTTCAAATATTTTTTTAATCTATTAGAATAAAAAATATTTCTAATACCAATTTTCATTTGTGCGTTATTAATAATAGTTATTATTTTTTATTATTAAATTTATTATTAGTTTAGGAAGATTTAGAACGTAATTTACCATTGCCAATATGTTGTAGGTTACAGGAAAAATAATATTAAAAGATAATTCTAGTTTATGGTAGAATTACCGATTCTTAAAATCTAAGACCGATAAATTTAAAAAAATATCTTTTCTGTTTAATTTGCGAGATGCTATGTGATGGTTCAGTGGATTCTTGTAGAACTCTGGCGCCTTTCAAATAAATTAAAAACTGATTATTATCAATAGCATAATTCTCAACAATTAATAGGCCGAGTTTGATCAGGAAATATAGTTATGTTTTTAGAAATAGAAATACAACTTTCTTCTTTTCGACATGGCTTGATCAACCCACGCGCAGTTTATATTAGCGTGTAGAGGCCTAGCAAAACGGAAAACATTATAATATATATATGTATATAAATCCAACATTAGATCAGCACAAGATATGCAATCATTCTTTCCTTTATTTTTCCATCCTAGCTGTATTACCTCATACAATTTATTCACGTCAAAAATTCAGAGGCATAGTAAATACTCTCTCCTCATTGCCCAGGTTCAAACACTAATAACCACTTCGAAGCTAAAGCTCTGTGTTGTTTATTGGAGATCAAAGATCTTCTCTCACTGATTTCTCTCCTTATTTTTCCTATTGAATTCAAGACTTCAATTCATTTATCTAGTGCTACATTTTCTGATCATGCTTATGTAACTCTAACACAAAGCGCTCCTCAAAATAAAGCAACAATCATCAAATTTCCAGTGAATTTAAATTCCAACTATCAGTGATGTTTCCAAAATAGTAATTGTCAGTAATTATTTTTATTGCTTACAGAATCTCTCTTGGATTGAAATATGAATCTTACTAAAAAAAAAAAAAATCAAAATAATTATTACTGAAAAGCTAAAATTAATAACTGAGGTGAAACTATAAGTTTATTATTAGTAAGCTTCTATTTTATGGACTTAGCACTTTCGGGCCTTTACGGCTCCATAATCATAGTCCTTTTTACAGGCTGTTGATTCTATGCAAATGCATGCAAATTACAACATCCACCTTTTCGAGACCGCGAAGCACGTGTCTTTTCTGTTGATTGACATGGCATCGTTGGTGATGTAACATGCCTCTTTGATCACCAGCGATGCCATGTCAATCAACAGAAAGGACACGTGCTTCGCGGTCTCGAAAAGGTGGATGTTGTAATTTGCATGCATTTGCATAGAATCAACAGACTGTAAAAAGAACTATGATTATGGAGCCGTAAAGGCCCCGAAAGCACTAAATCCATAAAATAGAAGCTTACTAATAATAAACTTATAGTTCAACTCAGTTATTAATTTTAGCTTTTCAGTAATTTACAAAGTAAGTGTGAAATAAAATTCTTTATTAAAATAATTATTGTTCCGATCAATTAATAATCACTCAAATAATCTTGTTAAGATAATATAGTGATGACATCAATTCAGCTTTTATACTATTCAATGTTATAAAACTCTATTCATAAACTATAAAATGAAGTTAATCAGCTAACTGCTCTTTATAAACTACTGTAAATGACGATGCAACTCCTCCTTAACACTGTGGTATTCCTATATTGTTGAAGGAAAATATATTATCAAATTTTTTAACTACTTAAAAACTATTCTAACACAATTGATTATTGTCTACCTTCTATTAACCACAATACACAACGTTCCTTAAAATTATAACTCAAAGCAACAAATTCTTGGGAAATTATCCACTTAAGGATACCCACCCCACTAGCAAATGATATTATTCTGGCTAATATTTACAAGCGTCTAAATTATATTGTCACTCTCATATACATAAGAGTTATAATCAACTTTGTTAGTCTGAATGTTACATAATCTAACCTTTCTGCTAATCATTTTTTACCTTAGAAAAAAATCAAATGCTTATATCCCTCAGTGAACAACCTGTATCTCATCTCACTGAAGGATATGACTAAAAAATGCAAGAATTATTTTTAAACAACTAAATGATTTTATCCTTCCTAAGTTTTCATCATTACATTATGCAGGTAAAACATGCCATACATCTCATGCTATTTTTTTAGCACAAGAGTCAATATTGTATGCAAAAGAAAATAAATTAACAAATTATGATGCATTCCAAGTAGACTTTAAGGCTTCTTTTGATCTGGTAAACTGGGAATATATATTTAGGTATGAATATGAGATCAAGAAGTCTCTCGAAAACTTTAAGCTAATATAGCATTTTACATTTGCTTTCGATATATACTAACTTCATTATCTGTGCATACAGCACACACACACACACACATATATATAGTATTAAGCACATTATGTAAACTCTTCTAAGCCATACACATCTAACTTCTGCCATAAAAAAATACATTAGCAACAAATTTGTCAAACTTAAAAATTATCTTTTGAATCTAGCTGAGGTATTCAATAGGGTTCGCCAGTACCATCATATGATTGTGAGATTTTTATAAATATTGCAAATAAAATTGAAAAATACACAGAAGACTTCTTCCTTCTTCATCTTGACACTATTGTCAAAGTGATATCCTTCACTGATAATATCCTCTTAATCTTCAGAGGCTTTCAGGATATTCCTCTTGCTTTCCATATTCTGAATTCCAAGCACTATCAGGGTTTACAATACCAGTTTGTAAGTCATTTATGTTGCAGTTAACTGCAGTTCATAATCTACTTCATTTTTCACAAGTACTTACTCACCTTTTCTTGGAATCTTCAATAAATTTTTTATGTAAAACACAATTAATCTGGTTACCAGAAAATTCAATCAAAAATAAAAGCCTCTGCCCAAAATTGTTTAATCCTATAATAAAAGATTGTATTGTTAATGATATTCAGGGTAGTATACTTGTTTACTATAGTCCATGGATTATTCTTTTCAGGACTACTGTTAGAAATATCATGTCTATAATAAAAGTCATACATATGGGGATCATCATCACATTTATCAATTACAACTCCTGCTTGTTTTCCTATTTGTAAAAATGGTCTTAATCCACTATGTTCTCAATCATTTATCTCCTATATCAGGGCAAAAACATACATCACAACCATTGTCTAATCCTAAAAGTTATGTCCCCAACTGTAACATTGCTCGCTTCACTTCTGTGTGCAAGTCATTCCTTTTTACTTCCCATGCTGGAGCAATATAATATCATTATCTTCAGTTGGTATCTTGTTTAAAGATTTCGGAAAAAATTATATATCCTAATAGATATTTATGGGTAACCCTGCCAATTGACAAGACTTTAATCAGATTCCAAAATATGTGTGTTCCTCAATCCTGGTTAAATTTTTAAATTTATTCCTTGGAACAATTCCTACCAAAATCCTCCTCAACCTAACTCATTCTTCGCTGCAGGTGGTAAATTTTATTGGCTCAAAAATAATGTATCATTTTTCAAAAGTTTTTTTTTTTTAATATTTCTTTTTTTTTTTAAAAATTTTTATTATTAAAAAATAAAAATTTTAAAAAAAATTTTATTAAATGACAAATTAAATCTGGATCTGGTATGTGTCTTGTGTAATAATCTTCCAGAAGATAAAGAGTGGTATAATACATATTTATACGCTCTAAAATACTTATCTAAGAAGTACTATGAGCAAAATTTGCCAGAATATTTTTTGTTAGTCGTACATTAGTTTAGAATGACATGAAACATATAAATTACACATTCACCTACATAAAACTAATTATTTTTGACATACCCTCAAACTCTAGTCTTAATGATTATGTTTTCATACATTATGCATCATATGATATTAGTAAATACATTTATTTCCCTTCTGTATGCATGCTAAAATTTGTATATAATTTGCTATTAATAAAGTTTATTTTATAAAAAAATAATCATAAAAAACTGATTCATTTAGTTAATCTCAAATGTTGATTTATTAAAATATGCTTTTTTTCTATATTACGCACAGTACAGATAATTAATTAATTATATCTACAAATTAAAAATTCAATTGCAGATACACAAAAAATGTCAAAAATATCTCTATTTCAAACGTGATAAGAATCAAAATTGTCATTATTGAGAAGAATATAACAATTCTGTAATAATCTTATATTTTTTCAGTACGTATCAAGATATTTGTCAAGCGAATACAATATTAAATTTTAATGTTAATCTGATTATTAAAATAGCTGTGTGAAACTCAAGTTACTGATTACAAATTTATGTTTACACATTATTTATTAATGTTATTTAATATCTTTGTTGATGCTATCATTTATATATTGTTTTTTATTTATTTGTTGATGCTGTGATTGGTATATTACATTTAAGTTTATTTATTTGATGGTCAATGGATTTGGAGCGCAAATGATGTTTACGCATCAAAGTGAGAAATTGAATATAACAGTTCCATATTTGGAGGGCAAATGATATTTAAGCATCAAAGTGGGAACTGAACATGCCAATTCCATTGTTACCTGATTAAATTGAAAACCAATCTGAGAAGCACTGGCTCTAGTCTTTTAATTTCATCATTGGTAAAATTACTCAAAAGTCAAATCTGTCACAGGTATTTTAATATATTAAAAAGTTGCATACATTTAAAAGAATTATACTGTACTTGTTAATTAAACATTTTATATTTTTATAGATATAATAAATACCTCCATACTTCCCCATTCTTTTTAAATTCATATAAAGATACAATAAAAGACAAATGACCCCCAAGATGCATTTCGTGCTGAACCAGCACTCATCAGTTGGCCCAAGTCACTATCTCTCATATATATCTATTATATGAAGAATATTTATCTAGAGTAAATTGTTACATTTTCATTTACCATTGTCAAACTCGCAACTTTGACGCCATTAATTTCAGATAAATACAATAATGATTATTACTAATCATTTTCGAAACTATAGATTATCTCTAGCACAGATACAAACTTTAAGCCTCAGTTAAAGATTAATTTATGGTGTGTTTTTTTTAATTTTACAACACACACACACACACACACACGGAGTTATTCACCTTTCTCTTTCCCATGTGTAATATCTTTATGGATGCTAGAGATAATCTCTAGTTTCGAAAATGATTAGTAATAATCATTATTGTATTTATCTGAAATGGATGGCGTCAAAGTGGTGAGTGGAGGGAGTTTGACAATGGTAAATGTAGCAATTTATATTTTTACATTATTATATGCTAAAATAAATACTATATATACATTCACCTTGCTATCTCATAGTTTAGGTTTGAATTTGGACTAGGTAAAATTTAAAACTTTTTTTAGCAATCACTTTAAGATTCTTTCTCAGGTAACCAGCCTTTAACAAACAACATTCTCTAGAAAATGAGTATATAGCTATTATTACTTGCAAGGTAAAACAAGAATGAAAAAATACTCCAACCGTTACTATGCAGAAATTGTTATAGTTAGCGAGTAATGATGTCTTCTCTCCATCAAAGGCTTTGAGAAGAATTTTGCCTTGCAATGAATTATTTCCCTTGATTCAAAACCTGTCATGTGAATGTGTGTATATAACTTAATAAAAATATATATCAATATTTTGCATAATTGTAGTCTTGTATAAATATAAATGCTATTTGGTATTTATGCTTAAATGTTGAATAGATCTGTAGTTCCTAAGTTCAAACTTCTTATGAATTCCTGAGCAATAAATTAAACATTTATATATATATAAAAGGTACTAAACATCACATGATCACCATTTCTCATGCTTGCTCATAACTGTTATTAAAACAGGCAAAACTCTCCATACAGTAGTGCCATTCAGTTCAAGCCAGATTAATCAATAGATGCCAGAAGGCTTGTGCATAAAATCCCTATCTAGTGCATACTCATGTGGTCTTGTAGTTAAGTAGAGATAAAACTGCTGGAGGGTTGTATTAGATTCTAAGATCTAGGTGCAGGACTCAGATCCAAGGCTCCTCGCTGATGAAGGCCACAAGCCAGAAACTAGTCTGGGGATATTGGATGAGTAGGCACTAGATAGGAATTTTATGCAGAAGCCTTCTGGCATCCAATGATTACTCTAGCTTACACTGAGTGGCATTACTGGATGGAGAGTTTTGACTGTTTTAATATATATATATATAAACCCAAGTTTAAAATGAAATAACTAAACAGATTTTGAAATACTAAAATTAATTTAATGGGGAATAAAAATTAGATTTGACTGCTTGATATGAAATACTATGTGGAACTGAAATGACATCAACAACAACAAAAAACAGAAATGTTTAGCAAATCTTTTGAAGTTTGGATAGGAAGAATGAGACAAAAGGCAAAAAAGTTTTTCTCAATTAAGGAAAGAAGTCCTTTCCCCACCAAAAAAAATAAAAATAAATGTAAAGATAGAGGTGGCATGAGACGAGAAATCGTATTTTTTAGGCTTATGAAAAATGGACCGAATTGATGATGAAGAGATGTACAGATAATATGATAAATCTTTATTCTAAAGTGATAGACTCAAGATTAAGATTCAATTCGGTCACTGGTAGTCTCAAACTTCTTATGAACCTCAAAACATTTTTTTTTTAAAAAAAAATAGGATGCACTTATTTTAATAATAACATTTTATGTTAACATTAGAACTGCTATACTATTTCAGAATTCTTTTTAAAATATTGAGATTTTTTGTTTAATTGTTTAATGCGTATTTCTATCATGCTAAACCTATTTCTGTACAATAAAGGGTTGACAATTATTTTAGAAAGACAGTCAAGGTAGTGAATATTTTAAAGTTATTTCCAGTTATTGTAATTAGTAGTAGTTATGTAGTTGGTTAGTAGTAGTAGTAGCATTGTAATAATATGGATACATAATATATAAAAAAATACATCATTGTTGCTAAAGTTTTCGAAATAGAGCATTTTATTGAAATTAAAAAAGTATATGAAAGTCCTATATGAAAATAAGAATGACTTCAAGGAAGCAAAATTTTTTTTTTTTTTTAAGTGTCATAGCATTGGCCGGGACGCGAACCCGGGAAACTGCCTGCAAGTGCAAGGCAGTCGCGCTGACCTCTCGACCACCAATGCAAGACAGGAAGCAAAATTTTGAGATAGGAAATGAAATGATTTATTATTTTTTCATTAGATTGATCAATAAAAAATGTATTTATTCGTATATGAATAAGATACCTAAAATGTATACACAGATATAATATGACAAATACAATAAATAAAAGATAAAATACTAAAAATAAGTAACTCCAGCTAAAATGAATGACTTGAATTACAGTGCCATGAAAATATGGTAAAAGCAAACTTTTGATAGAGATACATTTTTTTAAAAAAAAAAGATACTACAAATTGTAAAAAGTAAAATAATTAATTTTAATAAAAAATTATAAAGAAACAAATGTTTCATTTATTCTAACATACATGACTTTGAAAATGCTAAAGTAATGCTATTAACAATAATATGTTTCAGCAAAACCTATCGAAATAAAAATGTGAATTTTCAGATGGTTTGGAATTGATAAATCTGTTCAGAAGCTTTCTGATCAGACTATATAATAACAACAAGAAATTTTATAAAATAAATAATGCATAATTTATTTTTCCAAATAATTTTTTGCTCTCTCCAAGGCATGGAATATTTAGTAATTTGCATATATGAATATTTTATGCAGACATTTACATGCAATTAAAAGCGTTATTTATCATGTATCATCAATTAACTAGCTATGATTATGGAGTTTAAATAGCTCCCCGAAAAACGCTCAGCTGTAAAGGATTTTATTATATGAATGATAAGAGACAGTCTTCAACATTTAGAATTCATATTTGCCAATGACAAAAAACAAACAAACAATGAATTAATCAAGTATCAATCCACTATGAAGAGAATGATTTCGAAAGTTTGTGTGGTATAGGCTCAACAATTAGCCCATGTGTTTAGATTTTTGTCTTTAGTAAAATTTTCTTTGATGTAATTTCTATTTTGTATTTTATCTTGTTTGTATAAAGAAAAATGATATTACTGTGCAAAGAAACTTTGTCTTTTTGCCTAGAAAAGAGTTTCATTAAATGTTTTAATATTTTTTTGTTTTGTTTCAGATAATTACTATTATTTTGAATGTTATTATAAGTTATATTAAATCAATAAAAAGCACCATATAATTAACAAGACATCACATGAACTTTGCTCACATTTTTATTATTATCTAACAGCAATTTCTGATCTCAATACATTTATGCCACCTAGTGTAAGATTTAACAACCAATAGATGCTAATGGTAGTGTTTAATAAATCCTTATTTAGCATTGCCCCATGTATCTCCAGATCTTTTTCTAGCTTATGGCCTTCATCAGTGAGGAGCTTTTGGATTTTTGAACAGTATACTTGGAAATTTTGGATTTAATGCACTTTGGAGTCATTTTTTTAGTTTTTATTATATTATCAAGATATTAATCCAAATTGAAAAACTTGTGAATGTAGAGAGATTAAGATAAATTTCTATAAGATAGCAAAAATATGTAAACCCAAATCATGTGATATATTTGCCAATTCCGGTCAAAAAACAAAGTTGTCTTAAGGTTTCTAAAAAAAACTGAGATTACCATAATATATAGAAGTTGAAATAATTTCAGATTTATATAACTATATAATAAAATTTGCTTGGATTGAAAAAAAAAAATACAGGTTTTTCAATTTGGGCCGGTAGAACTAAAAGTAAAAGTGGCTGCTAGAGAAAAAATACAGTAGATCCAAAAAATCCAAATGCAGTGTTCAAAAATCCAAAAGCTTCTCGCTAACAGAAGCCATAAGTCTAGAAACTATGGGCGTAGAGCACTGAATAAGGACTTATTAAGAAGTATTATCTAACATCCATTGAATGTTAAAACTTTACACTAGTTGGCATAAATATAGCGAGATTAGAAGAAACTGATAGCAGATAAAAATTATATTTCAAATTTTTTTTTATATGTCAAATGCGTTGATTGGGAAGCGAACCCGGGCCAGCTGCTTGGAAGGCAGCTATGCTAATCACTAGGCCACCGACGCTTGACAATATATTTCATAATTTATTATTGAATTTGAAATAAATAGTCATTTCTTTAATGCATAGCTTATTTTTGTTTATTTTTAAGTATTACTCATGATTACAAATTCCCAATTAATATCCGTTTTTTTTTTAAATTATGATAAAAAATATTCAGTTTTAAGATGATTAATGTTTTTATTTTATTTAAGATGCTCAGTGTTTATTATTCATTTCTATTTGCTAATAAGATGCTCATAATAAGCAATGAAAGTGAAGTATATATTAACAAAATAATTCATCTCATACAACAATTATATTCATGATTGCTAGTCATCGTGTTAAATGACACTACTGTATTATTGTAAAAATCTATTTTATACATTAATATCTGCAATGTATTCATTTATATTATAAATATTTTTTCCACACGACAAAAAAGATTGCTAGTCAATCAAAATGTCGGATATAAATACATTTTATATATTGAAAACTAAACAAGGAAAGTGACTATATTACAATATATACTGAATAATTAGATACAATGTTAATGTACAGAAATAATACTGTTTCAATGGATAGTAATTCCATCGTCGACTTTCTTAATAATACTACAATTATAGGAGTTTTTAAAATCTGTAACCTATGTGTATATATATTTGGAAGTATAATTCTTGGAATTTTTTTTTTAAAAAAGGAATTCACAATGACATATAACAAACTTTTTTTTTTAGTATGTTATGAATTTCCATAAATGATTGAAATAACTGAAATGCAGCTTATTATATACCTGTATCAGTATATGTAATATAGGGTATATGAGCACAGACTTTCACACGACTCATCACTCTATCTCATATCGCTGATACACTTGAACACATATATGTCGAAAATATAAATAATCACCAATATGCGTATTTCATGCTAAACCAGCATATCATCATTTGGTCCATAATACATATATAAGGGATAGGCAGACATCTCTACTATGTAATAACTGAAAGACACGGGCTTATTATATACCTGTGTCTATATAAGTAATATATCGGGTATATGAGCACAGACTTTCACACGACTCACCACTCTATCTCATAACACTGATACACTTGCTGATACCCTTGAACACATATATGTCGAAAAGATAAATAATCACCACTATACGCATTTCATGCTGTGTTCAAGTGTATCAGTGATATGAGATAGAGTGGTGGGTCGTGTGAATAATTGAAGAAAATATGCATATTTATAAACAATTAAATTAGATAAAAGAACTGAAAGATAATAGTCAATTTAACTAGATTTTACAAAAAGTGTAAGATAAAAAGTGTTAAATATGATGTAAAGTTTTCCAATTTTCTTGGTAAATTATTTATGCAACAAAACACTTTATAGAAGCATGAAAATATCATTTACTATTATATTCGTCACATTTCATGGGAGAGCAAATAGCTTTGTTTATATGAGACAAATGAAATATCTCTGTAAACTTTCTCTCATTTACAATCATCACTTTTAAATTAAAAATATCAAATGTAATTTATATCTACATCATTAGGAGAAAAAAAAATTGCTAACCTTTTTAATAGTTACCTCTCATTAAACTGCTGAACATGTCTTGATATAAAATGACTTGTTAAGTGTTTATTTTGAGCAATGAAAGTAGAATTACAGAGAATCATGACATGAGAAGAAAAAAGATTAAATGTTTTAAAAGTTAAATATATTTATTTTTTAAATTTTCTTTTTTTAAAAGAATTTTAGAGTATTAAAAATGTAAAAGTATATGTCATTATTTAAGAAATTCAGAGAAATAGAATTTCAGATGTTAAAGATAATTTTAAAAAATTATAAGAAAAATCTCGGCAGCAATTGAAATTATATATATTTATGCATTTGCTTATATATTTAAAAGGGCTTATTGGTTTAAAAAGAGTAATGCCTTTGCAGTCTATGTTCACAATTTGAAGTTCAAAATCAGGTAAAAGTTGGAATTTTTTTAAAGCAGTTCAAGTAAATTTGTGACATTTTCATGTAGCTATTTTACAGCCAGAATCCATCAATTTATCATTAAATGAATATTTAGCTATTCTAGCGAGAGAGTGAAACAAGGAAGGAAAACCATAAAAAATCTCAGGCAACTAGGATTAATTTAGACTGGTGATGGGTAATGTCTTTCCTTTCATTGTTCCTCTGTGCAGGAATATTAAAAATATTCTTAACCCTACAGTGAGCTACTTTGTTTTATTTATACAATGGATAAATATCGATAAAATCAAATAATTTAGGAAAGAGTTGACATTAACCAAAGTAGTTAAATTTAAATAACTACTTTATACTTTCATCTATTGATATCTGCATATATAAGTATAAACTTAAAAAAGATTTTCAAGATTACTAGCTGAAATTACAGTAAAACCAGGCAATTAATGCAATAAAGTTCAACCATATAAAAGTACAAACACTTCAACGTAAAAATGTTGACATTTTATTGAGTCATATATTTCAGTTACTGCCAATAGTCTCATATACTAAGCCAGATCACATTCTTCAAGATTTTCCATCTCTTGTTTATTTTTAAAATAACCATAGCTATTTCCCTCTTCAAGATTAACAATCAACTTTTTTTTCTTCTATCTCTTTTACTATTCCTTTTCAAAAAAATTTCCATAATTCTATATATCCAATGTAATTGTTCTTCTTTGTAATTGCCTCAAAAAATAATCTTTTCACCCATTTATTTTATTTTTTCTATTCTCTCCTAAATCCACCTTCTAACTAAAGCCTCCAATTTTATTATTTCATCATTTGTCATAGTCATCCACGTTTTTATTCCACATAATACAATTCTTAAAACAAAACAATGATCATGTTTTTTTCTTAGATCTAATTTCAGTGATCCAAAAATTACTCCACTTTATTAAAAGCTAGCTTGGCCATTGCAATCCTTACTCGAATTTATTGATTAATATTAAATATTAGTTTATTCTATAACTTTCTAACCAATGCTTAATCTTTATTTTCTTCATCTATTTTCATTATTTAATTTTATTGGCATTAACTCTTTCCTAAATTTTTTATAAACTTTAACAATCCTATATAACATTATTGAGTTCAGCTTCGCTATCTTCAAATACTGCCATATCCTCAGCAAATCTGATTCAAGTAATCCTTCTATCCAATGCAATTCAATTTATATTAAATCACTTTCTTAACAATTTATATACACAGGTATTAAATAAAATAAAATGTAGATGATTTTGCCTTACATCTCTTATTATTTTACTACTTTCATAAAAAAAATTCATTTAAATAATACATATATCTTCCAATTTATACAACAATTTCTAAAAAAATGATTTTCCTTTCAATCTATCCTTTTCACCTTCAGTATACCCAACATCACCCAATGCATCTCAAAATCAATAATAAAAATATTCATACTATCATTCTACATATCGTGACAATAGTTCTCACCACTCCAATTGTATTTCTTGCAATATAACTGGAGAACTAAATTATAAAACAAATATCAAACAATTCTCTCAAAATCGTTCCTCTTATATCCTCCAATAATTTAATTGAACATCATTACATTTCTGTATCTTTCCTGATTTTATCTCAAATAATGCTTTTAAACACCATCTCCATTATTTATTTAATCCTTTTTTTTTCCAATTAACAAACATGAAGGCTTATTGTTTTTATCACATAAATCTATGAAATATTTTCCCCATCTTTTCAATGCATTTGCTTTTCATTATCAATAATTTACCATTTCTATCGTCAATCATTATTTTGTTGCTGTGACTTATTTTTTCCCTACAATTATTTTATTCCCCTAAATTCTCCTTTTAGCTATCCTCTCTTAGATGTATGTTTCCAGATTTTCATATATATTTCTATCTTCTATACAGTTTTTGCTTAATCATATTTTCTCTACAATTTTATTCATTATTTTATTCTTAATTCAACCATCTTTTTGATATTTTCTTTTATAATCTACAATTTCTAGAGCAGCAACTTTTACTTAATAATTTCTATTTGTTTTTGAGTTGATTTTAACAATTAAACTACTATTATTTAATTTATTAATTAGGCATTTCCTTCTTGACCCAGTTCCTATCTTTTCAAAAGTTAATCTCAACTAATGATCGGAATCTACATCAGCCCAAGAAATTGTCTATACACTCTTAGTATAGTTTCTAAATCTATTTTGAATCAAAACATCACTTTTTACCATTTGGGCACTTTTCACGCTTTTGTGATTTTTAAAATATGTGTCCATTATTATCATATTATTTTTTCTAAAAACAAAACAAAAAACATATTACCCTTAATCACTTTTATTTCATATTCCCAATCCAAAATCTTCAACTAGTTTAACATCTTTTCCCTGTACCAATTTTCCATCTGCCATTATCATTATAAACTATATTCTTTCTCCATGTTATTTTCTATTTTGTCATAAATATTTTCTATTTCATCATTACAATTTTTTAAGGAATGTACATTTAAACAATAACCAGATATTTTGAAAATGGTCTTATCAGCATTAATTTAATGTACTAGTTATAAAATTCTCTTTTGACATTGAACATAAATTGTTATCTAAAAAATTGTGCCTACTTGTAATTCCAGAATATAAAATTCTAACTTTTCTTCACTCTTCTTCCCTAGCCAATCCATCTTGTCCATCTACAATATGCAATCATTTCTTTTTGTCACTATAATATTATCTTCTCTATCTTGTTCATCATAACCTTCTATATATCACACACTATTTTCTAATAGTTCCAGACAGTTGATCATAACTGTATAATGTGGTTAATCCTGGGAATCCATACCTATGCTGCAGTAATTTTCAATGTACTTTCCCAGCGATCACAACTAGACTTTTTGTAATTCCATCAATATAACAAACTTTTCAATAATATTGTTTTTTAAATATATACTTAAAATCTGTTTATAACAAACACAATACTATTGTTTTTTAAAATATATACTTAAAATCTGTTTACTGTTTACAGATTTAATGTTATAAAATCTAGTACAAGTTTTTAACTCATACATAACACTGCAATTATTATCTACATATAAAGTTAACATATATTAATTCATTTCGTCACATACATAATTTTTAAAAGACAATAAAATTGTATAGACCCACAGATCATCACATTCAAAAATAAAATAAAAGGGAGAAAAAAACGTTAGCTGAATTTATATTACACTGAACAAACATAACAAACAAAAAAATTACGTAATAGAGGCTGTGTGTATGATGTTCTATTTAAAGGACAAAACAAAAATCCAGCTATAATCAAACAACAACTACTTATAATTATATTAATAATTGGTTGATTACTCAGAATGCAATACAGAGAGCATACCAATAGCTCAAACAAACTCTTAATTAATAAGTGAGGTATGAGAAAATATTTAAAATCTCTATCCAAAACACTCTCATCTACAGACCAACTGGTTTCGAGCTTATGGCTCATGTCAGTGGAGAGCTAGAATATTCAGACATTAGATCTAAAATATAAACTCAAAACCCAGCAATTATTTCAAATGTATATTTTAGATCTAGTGTCCGAATATTCTAGCTCTCCACTGACATGAGCCATAAGCTCGAAACCGGTTGGTCTGGAGATGAGAGTGTTTTGGATAGAGATTTTAAATATTTTCTCATACCGCACTTATTAATTAAGAGCTTGTTTGAGCTATTGGTACGCTCTCTGTATTGCATTTTTGTAACTACAAGCTTATAAAAGTAATGTCACGTTATATATGACTTGCTTTTTTTTAATTATTACTCAGAAGTTTGAACACCAGAATGACAAAATATTAGGTATGATCTATGATTTAAACTCCAGACTCTTCCAAATCATGCAAGGCCTTGTGGTTATAGAAAAAAAAAAAATGGATCAAGATTGTCTAGATATGTTTGAATACAGAATTTTAATTTCATAACAGTTAACTTTTACAAAAAATACAATATAATTTTTAAAAATAAATTAACAATTATTACCATTACCTATATAAATTCATCTTTTAACAGTAATAAAAAAATAACAATACTAACAATGTGATTAGCTTCTCTTTTTTAAACATTTGATTAAAAATCAGTTATTACATAGTAGAGATGTCTGCCCACCCCTTATATATGTATTAAATGGATTATGTCCTGTACATGAGGTGTCAGATTGACCTTAGGCCTCATGGTGACCTTTGAGCATTCCATCATCAGATTTTCAATTGGATGGACAGTTAAGAGTTTGGGGTGTGGAGTAGATTGAAGCCTGTCCATTAAAGTATGAAGATTGGCTATCTTAATATATATCTGAGTACTTATAGCATATATGTGTAGAGATGGTAATCTGGACCAACTGATGATTGCTGGTTTAGCATGAAATATGTATATTGGTGATTGTTTATCTTTTCAACATATATGTGTTCGAGTGTAACAGCGTTATGAGAGAGAGTGGAGAGTGGTGGGTGGTGTGAAAGTCTGTGTTCATATACCCTATATATTACATATATACAGGTATATAATAAGCCTGTGTTTCAGTTATTAAAAATTAAAGTATACATTAAAAGTAATATATATATTACTATTGAAAAAAATTATTAAACTATAGAAATTTGCTATCTATATAAATTCTGAACAAATGATGAAGATATGTGCAAGAGATTATAATCTGGGCCAACTAATGAGTGCTGGTTCATCACGAAATATGCATCTTGGGTATCAGTTATCTTTTTTACATGAATGGAATAAAAGTATGAAATATATTTAAAATATATATATATAATGTTAAGTTTAAGTATCTTGAAAAACATGCTTCAAAAAATGCAGTGAATGTTTCTAATGTGTCCATAGAATTCTGGGTCGATGGATGGTTGTGGTAGGAATGAGCTAAGATAAAAGATGCATTGATAATAAAAAAAAACAACTTGCAAATATATAAAAATACTAATGAAAAAATTATTAAATGTATAATATACATAAATAAACACTTAAAAAAAAAACCCAAGAGGCATAATCATGACAAAATTTCTTAATTAAAGTGATTGTTTAGACCAGAGTTACCAACATTTTTTTACCTACTGCCCATATTTGTACTCTTGTTAAAAATATAATTTATCTATCAATCATGGATGCCTGGATAACTTAATTTAGTGCTTCATTTGATAATATTTTGTAGCACAATGAACAATCAGAAGCTGTTTATTTGTTGCAGATTTGATAAAACCCATTTTCAAGTAGTCTAATAAATAGTGACAAATATATTTCTTTTTTTGAGACATGGGTTAAAATTGTTCAAAAAATTTATAACTTTTTACAAATGGGCTGAGATCACACCTACTTAACTAATCTCAAATACTCATGGACCACTATAAATAAAGAGATAGACCAAGTGGTTACTACAAGTTGTTTGACTATTGTTACAAGTCATATGTGCAGAGCAACAGAGCTCATTGGAGGATGTTTTTTTGTATTGCCAATCAAAAGTGTGATTGCAAACTGTATATGAATGTCAATATTGAAATTGGAACCTTTATATATTTGTACCAAATTAGCATATTTCATGACAGGCACAAGCAATTCTGCAAAAAAATTTAAATGCCTGTTATGCATCTATAATAATCTATTGTTTTTCTTTCAACATCTGGCAAATACTCACTGCCCATCTGAAAGCTTTAAACACCCATTACTGGACGGCAGGGACCAGTTTAGCAACATGAAAACTAATATACATATAAAACTGTTTTTGGAATCACATGAATATAAGACAAAATCACTTAATATTGCTGTTGGTATTAAGCAAGTATACAAATAGCAATAGTAAATAAAATAAATAAATTATAAGAATTATATACTTTTAAACACATTATTTTTAAAACTTTGAACATAAATAATTAATTTGTCTAATGATCTAAATTCATTCAAAATAAACTTCAGTTTTATCTGCTACTAAAAAATTTAGTCAAGTGCAAACATACAAATGATTTTTCAATTCTTGCCATACAAGGAATAACAAGTCGAGAGGTCAGCATGCTGCCTTGCAAGCAGTTGCTTGCAGTGCGGGTTCGCTTCTCGGCCGATGCTTTGATATATGGAAAAAATCATTTTTTTTTTTTGATAGCAGCAAAAGAGCTTTGCCCATACAAAAGCGTTTGGGTTCGAAGAGATAGATGGCCACTCTATCTTTTCCAAAGACTTTATCATGTGTTTGAAGTGTTAGTATTCAGTCATTTATAGTTAAAAACTGCAAAGCGCATGTGCAACAGTTTAATGCTGTTTAAATATTAGAGTTTATAAACATCGCGCTATATAAAATAATTGATTTATTTACATACATTTAATTTCAAATAAGAATGACGTATGTAAATTCTAATAAATTTCACTAGCGTCATTCATTCAAGCATGTAAAAGTAATTTAAAGTGATTATTTAATATCTTCACGCTTTCACTTTCAAACACTTAAGATTTGCCCATACAAAAGCGTTTGGGTTCGAAAAGATTGATGGCCACTCTATCTTTCCCAAAGAATTTATCATGTGTTTGAAGTGTTAGTATTCAGTCATTTATAGTTAAAATCTGCAAAGCCATGTGCAACAGTTTAATGCTGTTTAAATATTACAGTTTATAAACATCGCGCTATATAAAATAATTGATTAATATTATTATCGTTATAATATATAATATTTAAAGTAATAAAGCATTATTGGAGTTCGACTTCCGATCTAATGATTTCAAGATTTTCAGCGCTTTATAATAATAGATTTACATTTATAAGTCATGTTTATCTGATGTGAGTGGTTAAAAATGAGACTCCTGCAATAGGTTAAATAGATTTGTACAATTCAAAATTTGATTAATAACATCAGGCACACAATAGTCTGAAGCCCTGATTTAGCATGGTCAGTGAAAGTTGGTCGAGTGGTCAGCACAGCTGCCTTACAAGCAGTTGTCCCGGGTTAGAGGGTTCGCTCCCCGGCCGATGCTATGACGCATAAAAAAAAAAAACTTAAGTGATTCACTTAAGTTTTTTAAACTCTTACTGACATGTGAGTGCGCGCGGAGATTTATAATATTTAAAGTAATCGCGCATTATCGGGGTTCGACTTCCTATCTAATGATTTTATTATATATATACAATTATTGCATTTATATTTTATATAGTATGATTTATTTAAATATATGTAAAAACAGCATAAAGGATAAAACTTTCCATTTTTGATGATTTTTTTTTATATCTTAGCTGAATGTACATATTGGATTTTGTTTCTCTGTATAACTAACTATTCAATAATTTCTTCCTTTCTCCTATAGATTAAAAGTCACATAAGTAGTCATGGTGACGTAACATTGTACAAACGCTACCATTTAAGAGTTTTTCCGTTATTTGTATAACCAATGATTTTTTTTAAATTTAAAAAAAAAGTGTAAATATATTTGTTTAATTTAATGTATTGTAGATTTATTTAGTATATAATAATACAAGCGAAGATGGATTATATCGTGGCGTGATGAAATAGTTTTATTGACAGGGTCAATCTCAAAAATGGTCGGTAATTGTAACTCGGGAATAGTTTAAAAACTTCCTCCTGAGACTTTACAGAGTTCACATTCTTTAACAATTCAAAACACTGCAATTTGTTTGTATGAATTTGTTCACCTTGGAAGTTTAAATTTTCAAAAAAATGTTCTGAATGGACGAATTATAGATTTTACTTTAAAATAATATGAAGTATATCCTACTTGCAACTGAATGATTTAGTGCAAAGATAAAATTTATGAAAATATGCTAACCGTGATGAAAAAAAATACCACGTCAAGTTGAATTGATTAAAAAGTTATGTGTTTAAAAAATAAATGAAAGTTGAGAAATTACTTTTTTAAAAAATAAATATGTCAAGCGCTGGTGGCCGAGTGGTTAGCACAGTCGCCTTACAAGTCGTTGTCTCGGGTTCGCTTCCCGGCCGATGCTTTGACACATGAAAAAAAATACAGAACCATATTGTTTCTTCAAATAGCACCACTGTCCCTCCCCTATCAAATTAAAACAACTATTATTAGTATTCTGACTTGGTTATTATGTTGAATTACTACTACTGCTACTTAATGCTTTCATTTTCATTTTTTTGCTAGGATAGAGATGTAATAAGAAAATGACTTGATATTTGATGTATACTGTAGTATTAAAAAAAGATTACGGTTATTAAAAAAACAAAAAGTATTTTTAATGTCTGAGTTGTGTTTATTTAAAACTGCAATTTAATTATTAATAAATTTGAAATTTAAATATAAGTTTCTGAACATATTTTTTTCATGTATTGAAGTATATTTTAAAACAATTTTATATCGTGGGTGGAAATAATAACAGCTATTCTCTTTTATAAATTAAAAATGACAATATAATACATTTAGGAAAACATTATCTGCAATTTAAAAAAATGTATTTCTTTATGCTTAAAGAAAAACTTATTGTTTCATAATTAAACTTCATTATTTTTATTTTAATGCAGTTATTTATTTTCATTAATTTGATTTTATATATTATCAAGAGATTGTAAAAGACCCAGAAAGAAAACACATGTGAGATGGATGAATGAAATAAGAAAGTGTGCAGGGGTGATGTGGAGAAAAGAAGCTAAAGATTGGAGAAGATAGTTTGAACTTGGAGAGACCTTCACCCTGCAGTGAATTGATAATGGTTGATGATGATATCAAATAATCTTTTTTATAGCTGTTATGCATAGACCTCTAACTTTTTGGAATTTTTGCATTGTTTATTAAAATAATTTAGTTATTATTTAGAATCCAAATTAATTAGTTTTTTTCTTTTCATAATGTTATATTACCCGTTTATAAAGAATAAATCTAAATAGACGCTGAAAGATCCCCTCTCCCCTTTTTTTTCTTTTACTAAGATTAAATTATAAATATATAAAACAAATCTATTATTAGTATAAAATATTTACAATTTAAATATTTGAAAAATCAAAAACACAATGACAAAAGAAAAAATATCTAGAGGTACTATTTTCAAATTCAAACATTTAAATAATAAATAAATAAAAATGGTTGCAATTTAAAACGGTTTCAGATGTGATAAAAAAATAAGATTTCTGAATCATACATTCTGTGCACCAAAATTCTAGGTTCTAATTTCAAGGAGGGTATCAAAAATGACAAACAACAATGCTTTCAATTTCACTGTGATGACTGAAAATCATATCTCATGAGAGAGTACACAATCTTCAACTTATCATTTTTCATATTGAGTGAAGTCCCAGCTTGACAATTAGCATAATGACAAAATGGCAGATGCAAGAGCTTTATTGATTCTTAACTGGGTGAATCAAAAAACAAATTTCAGTTTAGTTTGAATCTTGGATCCTGACCGGCATATGATTTCCCAATTAAATAATCATACAATTATTATTCTTGCATAATAATTAGCTTTAATATATATAAAACTGGTAAAATGCATTTGGTATGATTCACTAGCTACTTGTCAGAAAAGTAGAAATTTTTAGACAACAAGTAAATTCACAAGAATAAAATGAGCAGATTTTTTTTTTCTCATGTGTCATAGCATCAGCCGGGAAGCGAACTCACTAACCCGGGACAACTGCTTGTAAAGCGGCTATCGCTGATCTCTCGACCACCAATGCTTGACAATGAGTAGATATTTCAGAAGATTCTTATGTTATTAACAATTATTTATTTTATCAATTAATATATGTACTAATTTTATTTTGTTAAATTAATACTTTACCATGACAAAAACAAAAACATTTTTTTGGTTTATCTTAATTCAAATCTTTTCTCAAATGAATTGTATTTTAAATCCATTAAGAAATCAATTGATAGATGACAATCAAGATCTTATATGCACATAAATATCAAATTATAAAGCAGATTTAGAGACAGTTCAGACAAAAATCAAAGATCTAATTATATTACAGTTTATAGTCAATTTTTTTAACTTATGTAAGCATAACCTTGGTATGTTTATTTTATTTTATATATTTTTTTATTTAATTTGATAAAATAAAATGTTTGACTACAAAGAGTACTTGGAATTTTTTGTGATTGAGTTCGCATTATAAGCAGATTAATATACTTTTGGTAGTTTTCTATTCTATCGTGTCAATCGCTTGATGGTGTTGATGCTAAGCAAAAACACATACATATAACATTACTAGGCCCACCCCCTTCTTTGTGAAAGAATAAGAATCCTACGGATTAATGTAATTCATTTATTTCCTTAATAACATTTACTGGAACAATTTTACGGAAACATATGTTATTGCAAATATTCTATTCTAGTAGAATTCCCCGTGTGGCAAAACCATCCTCCCACACCCCCTCCATGCAAAATTTACAACTACATCATGGTGGGAAAAAATGATGCTGATAATGCTTTAATTACTGAACTGTTTTTTTTTTTACTTTTTCTGGTTCATTTTTGAAAAGGAAAAAAAAAAAATTACTTATTTATTGATTGATTTCTTACAATAGCTATCTTTGAAAGATAATACACGTATGGATATTAATGGCACACCTATTAAGAATGATTAAGAATTTCCAACTCGATCGGGTTTTTTTTTTGGTTTGACTTTTTTTTCTAGTTTAAAGATTATTTAATTAATAAATGTATTCTTTGGACAATTTCTTTGGGTCTCTGGATAGAACTATGAGAATTTTCACAGTCATACATCCTTTTTTTGGTCTGAAGACTTAACGTAATTGATTGATTTCCTTCATCAATTTCTGTACACTTAGTTGAGAACAATTTGACACTTGCAAAAATTTCGAACCCACTTAAATTCCAAGTGGCCCCCCCAAAGGTTTCATCTTAGTCCCGCAAGGTAGGCCAGATGGTATGCCTTTTCACATCCGCAAGAATTAAAACATTATCAATTGACCTACCTTATTGCAAAGATTCTATTCCAGTACAATTGATTAATTCCCCATGCAGGCCAGCTTCTGTGGATGGCAGTTGGCCCGATTTTGACCTGTCAGCCATTTAATTTGTCCTGGATATGTTCTTGCGAAAATGTGACGTTTCATGTGAGCTTGTTGAAATCTTGCTTGGACCTACTCTTTCTGAGTTTTTTTGGAAGGTTCCAGGTTGAGTAGGGAAGCATGGCTACTGGTGAACAATTGTTAGGAGGTAATAATGTCAGATGACTTGTAAGCTAATTCCTTTGACATGCATATTTGAAGAGTTGTGGCAGGCTGAACTCCAGACACCCTCACATGATATTGTAGTGAACATTGAACTGTGAGCATTGGGATAAAGTGCGTAACACTAAAGGAGGCCAGCCACCGCTTAAACAGCATCATTTCTGTGCTTTATAGCATAGAAATTAATGCTTTCAACACTGGCTGCCACATTTCAATAGCCTTTTCTTTCTGTGCTTTTGCATATATCTATAGGCCTAGAAGGCAGTGGCCGCTTAAACAGCATATTTATGTGCTTTTGCAAATAAATAGCACCATCAAGCGGCTGATACGATAGAATAGAAAACTACCATACTTTTTATCTTTATATTTAATTATTAATGAATTTTTATTATAACTTGTCATGTTATATAAAAAAATTGTTAGTTTTTATCATTCATGAACAAAATGAAAAAAATATTCAGTATAAGAACAATGACTTGGGATAAGGAAAGGTTGGTGATTATTAGTTTAGACATTATTATTACGTCTATAAAAATAAAGTAAACTTTTTCTTCATATATGGAACAGTTTTCAGTTAATAAAACACACCCTTCAATTAAGAAACAGTTTGCTTTACATTTTCATTTAGATTTATAATATACATAATTTGCAAAAAAAAAAAAAAAACTGAAACAAAAAAACTTGCATTAACTTCAAGTAATAAACCATATATCTTGATTTCTTTGACTTCAATAAAAGTAAGTCATTAAATAGTCCAATGCTGAACGAAAGCTTCTTCAACATCTTTCATAGACAAAGAATAATGGAAAAAAAAAGCATTATTCAACAAGGTTCCCATTACTGAGGAAGTAGAAGTGAGATTTGGTTATGAGTCTTTTATTTAAAACAAAAATCTAATTCGTCCACACAGATATGAACCAAGATCACATGACATGCCTGGAAATGAATTGTTGCTAAATAACAAAGTCCTTCTTCACATTAAATATTTCTTACATATATAAATTATAAACATCATAAACAAATAAAGTGTTGACATTCATAATAAATAATGACATCATCAAACAGAAAGTAATTTTTTATTATTTGACAACTAATAAATGTGAATACAGTTGCATGCAATTGGAATAAAGATTAACAATGATTGAAAAATGGGACAACTGAAAAGTTAGTTTTCTTGCCAGTTTCAATATTTGAATTCCTATTATTACCTTTGTGTGTGTCATTTTTCTTTTTTTTTAATTTTATTAATAAAAAGACAAATTTTCCAATATAAAATTAGAACTAAAGTTAAAAAAAAAAACAATCTACTTTTAGAGAATATAATAATTAAAGTAGTTAAGATCTTAATTTAAAATTATTTTTTAAAATTAATCCAGGACTAGAGCAAGATAAATTTTAACACCCTTCCCCACATTCTATGAAATAAAATTTGTAAATTAAAAGACATATGGGTTTAGTCGTTGTTTGGTATTTTATTCATTTATTTCTACAAAATAAACCCAGATATTAATTCACATGCTAAAATAAAACTAATTAATGTTTAAAAATAATAATTTTTGAAACAATAATTAAATAATACAACAAAAATATTTATTTGCTAAATTTTTAATTTTTCCATTCAAAAGTTTTCATATTTTTTTAACAATCCTGAAAATTAAACAATTCAAAACAAAGCAAAACTCTCCATATAGTAGTGCCATCTTGTGCTAACAAGAGCAATCAATGGATGCCAGAAGGCTTGTGCATAAAATCCCTATCTAGTGCCTACTCATCCAATATCCCTAGACTAGTTTCTGGCTTGTGGCCTTCATCAGTGAGGAGTCTTGGATCTGAGAGCACTGCACCTAGATCGTAGGATCTAATGCAACCCTCCAGCACCCACCTTTTAATTCTATTTAACTACAAAACTATAAGAATGAAATTGAAAACACAATTAATATTTTCAATCCAAGCTCAATAGCTTATATAGTCATATGGGTCTGAACTCAATTCAGCACCCATACACTTTGGTGTCTTTGGCTCTTTAACAAACATAGCCACCACTATCCTATTAATTGTGTTTTCAATTTCATTATCATAGTTTTGTAGTTAAATAGAGTTAAAAGGTGGGTGCTGGAGGGTTGCATTAGATCCTAAGATCTAGGTGCAGTGCTCTCAGATCCAAGACTCCTCACTGATGAAGGCCACAAGCCAGAAACTAGTCTGGGGATATTGGTTGAGTAGGCACTAGATAGGGATTTTATGCACAAGCCTTCTGGCATCCATTGATTGCTCTTGTTAGCACAAGATGGCACTACTATATGGAGAGTTTTGCTTTGTTTTGAATTGTTTAATAACAATTACGTGCTAGTATGAGATAGTGATCATGTGATGTTTAGTGGTTTAATCCTGAAAATTGCTAGTACAGATAGAAAATATCTGCAAATAAGACAGTTTTTTAAATATCTAAGTGTTTTTATTATATTTAAAAGAACTTCCCCACCATCACATACATCCATGAAACTGCTCCCCTCCCCTTCTTGGGTTGGTTCTGATATTATATAAACAATTCTACTTCTTAGTTTATTTACCATTAAAATATTATCTACAGCTAGAGTACAATTGCTTCATTTCCGAGCTCCATCCCTCATATTGAGAAGAGACTCAGGCTTGTCTCCATTATCCTTTTTAAAGTACAATAGTTGTACTTCATTATCAATATTTAGATCAACTTTAATTGGCATGTCAACAATTCGTTAAAAATAGTCAAACATTGGTGGTCGAGAGGTCAGCGACAGCTGCTTTACAAGCAGTTGTCCCGGGATAGCGGGGTTTGCTTCCTGGCTGATGCTATGACACATGGGGGGGGGGATAGTTAAAAATAATTTTAGTTTGCTTAAAAATCTATTCAATATCTCTCATACATAAACCTATTCACATTTTCTATTAACAAAGTTATATTCCTTCAGTAATAAAATATTTGCACTATTATTTAATTTCTCATGAGCTTGCTATTCCACTATTAATAGCTATAATTTATTACATATATAATTCAATATTTTAAATTTTCATTCATGCATCATTTGCATATTAATTTTATTAATTATTTTGATGAAGCACACCTATATAAGCAGCCCTGCATATATATATAGTTGAAACAAATGCTTAAAATTTTAATTCAGTAATAGACAGCAAATAAACTACCAATTTAATAAATAAAATCTCAATTTGCTTATTATATAATATATATGAGAAATGTAGGCCAGCATTAAATTGTTGTCTATTCTTAAATAAAAAGTCCCTAACAAAATGTGAAATTTAAAGATTACTTTGAATTTATATATTTTTTCTATATGCTGAAAATCTATTTTTAAGACAATCGCATTTTAAAAGCAAATGAATTTATTTCATCATTATATATTTTCAATCTTTTTTTCTTCTTTAATTCACAAAAAAAAAAAAAAAAAAATCTTTTATTGAAGTTTTTTATTTATCTGAACTACAGTGCCATTAATAATTGTATTTAATAGTGACACTCGCCTCAAGATCTGTTTCTTACATCACTGGAATAGAATTTTCAAAAAATCAATTTAACTTGACAGGTTTTGATACAGTATTGATAAATATAAGAATATTTTGTTTTAAGATATTAGCAGTATTAAAACGTTAAAAACGTCATATGAAATTGTTGTATAAAGTGTGAAGAAAATATACGCAGAAACTGGGACTGGAGGAAAGGAAGGAATAGCATTAGTCAAATATAATATGTAAATAACAGGCAACTGATCTAAAGAGGCTGGAGGAGAAAAAACGCAATAAATTAGGCAACAGTAAAAAAAAATACAATTTAACTAGATAGAAATAATGCTAAAGCAAATATATACTATAAATAATTATGATTTTATATTAATACAGTATAAAATTATATTACTAAACATCACATGATCACCATCCCTACTGTATGGAGAGTTTTGCCCTGTTTAATAAAATTATATTACAAATAAACAAGATTATTAGAAAGACTATTTTTTATTCATCTTTAAAAATAAGTAAATATCAAGCATCTTTTTTAATATTTATCCTTCTAATAATATATAGAATTCTGAATGAGTACACAAATGCATTTAAATCTATCCCATATAAATTTAAAAATAATTTGGTTAAGTAATAGAAATAATATTCTACTTTTCAAATCTTCATAATTTGCTTTTAATACTTCTTCTTTTTACATTTTTACTATGATTTCTTGGTATTAAATATTTCTCTGCACAGTACCAGCCAACAATTACCTAGTATAGCATATTATATTTTTCTTTCTTATATCACAAGTTTGAAGTTTAATATTTATAAAAAGATAAAATTATTATAATAGTCCAAATCTATGTAGAGTGGAACAGTGAACTAAGCTATATTTTGTTCCAAGATACCCCCCCCCCCCGGAATTCAAAGGAAATAGCCCATGTAGTAGCTAACCTCTGAACAATAATTAGAATAAAATATAGTTTATTGAACTGCAAGTGTAAAGTATTTTTCAATTATAGCATAGACAAAATTTTTTAAAAATAATACTATAATTATTAATAATAAACGGAGATATTTATTTTATTTTACAGAGTATGTGTTTACTCATGCATCTATTGAAGCAACATGAATAAGAGGGAAAAAATCTAAACCCTCCTGGGTTTTTATCTTTAAAATAAATAGCAACATATGTCAAGCATCGGTGGTCGAGAGGTCAGCGACAGCAGCTTTACAAGCAGTTGTCCCGGGTTAGCGGGTTCGCTTCCCGGCTGATGCTATGACACATGAGAAAAAAATAAATAGCAACATATATGAGCAATATATTTTTTTTCCAGTCACTTTCTTTCCTATAGAACAATAGACTCATTTTTTTCTTAATGTTTAATGAATATTTTGAAATCTTGTGAAGTTTTTACTTTTAGAAAATATTTTATTAAGGCAAATACTCTATATCAAATTCAGAAAGGATAGCAACAAAAAAAAAAAATTAAAATATATGGCTTTTAATATAAATGAAGATATTTTATTAATACATGTAATTTGTATGTACTTGATTCAGAGAAGGAAAAATGGCTGCCGAATATTAAAATTTCCAAAATTTTAATATTTTTTGTTGTTGATTTATTTACAATTTTGTTTACTTGTTTACATTTTATTTTGGATAGCATATAACTGAAATTGTATAGCTAGATACAGCTTATTAATCCCCTAATTTTCCATATTGTCACAATTGTCACCCAACTTGTGAGACCAGTATTTTCTGTACATTACAATACATATGAAATATATATGAATTCACAATATGATTATTTCATATCGTAATAAAATAAAGTATTAATAATATATACATATAATTATACTTTTTTAATTTATTAATATAAGGTTATTTATATAATAATTTACAAGTATATACAACATATGTAGATTGCAAAACTAATTTCTGCATGCTTTTTAACATTTGAAAAAGACAAATTCTGGCTGGATATTAATATTTTATGCATTAATAGATTTTATATCGTATATCTGCTCCAAAATTTCTAGGTGGCATAAATCATAAATGATTAGTAATAATGATGAATGTATTTATCTAAAGATGATAGTGTCAGATAATGTAAATATCTCATTAAAGTTAATGATGTAACCCTTAATAGTGAGATGCTAAAATAAATTGGATTAAGAATAGTATAACTTACCATATCATGTGTAAATGCTTAGATACAGCACCTGAAGATTTTGAACATAGGTTGCCAATAAAATCAGCTCAGCAGTTAGGAGAATGGCATTCAAATAAAAAGATTAATTATGAATAACCAATAAGTTATACCTCACCAATCTTCTGCAGTTTTGTAGGGTAATATGTTGATTATATACTATTTCTGATATAGACGTATTCGTACTTTCTCTCATGCTTTCTCTATTTTTATTTTTCTTATTTACTTTATCATTTTCAATCATTTAGATTAATATAGGACCTAATTAACATGTCATGCTACTATTGTCATCTCATTAATTGTGATCATGGGAGTGAATGTTTGTGTAACTATTTTTTCATTTTTTTTAATGACATGTAAAGTAATTCTGATTCCAATTGCTTTTCTAAGTACCCTTATTTTCTACTTATTCTGACATGCCATTGACCAAACACTTTAATTTAGCATATGATGAATAAAATGCAATTAGTAATAGTAATTGATCCACTGGGTCAGTTTCACAGAGAATTATTGGAAAATGGTTTGCAATGCGAAAGTTGACAAAACTACATTTCTTGCAATAACTTTTGTCAAATAAAAAATAATTATTTAAAAAAGTAACATATAATTTGATGTAAACATTATATTTCTTATGTCCGGTAAAATGAAAGTACACACAGAAAAGGTAGTTTTTATAATATTTAGCTTTATTAATGCCTAACATGCTTTCAATATATTTTTATTATATTATATCATGGCATAGTATGTCACAAATATGATATAGTAAAAATAGGTGGAAAGCATGCGAGGCAGTAATAAAGCTAAATATTATTTAAAAAACTACCATTATTGTGTGTATTTTCATTTTATTTATCAGATATTACACTGGCCCAGAAAAGAAGAAATTTGTAACAATTGAATCATATTCTTAAGCAAACTTCTTAAAAGTTACTATGGAAAGATTCTATCCATTCATGAACAGTATGAACATAAATATTTAGAGCAAAACCCAAAAAGAAGCTAATTTAGGGCTCATTAGATATGAATAAACCAATAAACATCACACGATCACCATTTCTTATGCTTGCTTATAACTGTTGTTAAAACAGGCAAAACTCACTATACATATTGCCACACACAGCAAGCTAGAGTAATCAATGGATGCCAGAAGGCCTGTGCATAAAATCCCCATCTAGTGCCTGCTCATCCAATATCCGCAGACTAGTTTCTGGCTTGCGGCCTTTCTCAGTGAGGAGTATTGGATCTGAGATATGAATAAGGTTATTTATAAACATTTTATGTTAAAAGCAGCTTATAAATAAAAATTATCAATAAAATGGGAAGGGGAGGGATAGTCATGTTAAAAATAAATATCCAAACAAGATTTTAGAAAGTTGTACTATAATCCTTCTATAATATGTTTTGTAATAAATGCCTAGACTACAAGATTTGGTCTCACCCGTATTCTTTGAAATCTACTTGAACTAAGTGAAAATTTTTACATCATAGTAAATAACTTCTATAAAAGCAAATAAACCTAAAATAATAATAATAATAATAATTATTATTATTATTATTATTATAAGTATTATTATAATTATTATTACTATTATTATAATAATAATAAAAACATATCTTCAAAGGTGTACTAATAAGTGAACATAGAATATTGATTCCCAGATGGCAGTGGAACTTCTTCCCTCTTTAACAAAAATATGTCCCACACATCACATCTTTATATTTGATCAAAAAATGTACAATGTTCTAAAAATTCACTGGTGAAAACTATTTCAAACTCTAAGTAAATGGTATTAATTCTTGTTTTCTAGAAATAATATGATCTGGCAAACATCTGTGCACAGTTACACGGTTTGGTAAATAAATGATGCTTGTAATAAAAGAGATTGTTTTCTATTGAACAGCCTCATAACATGAACCAATTGTAAATAGCTCCAATCTGACATTGTGTATGACCGTATAATGAAGGATACAGATAGTGTAAAATGATTTAACTGTTTTTGTCTCACAATGTACTTCAGATCATCTATTAATGCTTCAAACAATTGAATGATACAAAAATTTTCTTATCACTCACCAGTTCATTAAAGTACATACTTTGACTAATGATTTATTAATCTTTTTGAAGCTATCCTTTCACAATCCAAGATTACACAAGGTTAAACCACTAAAATATCACATGCACAAACCTTATCGCATCAACTGATTACTAGGGTTACACTGGATGGTACTACTACATAGAGAGCTTTGCTCCTGTATTTCACAAAGTTATTGCAATGCAGTTACAATAATATCCTTTTCTATGTATCCCTGACTATTTTATAGTTTTTTTTTTTGTATGTACCATTACGAATAGTAACTCAATATATGTGACTTAAATAGTCTTCTTTAAAACAAAAATAAATGCATATATTATAGCTCAACTTACCTTCAGCTAATAGATTAATCCAGATTCTATCTTACCACGATCAGATTGAGCATACAACACTTCAAAAGAATGGATATATGAATATCTATGATATATTTAATAGTAGAAACAGGTCAATGGGCGATGATGCTCAATGAATTCAATTACTCACATTATGAAAGGGGATCTGGTTCTAAATAAGCAGTCCAGTTGAAAGTAAAAATCAAACAGTAACTATTAACTATCAGAGCTGAATGGCAATCCGCTTTATGGTTAGAATAGTGAGGCCAATTCCCATGTAAGGGAAACTGCTTGATCATAAATCAGACATGCGGCAAGCTGTCACAGAACAGCTGCAAGTGTCACCGCACTTACACCCTAGACAGGCTGTGTCAAGTCCAGTTGGAAGTGTTACGTAAACCTAGAAGTGTACCCAAAGTCTCTTACTTTAATAGTTGCACAGCAACCAAAGTATGATAGATCAAACATTAATATATATGTTTGTAAATATATTATTAATAAATTAACAATAGCAAAAAAAAATCAGTCTGGCAATCAATCTTTTGGTATTTTTGTAAAAAATTCAGACAGTATTTTAAGTCTATAAAAAATTAAACATATCGAAGTTTAGATAAATTATAAGTTTTATTTGCAATTAATAAAGGGATTTTTTGTAAATGAAGACTGTTTTCAAATTAAATGAATATACCCACACATAAGCCAATAAAACTCGAATTTTTTTTTGCTAATCTAGCTAATTATCCTCCATTTATTGGTAAATGTACCTCTAGCTATTTTTAGCTAGATGGTCAAACTGCTCAAATCTTACCATTCATTTCGATACACTGATGAACATTGCAGTTTTCTTCAATGGTCCTTTATGTGTGTGCGCGCGCGCGCGCGCGTGTGTGTGTGTGTGGGGGGAGGAGGATTGTAGGAGATACCCTAGCTCTGCAGTGGAATATTTAAAAGATTATTTTCATTATATATTCCCAATATATTTTATTACTATTTTTCTTTTTAGGATGGTATATATATAAAATCATAAATATATACTGAAAAATAATCTCAAACTACTAATAGAGTCTATAAAAAATTAGTAGCAAAAATAACACAGTACTAACCAAGAGAACAAACAATTTAAAAGTAGTTTTAGTACAGTAGATCATATCCAAGTATTGAGAGAAGTTATAGAAAGGATAAATGAATATGAGTTGCCATTATGCTTTGGATTTGTAGATTATGAAAAGGCATTTGATTCTATAAACATTTCTTCAGAGATTAAAGCTCTGGATCATCAAGGTATAGATCCAGGATATTGCCAGATTTTAAAGAATATTTATAAAAATGCAACAGCAACAATTAGATTACATAATGATATTAGAAAAGCCAACATGGAGAACGGTGTAAGACAAGGTGACTCCATATCTCTAAAACTTTTTACAGCAGTGCTGCAAGAAGTATTTTGTGGATTAAAATGGGAAGCTAAAGGAGTGAAAGTAAATGGAGATTATTTAAGTCATTCAGATTTTGCAGGTGATGTAGTTGTTTTTGCAAACAATGCTTTAGAGTTTGCGGGAAATGTTGCAGGAGTTATTAGATGAAAATAGAAAAGTAGGACTAAAGATAAATGTTAAAAAAGACTAAAGTAATGTTTAATGGATTTTCTCAAAATATGAAAATAAAGATTGATTATGATGAATTAGAAGAAGTTAACAGTTACAAATACCTTGGTCAGAGTATTAATACAGATGGAAACATAATGGATGAAAATAATCATAGAATTAAACTTGGTTGGAGTGCTTTTGGTAGAAATAACTTGATGCTAAAAGGAAATATGCCTACATGTTTGAAAAGGAAGGTTTTTAATAAAGGTGTTTTACCAGTTTTTACTTATGGATCTGAGACTTGGATACTTAATAGAAGAGCAGTACAGACACTTCAGACCACTCAGAGAAGTATGGAGAGATGCATGTTGGGAGTAACAAGAAGAGATTGAAAGTGCTATATATGGATAAGAGAACAAACAGGTGTTACTGACCTCATTGAAAAAATTAACAGAGTGAAGTGGAGTTGGGCTGAACGTATTGCTAGAAGAGATGATAGTAGATGGACAATTGAAATCATAAACTGGATTCCAAGAGATTGTAAAAGACCCAGAAAGAGCCCACATGTGAGATGGATGGATGAAATAAGAAAGTGTGCAGGGATGATGTGGAGAAGGGAAGCTAAAGATGGATTGAACTTGGAGAGACCTTCATCCTGCAGTAGATTGATCATGTTTGATGATGACGGTGATAAAAATAAACACTGACTTATTTTTTTTTAAAAAATAACCTTTTTTAATCGATGTATTTTAGTGTTTTAATTTAAAATTGTAAAAAATATAAACGTAGAGAAAACTAGAAAAGTAGAGTTTAAAAAATAATAGACAGAAAAAATATATAATAAAATTAAAATGAAGATGAGTGAGATAAATAATAACTAATAGAATTAACAGGATAATTCATTGTGATATAAATAGTAAAAATATTGGAGAGGAATAAAATGCTCATAAATATATAAATTGTATAAAATATCAATCAATATACATATGCTTTCATTTATTCCGAAGTTAATAATCTTTTGCATAAATGATCGTTTGCTTATTAAGTATATATATATGTGCATAGGTCATTGTATATTTAAAAAAAATTGTAGGAAAAATCAATAAACAGAATATTTCATTTTTAGTTTTATTGCTTAATGGAATATTTAGTCAATTTAAGACTAGTAATGAAATTATAACAAAATGAATTAATGCACAATCAATTATCATAACCAAACGTTCAAATCTCTACTGATATTTAAAGATTTTTCTAAAAATAAATTGTATATCTTACCTATTAAACTACTAAATAATACAAAAACTCTGCTAAATAATGGAAATTATTCTTCACGTACAACGTGTGATAAACAGCGCAGCTAAAATTCAAAAAAACATTAATCACAAAAAACTATTTGCCAAGCGCTCTAAAAATTGTCAATGATAACCAAATGATAGGAATATTGAATAAAATATCAAAATTCAATTACAACTCTTTAAATAAATAATAAAATTTAATCCATAACAAAATATTCAAGATGAACCAGAAAACTGAGATAATTTACTATAGAGAATCCCAACAGATAATACTGTTATGCAAAAAAAAAATAAATAAAACAAAACAGAATTTTATAGACGAAATATTTGCACAGACATTTTCTTTTAAAATATCAAGCCAATGACATTAATGGAACATTTTCTTTTGCCAATCTAATAAGAGGGTAGTAAAAAATACAATTAGTCTTTTCTTAGTCAAGACAACTAACATTACGACAGAAAATGAAATGTATACAAGCTGCTAAAATGAAAGTAATTTGATTATATCACAGGCAGTTTTAACTATTTAATTACATATCGATTTAAACATTTTTAGAATTTTAAAAATTATTGCAATCACTAAAAAATGCAAATAAGACTTTTAAATTTAAAAACTTACTTTCAATTGCAAAATAATGTTAAAGCGACTACCACTAACTTTTTCTTTATTTAAATAAGTAAACTAATGAGCATTATATACACACACATATATACAATTGTAGTTAGTTTTAAAACATTCAAAAGTGTACATTTTATATAAAAAGTTAATTCAAAATCCTCAAAAATAGATGGAAATATTAATTATATTTACAATATTTAAAATAGACACAATTACTTGGAAGAATATAAATTTACTTTTAATGTTATTATATCACCGAACATTGCATTAGATCCTAAGATCTAGGTGCAGTGCTCTCAGATCCAAGGCTCCTCACTGACGAAGGCCACAAGCCAGAAACCAGTCTGAGGATATTAGATGAGTAGGCTCTAGACTGGATTTTATGCACAAGCCTTCTGGCATCCATTGATTACTCTGGCTTGCACTGAGTGGCAATACGTGTAGAGAGTTTTGCCTGTTTAATAATGTTATTCTATCTATGTACATGAATATATATTAAACCTCATGGTGTAGAAATATCACATTCATCTTTACCCATGGTCTGAGATTTGAATCCGAAATGGGTAAAACTTGAGAATTTTTTTAAGGTTCCAATCAGGCATAGAATTTTTCTTTTAAGAAATTTATCCATAGCCAATCCAACTAACAAAGTAAAATTTTTAACTAGAGGGTTAAAACAAAGGTGGAAAATCATTCAAACTCTTGTTATTTGATAAATTCTGTTTAGTATTGCTTTATCCTTTACTGTTACTTTATGGAAGTTGTTGAAGATTTTTGCTCTGCCATATTTTATCTTTTATTTGAATATAATTTTGTAACTGAAAACTTTGTATATCTGGTATTATATAATTATATCATCATCATCATCATCAACCATTATCAATCCACTGCAGGATGAAGTCTCTCCAAGTTCAATCCATCTTCTCCGATCTTTAGCCTCTCATCTCCACATCATCCCTGCACACTTTCTTATTTCATCCATCCATCTCATATGTGGTCTCTTTCTGGGTCTTTTACAATCTCTTGGAATCCAGTTTAAGATTTCAATTGTCCATCTATTATCATCTCTTCTAGCAATATGTCCAGCCCAACTCCACTTCAGTCTTTAAATGTTGGATTATTTCTATCAACTATTATTAATTAGTAAAAGGCTAGAAAAATTCAAACTTTATATAAATTTTTCAAATACATTCAATTGCTAGAAATAGTACACAGATTATTATGTAAATGTTCCAAGTAGTATACTCTCTGGCCTGACCAATAACAGTACTAAGCATAGGTGTAAAACCTGAAACTTTAGATTCTTGAATATTGAATTTAACTTGATGTTCTAATCAACTAGGTTGTTCTGTCATCAAAGGCAAAAGCCAGAAAAAATTTCATATACTTATCTATGAGGATCCTCATGATCTCTCCACTTTTTCCTAATGACAAGATTAATAAGTGGCCTCCGAGCCCTATGAAATTATCATACTAAATTGTTGTATGGAGTTATTTGCTAATATCTTCTTTGAATTACCTTTTTGTTGCACTTTTTCCTTTTTGACACATCTTAAGGTATATCTGTTTTTCCTTTTGTAACCATCTTTTGTGTGATAATTTAATCACTTCTCGATGTAGTGAATGGTTTCGCTAATATACATTCTTCCAAAATGCTGTAAGATAAAAATTGCACCTACATACCATATGAATGTGAGAAAATGTATATTGGTGAAATCCAACTGCCCTATTGAAAAGTGATTGAAAGATCACAAACTGATGATTAGAAAGGAAAATACAGATATATCTAATGTAATAGACAAGGATTGGAAAAAAGACCAAAAAAAATCCAAAGGAGCTACAAATAATTCATGTCAGTGTGATAATTCATAACATTTGGAACTCACTCATTAGACTTGTCCTTAGGAAAAAGTGAAGATATCAGATGAATCCTCATGGATAAGTTTATGTAGTTTCTACTGACTTTTGATTTGGACAGAATAACCTAATCGGTTGGAGCATCACCTTAAATTCAATATTCAAGAATCTAAAGTTGCAGGTTCTATTCCAATGTTACTGATCAGGCCAGCAATTCTGGAGAAGAGAGAATACCACTGAAATGTGTTATATACTAATATGCGTGCTAATATTAAACAACTGAATGAATTTGACAATAACTCAACATATAATTACTATTATAATACAAACAACACAAACTTTCAGACAAATAATAATGTAATATTTTGTAATATTATAAAATAATATTTTACAGTAATATAAAATATTTATGATAAACTTTGTTAAATAATATTTATGATGAACTTTGTTAAATAATATGTAAGAAATTTGTGAATATATACACATATATGTTTTATAAAGCATGCAATGTTTAAAATAAACAATGCTTCACTTTTTTTTTTTGAGCTAAATACATTTTCAATGCAGTGTACAATATTAAATATTATGCAATCATCTATCCACATATACACATAAATATACGCTATAACATATCAAAATAAATTATTTTGATTATATACATGGACTGTGAGGGTTCAAACTGGTGGAAAAGATACTAACTACGATAGAACATAGTAGATGAAACAGGATGATGGCGAAATAATACTGTTTCAAGTGGAACCAAAAAAAAAAAACTGTAATAAGTTTTAAATTTGTTGATGTTTTTTTTTAAAAAAAGTGAAACCAAAATCTTGCGATCTTTGACGTAACGTCTCCACGTGACATGCGGACAAATTTTAGCGATTAACTTTGTCCGCAATTCACTAGGTGACATTATCTTAAAGATAGGAAGATTAGAGTAGTATGCCTTCAGAGTAATGACATCATAGCAAGGTAAATACGTGATTACCAAAAGTTACAAGTTTGCTGAAACAGGTAGAAAATTACAATAACAATTATTTTAAGAACTGCAAAAGAGAGAGTGATAAAATTAATTTGATAGTATTAGATTTATTCATAAGATTTATTGTATTTGATTTAATCACAAATGTTAGATAATATATTAAAGACACAGTAAGGATTAACAAAACTATTACAAACAACAATTGGAGCTTTAAATTGTTTATAATATGCCATTACTTAGTAACCTCCTGCTCCTTTCGGAAAAAGATCTTATCATACATACATCAGTGTTAACTTAAATGATATAAGATAGTCCTACTTTTATCAAATAAATTGTCTCTCTTCAATCTAGAAGTTGAAAAATATTTATTAATATTAATTTTATTACTAAAAGAGAAATCCTATTTATATACAATTTCATGATCAAAGATTTGATTTAAAAAAAAGTATTAATAATAACTTAGCAGTAAAATAAAACTCCAGATGAATATTCGTGTAAACGTTGAAAGGCTGAAGAGTTTAATGGAAAAGTTCAGACCATAACCATAATAACATTTTTTAAAAAACAAAAAGATCTCTTCAAAGAGAAATAAAAAAGTTTATAATTATACCAATGATGCAGATAAATTATAATAAAAATGAAAAGCTATTGTTGCATTGGCTTTGTCAGTAGAAAGTGTTGTGTTTGGTTAGGCTTGCAGGTTCGTTTCCAAACCAACAGATACAAAAAGAACAACTATTCAGCAATTAATATGTATACTTTATTAGTACAAAATATATACACACATTAGTTAAACAAATGAACAAATACAGATGATATGCTTCAATGCTGAGATAGTCGTGCAGAGTAAGGAACCTGCTTCCAGCTAATGATTAGCCTGCATCGTGAGTTCTGGTAAGACTCTTCCAGCTATATAGTTAGCTTGCCTCGAGTCAGCTCTAGTTCAGATGTAGCAGTTTCCAGTCCATAGGTTGACTTGCCTCACTGCGTGGACGTCTCAATAATGACTAGATAAATACCTTTGCTGATGTCAGAAGGTTTAATGGAGAACACATTCTGTCGTTCAGGTTAATAGAAATAATTGCTGTCTGCCTTGCCTCCAGCCTTACTGGAAACACGCGGATTTGGTGCACGAACCCCAGTGAAGGTTTTAATCCCTTTGAATAGCAACTGGGTGCTAGCCAATCAGGCAAGGAATCTGGAATAGTCCACTTCTGAAGGCAGGGTCAGATATGACAGAAAGTTTCTTAATTACATTGGTAACTGTTTTTGAAACCATTAATATATGAGTTATATTTAGACACCATGCAACAATTGGGATACCACCCCCAAACACCTAAAAATATTTTGTTGAACTATCAAAAAGATCAAAAATCTTTAAAGTATATGATTCCTTTACTAATATTCTTGGAAATAATATTTGAAAGAAGACTTTCATGTTACAAAATTTTCCTTACAAATGAAAATGCGAATATTAATTTACTTTTCTTTATCAGAAAAACTGGAATAAGCTTTTGAAATATTCTAACTAGTTAAAACAATATAACTATAGATATTTTGACCAGATGTTGAAAGAATTAACGAATATAAAGCTAATAAAACTTATTGGTACCAATAAGTCCCCCCCCCCCGCCACTCATCAACAAATAATCTTACGGATTTTTTTGCTCTAAAAGATTTTGTGAAACATAGTTTCATTTCCCTATTTGAAATAAATAAAATAATTATCTAATTATATTACAATTAAATATTAATAACTATATCGTGAAAGACAAATAAATAAATTTAAAATTGCACTTAAAATGTGAGAATTGATGGGACAACTATGATCTCCTCTACATATCTGAGAGTGGTTAGTCTTACGAAATGGGAACAACATTTTTTGCTTAAAATTTTAGTCCATACAAAAAAAAAAAGATATTTTAGGGAATATCAAAGTCCCATCTGTAGTGATATTTTAACCAGAATATATAAATGATCTAATTATGCGATTATAGTAAGATGATAGTAACTAAGCTCTTCTGTCAACAATTATGGATTCCTTTTTATAGAAAATTAAGATGATTAAATAAGGATGACTGCAATGTAATATTAATATCCATAATGGTATTTCCTAAATCTGAATTTAAATAAAGCAAATTTTTTTATTATCAGCAGACTCTATATAATATTATTTCTTTGAAGATAAATTAAATACACTTTTATCTATTTTATTTTTAAATAAAGTGATATAACTAATTGGAGATTGAGTATTTGTGGCACATTCTTATTCCCTTTGGCAATTGTCTTTGCAGGAAATTTATTCCGTAAATTGTAATTAGTAGGATTTTTCCCCCCATGTTTCACAGCATCGGCCTGGAAGCGAATCCGCTAATGCAGTCCTGCGTGTAAGGCGCTGTTCTGACCTCTCGACCACCAACACTTTTTCTGTACTTTTAACTTATTATGCACATATAAAAGATTTAAAAAAATTATTGTTTGTAATAGCAAAAAGGAAAGAAAAAAATTAATCATGGAAGTCACACGTGAAATATAAAAATCATCTTCAATAAAAGGTCAATTTTGAGTTTTAAAAAATAAAATTTCTGAAAATCACCTTTGATGATATAAATTATATGATCAAGAAAATAAAGAAGAAACATAAAGGAATGACAAATTGCAAAATATCTTTAAATTCAAAACTAGATATGTAAATGAAATATTTACTTTATATAGCGCTATGTTTATAAACTGTAATATTAATAATCAGCCATAAAGGTAATGCCCATGCGCTTTGTAGATTTTAACTATAAATGAATACTCTCACTTTTAAACACAAGATAAAGTTTTTGTGAAAAGATAGAATGAATCCATCTATCTAGATATGAAATAATTTCATCGTTCTTTTAGAAAAGAGGAAAATTCAGTTTCAGATGATTAAACTTAAACTAAATTAACAATGACTCACTGATTTTTTTTTCTAGCAACATAAAACAAACAAACAAACAAAAAAAAAAAAACAAGATTAAAAGGCTGATTGAGGCAGAAGATGAAAATTTACCCTGAAATTTTACATCAGAAGATAAAATGATATTGTTAGCAAAATAATAAATTAGTTATAACAAATAAAAGAGATGACTTGAAAATAAGTTAGAAATTGATTAAAAAAATTTTACTAGTTAAAATGCAATTCAACGTAACTTGAATTAAATTATTTTTTTTAAAAAAAAGGCTAGATAAATTAGAAATAATATAAAAGAATACACAAATAAAATGTGTTTTATGATAAATTTAATCAAAAATCACAGAAGTAATTAATGATGGGTCTCCATAAGGAGAACTAAACACATTAATTCCAAAATCATTTTATTTGAGAGAAATTAATTGTTCAATATAAGAAAGAAAACTAAAAATATATTATTTTAGAAAAAAAGAATATAAAAGAGAGAGAGAGAAAAAAGATAGTTATATTTTTTTTCATTATGGAATAAATATAAGTTTAGTGTCCTTTATTATTTATCCATAATTATTATATCATCATAAAATATTAATTTGATTCAATCTATGAATATCAACACATATGAAAATAAATGTAATAAAAATTTTATACCAAAATGCAAAAATTGATTATTTTTAAATAATTTAAAATAAATATTTTAACAATTTATGTAGCATTGACTAACTAGGTATATCTCTTGATACTTGTAGGATAAAAATCAAAGACTAGTTATTATTTCTGTCACAATCAGAATTTGCTCTTGTTCTCATTCTCTCTCCATATTGGTTCTTTGTCTTTTATTTGCCATGTTTCTTTATTCTTTCATTTTCTTATCATTTTGATTAGTCTCTTATCACATTAATCATCTCTCTATACTAATTGGGACAATGGGATTATGTATTTGTGCATTTACATTTCCATTCTTTAACATATATAAAACAATTTTGATTCCCAATTTCTTTTTTAGTTTTCTGCTTTCTTTGTCTTTCTTTTTTTTTAAATTTCTAGTATTAGAAAGCTTCTTCTCACCAAGAGTGGCTACTATTAAAATATAACTATTTCACTTAAGGAAAATCTATTTTTTAAATATCCAAAAAGAATATTAAATATATATATATTCAAGTTTTCATTTCATCTGAACAAGAGAAATATTGTTAATATATTCAAGTGTGTGACTATTGTTTATCTATATTATGCAGTCATGTTATCTATTAGTTAATGAAACAATAAATCATTAAACAAGTATGAAAATATCTTGTAGATTGCTTATTTTTATATCAAATAAATCTATTAAAGTTAGAATCTAATCCTAAAATAACTACAACTCAATGTTTGGAAAAAAATGAAGAAAATATAAATCTTGCAAAACAAACATGTTAATAGTCAAAATAAGAGTCATAGATCACATGATCCTATTCTCTTAAGCTTGTAAGTTATAAACAATGAGGATTGCCAATTCCTCAACAAGCTTTGTGATAAATGCTTAGCCAGAGAAAGCATTTAAAATATCTCTGTCAGGAACCCTCCCCAAACCCCTGACCATGGTTTCGTGCTTTGGTACTCCTCAGAGAGGTGTCAGTTCTCTTTATAACGGCACTTTGAATAAAAAGACCGTAAAGTATTGTGATCTAACTGATAATATTTGATTATTATTGATGATATTTTACCAGAACTTACAACTCTCTTAAAATAATTATTTCTTGTTTTGATTATCCATGTTTATTTTATAATAAACTTTAATGAGGCTTTACATTACAAAGTTACACATAAAGGTAGCTAAAATAAAATAAATAAATAAATTTTAATTCTGAATATTCAAGCAATACTTATAGAGTCAACCTGACTGTTGTGACCACATAATTTATGTAAAAATAAATGATCCTAAATATTTTTTTAAGAGGCATAAATGATGGTAATATTTTAAACAATTTTAGAGTATAATAAGAGAAATTATTATTTTTCTCTACTCTAGCAAAATCGATTGTAAGTTTGAATAATCAGTTGTGGCCTGGATACACTGGTTTGTCTATTATATTAATTTAAAGAATCAAGTGATATTTAACTAGTATACAAGTTTAGAAATCATGGTACATTCAATGTTTAGTGTTAAAAAAAATCAATTGACTTATTTATTTGTCTGAAGGTTTGTGATGATGGTATATTATTAGATGTGATATGTTGGACTATTTCCATCATCTATGAGTGAATGTTGAATGTATAGAAAACTTTAAACTTTATTCACACTTTCCAAATACAAACAACTGTTAGTAATAACACACAAATAGGCAACACTGGTTAGTAATTACATGTTTCGAGTAGTATTATTCTCCACTCTTCTTCACGTGTTGCTGGCCTATATGCACAGTGACAATATTCACTTAGAAATTGAACTCACACCTTTAGATTCTTAAATATCAAATTTAAGACGAACGCTCTATCAACTGAGCTATTCTGTCAAAGGCAACATATAATAGAAATTTGATATATTTATATATGAGGGTTGGTTCAAATCCTCCTGAGTCCTTCAATTTTTTTAAAATTATATTATTATTATTTAATATTTTTCCTAAGAGCAAGATTAATTAGGCTTCCATACATTATGTATTGCCACACTGGGTTGACTTATAGGATTATTTACCATTATCATATGAACAGCTTCCTTGAATTTTTTTCTATGCATTTCCCCCTCTTTATCCAATATCTTTGTATTTTCCCAATTAAATATATGGTCATTAGTACATACACTCAACACTCACTCATAAATGATGGAAATAGTCCAACATATCACATCTAATTGACTTATTTGTTTCTCAATTTTCATCACCCTTTAGAAAATAATAGACAACATGGGTCACAAATTACTTTCACAAATTTCAGTATATCACATATAATTTAATGATTTTTTTCGAACAGATTTATTTTTCCCAGTATAAAAATAATCAGTCAATGAAGTTAAATATTTAAAATGTTCACGATACTACAAATAGTAATGGAATTTAGGAAGATCTGCAAACACTAGAGTAACTTTATACAATAGTATCAAATTATAAAAATTTAAATGTCAGAAATCAAATTATAAAAACGTTACATTCCTAATTTTATAACATTTATGAATTTTTTTTTTCTTTTTCAAAATAATATCGATGTATAAAAGGCTAACATAATAATAAAAGCAATCATGTTTCCTGTTTAACACAAATTTTATTGACTTACATTTTTTTATTTATTTCATTACCTAGGGGCTTATTCTTTTATTTATTCATAAAAATACGTTCTGATTTAGTACATTTTTTTTTTGTTTACCGATTGTCATAAAAATAAATGTATTTGATTATTTACAGGAAAAAAAAAAGTTAAAATTTTCAAAATAAATAAAAAAAAAATTTCTGTACATAAAATTAAGATTCCTTTCATTTTCTTCCTCGATTTAATTTTCAGAAAATTATTATATCCTCTTTTTTTATTCTATTAACCAGCTGTCTAATGACCCTTTTCACGTGACTTCGCGCAGCTAAAATATCTAATTTGATAATATCATCTATTGAATGACACTTTTTTTTTTTTCAGAGCCAACTGCTTCAATAATTTTTGAAATCATTTCTATTTGAAATATATGGCTGTATATATATATATAAATGAATATATGCATACATATAATTTTGCATGATATAGAGAAAAAAAAAACCTTGCTTAATACTTTCAATTAACACCGTTTTGACAAATGAAATTTTAAACTGGATTCCAAGAGATTGTAAAAGACCCAGAAAGAGGCCACATGTCAGATGGATGGATGAAATAAAAAGTGTGCCGGGGTGATGTGGAGAAGAGAAGCTAAAGATCGGAGAAGATGGATTAAACTTGGAGAGACCTTCATCCTGCAGTGGATTGATAATGGTTGATGATGCTGCTGATGCTGAAATGCCATTAATCTGTCTTCCTATAATCTGGCAATTTCTATTAGCTAGATAAAATTATCAAAGCATCTTTTGAATATTCTTAAATACCCAATGGCAACAACATTCAGCCTCTTGGTAATAAGTGTCACAAATTACTTTTGTCTGTTATGATTATAAATATTTAAAACAGATCACTTGCATGTCCCTTCATCCTGCCTTTAATAAAACTCAGTTGATATTTCAATTAAGAAATATTAGGCAAATGAAAAGAAAGGTTATGGTATTTCTTCATCTTAAATGTAGAGATTAGTAAATTTATCATATTGACTCCATGTTTATTTACCACAGGAATTCCTTTCTACAACATTGTAAATTAATATGAATGATTAATAATACCATGTTCTGATTAATCACATAATAATAACAATTGCAACAACAAGAATATATGAAGTGGATAGTAGAAATTTGCCTTGTTCACTTCCTTTAAGGCCTCAAAAAGGAATCAACGGGGCTCTCATTCAATTAACAACAAACTCCATTTGGTCATAAATTTGTAAGAGCTGATCAGTTGTCATAAAGTTTGACAAATTTTTTTAAAAATATCTTTCAGCAAAAAAAAAAAGAGATAATTAATCAGTATTTTTTTTTGATTATATAAAAATAAATATACAGAACATATGTAATGTATTTACACTATTTAAAAGTTGTATAAAATAACATTCAACAACAATAAACAAATTACAAAAAGCAATTATAGTATAAAGAAAAAACTGTATCTATGAAATATCATGTGAATGTGGAAGAACGTATATTGGTGAGACCAGTCATCCCATTGAAAAGCCCTTGCAAGAACACAAACTGATGATTAGAAGAGAGAAACCAGATGTATCTAAAGTAGCAAACCATATGTACCAATGAACATATGTTCAATTGGGAAAATACAAAAATATTGGATAGAGAAGAAAAGGTACAAAAAATAAATTTAAAGAAGTTGCTCACATGACAATGGCAAACAATCCTACAAGTCAAACCAATGTGACTATGCATAAAGTATGGAAACCACTGATCAACTTTATTCTTAGAAAAAAGTAGAGAAATCAGAAGGAATCTCATAGATAAGTATATGACATTTCTATGACAGTTGCCTTTAGCAGGATAGCTCAGTTGGTTAGAGCTTTACCTTAAAATTCAATACTCAAAAATCTAAGGGTGCAGGTTCATTCCCATGCTAGTACTGTCACTGGTTAGGCCAGAAACACCTGAAAGGAGAATAATACCTCTCGAAATATTGTGTGCTATTACTAACAGTTGAATGTATTTGAAATATTAAATAAAGTTAAATTTTTCTAAAGACATTCAATACTCATATTAGATGATGGAAATAATCCAACATATAAATACAACTAAAATACCATCATCACAAACCTTCAGGAAAACAATACATAAATTAGTTTTGACCACAATTTTTTATAAATAAGTGCTAATGTTTTGATTATGTCTTATACAGTTAATTACATATGTACAATATCTTTAAAAATTATATGAGATTATCTTTGGGTAATGTCATTTTAAAATATATAATACATGAATAAACTTCACTATTTTGTCTAAACAATAGTCTTCCCATTTTATTTCATATATAGTGTCTCCTTTTTTTTTTTTTGCTATCTTTATTTATTTATTCATTCAACTTTCTTTTATATTCAAAATTAAATTTTAAAAGTTGTTTAAGATTCTTTTATAAGGTATTTTGAATAACAATTAATTGTGGACTTTTAAAGATATTCATTTATTTACTTTTATTATGTTGTATTTATGAATATCAATAATAACAAAGAAGCAAAAAAAAGTGCATATAAAAATGGTTATTAATTAATAACCGTAAAGCTAAGATGAATCTGCGATTTGCAGCCAATGAAGTGAAACAGAAGTAAATTATTATCACCATTATTACATGATGTTAAGTGACACTGACCTTTGACCTTTTATTGTCATAGGAATACCATTCCATTAATTTGTAAAAAACCTATTGTTTTTCCTATGCAGTTTGAAAAAATATTTTATCATAGATAAAACTGTGATCAACTGTTTTAAATCTTCTCTAAAAATTCGTTGTGTTTATATTTTATTCATTTCTAATTATTGATATCTATATTGGGCAGCAGTGATATAAGATAATATTGATAATTCTCCTTTGAGAAACAAAAACAAACAAACAATAGTCATCAAGTTTTCCAATTGTTGGATGGTGAGGGTTTGAAGAGTATTCCATCAGTTAACATGGTTGTGATAAATAGATTTGAATTTGGGCTAAGTAACTATGAATTTTTTTTTATCAAGTTTGGAATTTTTCTTTCGGGTAACAAACCCATACTCAACTGAGTTAATCATCAAATATTGGTTAGAAAATGGTTAGTCAGCAATTCTATGCTACAAAGTAAAACCAAAATGAAAAAATGATCAAAGCTTATTGCCGAACATGTGTCAAGCCTAGTGAAGTGTTCCCTACTATCACAGTATTTTATTTAAAAAGCTGTTCTGAAAAATGTTTATCTTATGGAAGTGCTATCGGAAAGAAACATTCAAAGTTTATTTACAACATGGCTAAAAACTAATTTTATATGATTTAGATTCAAACCCAGTTCGTAAGTACAGCAGATAAATGTATTTCCACTGCATGGTGAAAGTCCTTATATATATATATGTCAATGAATAAATGCATCAACTGATAGAAGATAATGATTACAATGACATTCAAACAATACCCTCATCTATTTGCAAGCTATTAGATCTTGTCTAAAATTTATTTTACAAAAGTATTACAAATAATGTCAAGCATTGGTGGTCGAGAGGTCAGCACAGATGCCTTACAAGCAATTGTCCCAGGTTAGCAGGTTCGCTTCTAGGTCGATGCTATGACACATGAAAAAAAAAGTATTACAAATGTGGTACGTAAAACAAAGATTTATAATTCTATAATTTTAACATATATATTGAAGAAGATAATTAAGTCATGATGTGACTTTTTAATGACTTAGATTAGAAAATGAATTAATGTTTTCATCCCTAATTAATGTTCATTGTTAAATATAGAGCAAAAAAATTATAATGCTTAGTTATAATTTTTTTTAGGTGTTCATCCCAGCTAGCCATCAAATCACTAGTCAATAAAATGATATCTAGATATTCTTGCTACAGATAAAAATACTAAGTTAATGTAGGTTAATCAGAATACAAAAATGTGGTAAGTATATGATACGATCTTTATCACTAGTAAGAAAAATGATATATCATGATTTACGTACATCTTTAGGATTTAAAGTTGTCTAAAACTTACATGCTTCACAAAAATATCTAAAATTAATCTTCAACTTATTGCAAAAAGTAGTTTTTACTACAATTTAATTATAGAATTTATCTTTCGGTGAGACTGGCAAAACAAAGACAAAACAAGATTGTGCTTATCGTATGAAGAATGAGAACCCTTTAAACAACTATACCAAAAGCTGTTTGATGAAGTCAAATGAGGAACCCCATAAAAAATTTCTATTCATACAATATGATAGTGAATATTATCCAAAGACTTTTCTTAACTGCAATTATTAATTTCAATATTAGAAAATGAATCATAGTGAAAGCAATAAATAAGTAAAGAATCAAATAATTTTTTAATTCGCTAAGATACTTTTCAAAAATTAGCAAAAAATATTGATATAATGAATTTTAGTACTAATTATTGGTTCTGTTGATTTTTATATAAATTGAATAATACAAACATAAACACACAAAAATAAAATCAATTTTCTACTTTAAAAATATTTACTCTGCAAGTGAATATTGGAGAAGTCATTACTTAAAATATAATTTAATTTTGATTAGAATATAGGGCTTCATACCCACACAACAGCAATAACTTTTTATTCTATTCTTTCTATAAATTAATTATCTTTACCAGCATAAAACTAAACTAGTCAATAAATAATTAAAATTACTCCAAATCCAAAACTCAACCAGACTAGCCAAGAAAATAAAATCAAAAACACAACCAATGGTTTCACTACTACAAGCAGACTTCTCAAGTGTAAAGAACTACAAAACAACTCCATATTTATATTAAACATTAGCCACAAATTCATTTACTTCCCATCCACCCTTAATATTAAAAGAACTTTTAAATAAGTTAATTGCTTCAGAATAATAAATTTTCAATAATAAAGATTCTTTAATTCTTTTTTTTTTATTTCATTTCTTTCAAATAAGACAACCTTAGCTTCAGCAAAATTAATAGTGTGGCCTGTATCCTTTAAAATCATGGACATACAAAGCAGAACTAAGATATTTATTTCTAACCCTACTGTATCTTTATTCTTTCATTTAAGTTCAAACTATTCTGACCTATATAAACCTTCTTACAAAAATAAGGGATAATATACTACACCAGGAAGTTTTCCTATCAAAAATTTCCTTTGTATGTCCATAAAAAAGATATATTCTACACTATTAATTTTGATGAAGCTAAGGTTGTTTTCTTTGAAAGAAATGAAATAAAAAGAAGAATTAAAGAATCTTTATTATTGAACATTTATTACTCTGAAGTAATTAACTTATTTAAAAGTTCTTTTAATATTAAGAGTATATAGGAGGTAAGTGGAATTGTGGGTAATGTTTAATATAAATATGGTGTTGTTTTGTAGTTCTTTACCCTTGAGAAGTCTGCTTGTAGCAGTGAAACCATTGGCTGTGTTTTTGATTTTATTTTGTTGGCTAGTCTGGTTGAGTTTTGGATTTGGGGTAATTTTAATTATAAATTACCTTTATTTATAAATAAAATCAATTACTTTTTTTTTAGTTTTAGACAAAAATCAAGTTGATTTATTTACAAAAACAAATGTCAACAAAATAATATTAGACTAAACAACAATTTATAAAATAGCCAGAACCATAATACAGAAAACCAGAGAAAAGATTGATCTAATTTTACTTTTTAAATAATATACATAGTCAAGCATTGTTAGCTGAGAGATCATCGCAGCCACCTTGCAAGCAAGTAGTTGGTTGCAGACAGTTGTGGGTTCACTCCTGCCGATGCTATGACATATGAAAAAAAAAAAAAGTTGTAATTATAAATTTTATTAAACGCACATTATTATATTAAGTAATATTTACTAAGGCTGTAACCTTAGGAATAAGCATCTGAAAAATTCGAAGGTAGGGACCTCTACAGGTCTTAGTCACAAGCTTACGCTTGGGTTTCCCTCTTTTCTTCCAAGCGTAAGCTTGTGGCTAAAACCTGTAGAGGTCCCTACCTTCGAATTTTTCAGACACTTATTCCTAAGGTTACAGCCTTAGTAAATATTACTTAATATACATAAAGAGAATGTTAAAATTGCTGAGATTCATCTTTAGGGAAATAAGTATGGTTTTTCAATTATTTTCACCAAATTATGTTTTACTGTTTAATCACAAATATCGCATGGCCTATTGAATTTCCAGGATTGTTCAGGGCTATATGTAAGGAAAAAAAGCTTCGTAAAGTAATTTAGGTAGTAATTACGAAGAAATTCATCACAATATGTTTCAGCATAATGATTGCATTTCGTCAGATAGAGTTTACAGACTTGAATAGTGAACCATGTGCTAATACACAGACTATTTAGACGATATTCTACTCAGATTTGGCTTATAAGTATACCTATTAAATCTGAACATGGACACTCCATTTAATCCAGAATGTTTTTGAACAATATATATTGTAATAGTATGGAGAACAGGGGTGCATCTGGGGTGATGGAAAATCATCATTATCATCATCAACCCCAGTTAATGAATCAAATTTAAATATACAATGAGTGAACATGATGAAATGAGCATGTGAGTTCAGCAAAGACAAAGACTAACTATAAGTTCACCAGCATTATAGAGAAAAATAATAATCATTCATCATCATGAATAATCAAAAAAATAAAATTAACAGTCAATCTTGTGACTGGATTTAAAGGTGGTCCACTATAGACCAGACTGCTTATTTAGCTCTTGCCAAACTTGGGGCAGATTATAAAAATAATAATTTGGATGCACAAACTTAAGTGCTAATCAAACATGCTGATTATCATCAATACCCTGGCCATTTAGTACTATTAATGTACTGGTCAACTATAAACATAATTAATACTAAAATAAAATTTAGTGCATGGACTTTAAAGGATATACCTTTGCACCATCCAACATTAGAGAAGTAATGAAATCATTGTCAACTGGATATCCATAATACTAAACATAAACCCCAATCCATATAATTGACTTATGCATGAATCCAACTTAGGAAGCAAGAGATCTATAACTGTTACTGTGAGCAAAAGATAAATAAAAAATAATATTTTAAAGCTATTTTAGAATTAAATAAATTCATTGGAATAACTTAAAGAAATATCAATTTATTAATTAAAAACAATAACAATAAATGAAAGGACTGGTAAATATGCTATAAATATAAATTTGGCATTCTGATTTTGATTAAAATACAAAAAAAAATATGCTAAAACATTATAATTAACATATATCTCAATAGGTTTACATAAACACACCTATATATAAGCACTCAGATGTGCTGTATAACAATTTAAAATTAATATCTTGGATTTGTTATAAACAATAAAAATTCATTTTTATAATATATAATAATGAATTTTAACATATATGTGCTTGATGCCTGATTTTAATATATATGGGTACCCAGTCCAATGTGTGTACACACTAATGTTTATATCCTAATATTTCATTAGTTAATAAATAAACTAATTAAATAAAATATTATTATTGCTAATTGCAATTACTTCTACTGAATGATACATTTTAAAACGTTAAATAAGTTTTCTTTTTTTGAAAAATCATGCATAAAAGTTTTTTTCCCTTTTTTTCCAAGTTACTTTTAATGGTAAATGTCTTTAAATTGCCAGAAAGTTCTTTTGTTTTTCATTTCCAATAGATTCCTGAGTTAATCTTTTAATAAATAAAACTGAATAGTCATTTATTATTTTCTATCATTGTTCTAATTTTAGTTGAATAATTTAGTCAAAAATTAATCTTTAAAAACAGCTGATATCTGTATATACTTTATATACATGACACAGTACCTATGTCTGTGCTTCTTTACATATAGATAAAACAGTATATGTATAAAACCATAGCAAGGTAATCCTTCAGTAAACTAATGAAATCTCTTAGTAAACTGGCCCATTTTAAAATAGTAGCATATTGACATCTTCAGCAAAGGTATAAACTGGGTAACTGTTGATATCCTGTCATCTCTATTCAATCTATAATTTTATAAAACTTCAGGCATGCTGTGTAATACATATACATATATGTTATGAAACAAATAAAAACTGGATATTGATTCCATGTGAATTCAAACTCTACCATCATTGCTATAGCAGCAGCAGCTGGATACACTTTCTCTTGTCTTCAGTTATAATTTCATAATAATATTATTGTAAAACTGTTGTACTCTCATAATGATCTTTTAAATCCATCTTTTATACTGTGTCATGGAATTTAAAAACAACAATTAGTAATTTTTTTCTTCTTTATCTTGATTAAAAAAACAAGCTAATGACTCTTACTTTATTTACCTTAATTAAAACCAAATTTTTAACTCAAAGTATTTTTTAAATCCTTCAAACAACATAATATATTATACTAAATTTTATCAAAATATATTATACAAGTGTTAATTTTTAAAAAAAAAACTTTCTTAATCTAATTAAAAATAGATAGGGAAATTTTACAATTACCAGTATATCTATTGTAATCTAAAACAAGCTTGTTTTAGATTTCTTTTTTTAATTTTAGATTTCTTTTTTAATTATCAAAATCAGGATAAAATATTAAATAAACCTTTTTACATGTTGAATTTATAATAATTTTTTAAAAGTCAAAATTATTATTTAACTCTTAACTGTTATCCTAGCATAATATAATGAATATTTACAAAAAAATTTTATTTCTACTTTTCCTTTCAACTTTATATATACATATACATGCACACAAACTACTACGTATGCTACAAGACACATAACTGTCTCAATATATATATACTGGATTGTGAGATGATTAAATCAGATTGTCAGAAAATTTCTTGAAAGCTTTTACATTAATAATTTCAGCAAAAACAAAAAAAAAAGGATTAATAAGGCCCATCAATTAGCAATTTTACAGATCTCAATATTCTAAAGGATCAGACACAAGTAATAAGAAAGATATCACATTTTTAATGGTCTCTATTACTGTGAGTTTACTGATATTATTTTAAAGTAAAAAAATATTAAATTATTACTTTCATAATAATGTTACTAAACCTTATCTTGATGATCAGATATCTCTGATGGTTTAACCCTTTTTCATAGTAACTTAAATTCTAATAGAGTTTCTGATCATGGCTTAATTTTTGTAAAGGACAAGTCAAATATTTGGTTAAAAAATTCAGATAAAATAAATTTATTTTATTTGTCATATTATGTAAATAAAATAAAGTTATGACTAATACTGTGATGACTATTAGTTAGATCTTATAAGGTAGTTTACAAAACCTGTAAAACATCCATTTTTAAAACACTTATATTGATATCATGATATGATAAATTAAAAATATGAAACACTAGTATTAAATTTATGGCAGTAACATAAGCTCTAAACAAAGTAACCGAGTAAAGCTGGACATATTAATATTTGTGGATACCATTATGTCTTTTATAAATATACAACTATTGATAAGGTTTATAAAAAATAAAACTGATTATAATTTATTCATAAGAAGAATATTGATATATGGAAATTTATTGACTATAAAAGTCATCATATTTAACAACTATATATATATTTCATCTTTCATAATTTAAAATAAAACAAATAGAAACTACTTAATGTAAATAAGATTCAAGCCTATTTTGATTTGTGGTTATGATATTTAAAATTAAAATGGCACTGTTTATAAAAGTTTTCCAAAAAAACTACTTCAGTAAGCCTTGTATTGCCACAATTCAAAAGCTGTCCACTATATATAAATTATTTTAACAAAAAGCTATTTAATAAATATTCTCTTGATGTTTTCATTCATAATAAATTTATATTAATTATTTTCCAATGACATTATAGACTCTAATTATAAGTTTAAGATATTACTGTTATTTTTAAAAAAAGCAGCAGCAGCAACAACAACAACAACAATTAAGCATCACATGATCACATTTCCTATACTAGCACATTAATTGTTGATAAACAGAGCAAAACTCTCCATACAGTATTGCCACCTGTGCTAAACAGAGTAATCAATGGATGCCAGAAGGCTTGTGCATAAAATCCCTATCTAATGCCTACTCATCCAATATCCCCAGACTAGTTTCTGGCTTGTGGCCTTCGTCAGTGAGGAGCTTTGGATCTGAGAGCACTGCATCTAGATCTTTGCTCTCAGATCCAAAACTCCTCGCTGACGAAGGCCACAAGCCAGAAACTAGTCTGGGGATATTGGATGAGTAGGTATTAGATAGGGATTTTATGCACAAGCCTTCTGGAATCCATTGATTACTCTGTTTAGCACAGGCGGCAATACTGTATGGAGAGTTTTGCTCTGTTTATCAACAACAATAATAATAATCATCATGACAATAGCCTTCATTCACAAAGCTATGAGTAAGAGATTCCAACATTAAATCTCGAAAGCGCTAAGCAGACCTATTATACATTATAATATAATTATAGCTTCACTATTTAATGCAAAAAAGTCACATATTTATAATAACAACATCAACAATAACACTTTTTTTTGGTTTCCGAAAATCTTAAAAATTAGAAATATTGAACAGAAGATCAAAAATGTTAAAGCAATAAAAATAAAAAGATAAAAATTTTATTTATTTTTAAAACAGTTAACCTAAGATCTTATATTTTTTCAAAGAAAATTGATATATTTTTATAGTTTCATAAAATAATGAAATTCATTTTACTAATTGTCAAATAAAATGTATTCATGAAAAGACAAATTTATATTTTATTTATAGTTTTAAACATTTTTACAGTTTGTATAAAAAAAAGTTACTGTCAAAAATAAAACCAAAAAATTCAACAAAGGAAATAAACAAATATTAAAAAAATGTCTAAAATTAAAAATAATTTCAAAAAAAATATTAAAATTGTAAATTTTGCTGGAAAAGCAATGTTTTGCTCACCACTAAATTGATATATTCAGTCTAAGGAAATTTATTAATAGTTATAAAACGTTAACTAGCATTTTGATTTTGAGATGATATTCATTTAGTTTTAGATTTTTTTGCTTAATTTTTTTTTCTCATGTGTCATAGCATCAGCCGGGAAACGAACCCGCTATCCCGGACAACTGCTTGTAAAGCAGCTGTCACTGATCTCTCGACCACCAATGCTTAATTTTAATAAGCAAAATAATTATTATTACCTACAAAAAATTTTAATTATCATGTATGCAATGAACTTGATCTAGTCAGCAAAAACATGACTGAATAATTGTAGAATGTGATAAAGTTTTACTCCTTGTAAACAGAAGCTTCAAGGATAGAAATTTCCCAAAATGAAATTCTTTTATAATGCATAAATTAAAAAAAAAAAGTAAAATGTGATATAAAAATATAACCATTTGAATAGTGTAATATTTGGCATTTGAATATTATTATGCTTTTTTTTGTAATTAAAAAATAACATCAATACTACCTACATTTTAAAAAATATATACATTTGCAACTCAAATGTAAAATTAGAGTTATTAAATGTGAATGAAATGTAGATATGTGCCATTTGAAATAAAGACTATATTTAAAATTATAAATATTCAAATAAAAAAATTCAGTGCAAATACAAATTTAATAAAAGTTTATCCTGATAAAATAAACTTCTGATTACAGAATGGATTTCCCTAAATAAAAATTTAATATTTGACTAACAAACAATTTTTTTTTTTAAATCACCGCATAACTTACTTGGCAATATATACAGTAACAACAACAATAACATATAAAAAAAATCAACTTTACTTTATAAAAATGAAAATTCAAAAATATAATGCTAAATTATTTGGAAATATAATAAAAAGGACAATTTGTTTTAAGTAAAGAAAATAATTAGTATAATTTTAAATTTTAAGGCATTAGGTAATAGCATATTTACAGAAAAAACAAAACAAATCAAAGCAAGATGATATTTATTGTTTTTTACTTTTTAAAATTATATGAAAACAAAAGTTTAACTTATTGCTTTAAAAATCATAATTATTTTGATTATTATTTTTCACATAAAAATTAGTGCTTCATTAATTAATATCTTCATGTTTTTAACTAAATACATGTATTATTGTCAGTACCAATCAGTCAATCAATAGTATTCTGTCCAATAGACAGATCCAGAGAACAGTCACAACATCAATTCATCCTTCCATTCCATTCTCTTCCTTTCTGTCAGTATGTAAAAGTAAATACTCAATTTTTATTATGTCATGGTATCAATCATATATTATTAACATTAGCCACAGTTGATTGCAAATATGATTCCTATACCAATTTTCTGGAATCAAATCAATCATAAAAAATGAAAACTCCAATATATATATATATTCAATGTACAAACTTATTTTATTATTTTACAGCAATTTTATGGTTAGTATAGTAATTATTTAATTATTTTAATTACATACTTGTAAAATTATTTTTTAATTAAATACATATGTACACACACACACAAAGAGTTTACTTTATAAGGTTTAAACAAAAAGATCTTTTATATAAATGATTTTTTTTAAATTTTAAGATAATTTTATCATAGATATAATTGCTCTAATTTCTTTGAATAAATATAAGATGATGTGCGCCTTGATTATGATTCTAAAATTATTTGTTCCACGTTCCTTTTATATTCACATAATGAGAATTATTTTAAAAGTAAAAAAAAAAGAAAAGTAGTTATTTTAGTTTCACATAATTGCAAAGCCATTAAAAAAGTTTCAAAAGTAATTACTATTATAATTAATACATTTGAATATTAAATAAAAAATATACATTGTTATTATAAACATTTGAATATTAAAACTAATTTATATATTAAATTAGCAAATTATAATCATTTATTTTCCACTTGACGCTTCCAAATCAAGATGCTTCAGATTTGCCTATATAAATGGACATTTAGGTTAAAGATAAGATGGCTGCTCTTATCTTTATAAAAGTCATTATCTTGTGTCATGGTTTGGAAGGTTCCTCTACCGGCAAAATATGCTTGATCATTATGAATTTCAAAGCGCATTGAATACAGGTTAAAGCCCGTTTAAAGTATTTACACTTTCATATTGTGAATTTTAGCTCAGTCATGAGAACAGCTAATTCAAGAGCTAAAGGCTCTTAGATTGATTTTCAGCCAAAAATAAAAATAATAAAAAAATCTTTATGAATGAAACAATTGTCCTTTGCTTATCATTTGACCTATGAGCAATTGAACATATAGTTTATTTGGTGCTAATATAATACGCTCTCAGTGGCCATTTTGAATTTTAATACACCCAAAAACACTGCTGGCACATGCAAGCGATAAATGACATTGACTAGAAGCACTCAGTTGTCAAAAAATTAAATCACCTAAGGCACTACAATTAAAAACAATGTTTGATTTATAGCATTATAGTTTTCAAATATTGTTTTTTAAATTTATAATACTGATTTAGTATATACTGTTGAAAGTCCGGAATAAGCTTTTGAAAGTAGCATTTATTATTTTTCTACTTATCGCTATATAAAGGGTCTTTGAAAATAGCATTTATGATTTCTTTTTAAACTGCCTTAACATACGTCAATTTTTTTGAGATTTACTATTATAATGTTTGATTATCACTATATAAATTAGCGTTTTTGATTTATTTTAAAGGATTTTGCAATTTTTAATTTTCAATGCTACTTTGTTTTTTTTTCTTTCAAAAATATTTATTAAACAAGTACAATGTTTACAGTGACAAATATGTATACATGGTAAATTAAAAGGAAAGCTAGAATTACAAACATAAATAAGAATTACATGATTATAAATAAATATGAGATAGTATTATTCTGGGTAAAAGGGAAATCCAAATCCTGGTCTACTGTTAACGCACAAGTAGGCCAATTAAGCTCACCCAACTCACCCAGACAAATTGCCGCACACTACCAAGAGTCACTTAGTCAATCTAGAGTTTGGTCAAATCATCATTGGCAAAATCACTACAAATATGAAGGCTTAGGTATTTATGCTAAATCTGATGTGTTCAGTTAAATATTATCCATTTTGCAAATAATAAGGATCTGAACTTCTGATTATTAACAAAACCACTTTCAGCAATAACTTAAACAGAAGAAACAAAGCGTTTTACCAGCAATCATTCTTACAATGCAATCAGAGTCCACGTTTCCTCGAATAACACTTTTGGAGCTAGGAGCATGTCACGATTTTTAAATTTTATAAGTTTATTCAGAAAGAATTTTCCCTCATGAATTGCACCGGGATTGAAAACCATTTTACAACGAGTAGACCAGAATGCATAGTTGATAAATAATGACAACCTAATAGTAGGGATGGATCTTGTCCTAATACTGTCCTTAAGAGAGGTAACAAGGTAAAAATTCACTTTAAGGTTATCGGCAATAATCCTTCTAGACCTCCAGAGTCCATGGCACGAGTAAACCAGATGGTCAAATGTTTCGTCATGAGTCTGGCAGAGGGGCAAATTGGGTCAATTTTGTTGATGCCTCACCTATGAAAGAGAAACCAATTAGTGCTAATGGCATTTAAATTTATCTTAATAATAAAATCAAAGAATTTAGGTTCCATTTTTTCAATGTTACTTTATTTTTTTTTACTTCTTTTTCTTTTCCCGCACTTTTTTCCATAGTGGCACCATAGGCTACTTAACTTCCCACATTACTCTCTTTCTCCGCACTTTTTTTAAGTGTAGTGCCTCGGGCTATTTAATTTCCACGTTGAGTTCATTATATGACCTACTTTAAAAAAATTCTATTTAACACACACACATATATATATAGTTTAATTGTAATTTTTAAAAATACGTTCATAACCATATGATGAGTTAAACTTTTTAGGAGGCCTTTCTATAAAATAATTGGCATTTATTAATTTTTTCAAATCTGTTTTAAAAACCTTTCATTTCTCATCTTGATATAAAAATTAATTTTGAAGTAGATTATTCAGGCATAAATTTGAGTTTGTTAACTTACATAATGAAGTTCTTCTACTGAAAATATAACAAATAATTAAAGTAAAAGATAAATCAATTTTAAATAGTCCACTAAAAAATAAAGATCTACCTCTCCAAAGACACTCCATACACAAATAGCAAAGGAGAAAACATTACTCAAACAAGGCTTGAAAATTAACAAATAGTATGGATTTGACCAGTATTGTATCTTTATTTTCATTTTCTAGTTAAGAATAAACATTCTTTTATGTAGAATATTGTATGATCATCTAGATTGGTAATGAGCCAGATAAATAAAAGAAAAATCCTAAAAGTGTTTAGAATCTGAATGCTTTCAACTTTTATTTGGCCTGAATATGAACTCTATATCATTTGATGATGTCCTTCATAATAGTATGCATATAAAAACTAATATTCATATGCATACAATAATGTTACCTATAACACTTACTTCAAATGACTGTTCAATTTTATAAAGATTATTAGAAGATGGCCAAGAATAAATTGATATAATCTTGTTTGTCTAACAATTATCATTCATTCATTTGATTCAAAATTTATAGGTAGAATTTAAAGAATGATACAAATAACAAATTTTTAAATTTGTAAGTCAGAATATCTGAACATAAATAAATAATTGATGCAGAAATTTGAATAATATGTTAGCACTATTTTATTTTGGAGATGTAACAACAATAATAATTTTATGCAGCACAAGCATTCTGGCATCCATTGATTACTCTGGTTGGCACAGGATGGCACTACTGTATGGAGTTTTGCCTTATTTAATAACAATTATGTGCTAGTAAGGGGTGGTGATCATGTGAATAATAATTATATTACTTATAAGAAAAATTTAATTTTTTAATTGAGTCATACATAAAGATAAAAAAATATTACTATGAAAAAGTCTTATAAGTATATAAGACTATAGAAGAAAATAAATAAGTGAAGACAATTGTGTAGATAAAATTGCAAAGCTTAGCAAAAGTAATAAAACTCACAAAAAAAAAAAAAAACCAGTCTTAAGTATATATATATAAATTGTAAATTCCAATTGAATTTTCAAAAAAGCATTTCAATAAATATCAAATATCATTTATTTAGAATTCTCAGAAATTTTATTTTTTAGATGAAATTATTTTAAATTTACCAACAATGTAAAATAGTTAATAAAAAATACTTTTTTTTCTTTTAGTTATTTGAAATTTTTAATTACTAAAAGCAATTTCATCTAATTGTTATAAAATGTAAACAAATTAGTAAAATATTACAATTATGCAGTATTTTTTTAGAATCTTATTAACACCCACATTATTAAACAAATCTGATTTATTTTAAATATCCTATATTTATTTGGTACTTGTATGCTTTTTTGTCTACCAATATTTACATTTTATTATTATTATTTTTATATTAAGTCAACTTATTAATATATATACAAATAGAATCGTCAAATATAGTGTCTGTTAGCTCAGACTTTAATTTATTAATCTAAAAACAAAAATTAGAAATACATGAAATATCTTTATATGCAATATTTTATAAAGAAGAAGTGAGAATATTTGATTAAAATTTAAAAAAAAAACATGAAAAGTTTTTATAATATATAGATATCGGCATTTACATGTTGTAATACTTACCTTTTATTTATTATCATTAATTCTAATTAATAACTAACACACATTTGGTAATAGCAAATAATGTAATTAATTTTTGCACAATTTTTTATTTTTTTAAAACAACACTAGTGAAAAATGTAAATATTAAATATGATGTTTCCTGTCAGTCATTTTTTTGTAATTTATTGTATGCCCCTGAAACTGTATATTTATCAAAAATATGGGCAACAGATCTCATAAACAGGAAAATGCAAAAGTCCAATTTATTTTTAAAACCTTATTTAATCAATTTCTTCATCTATTTATTAGTCTATTTCATTCTTTTGATTCTTTAGAATAGCACTTAAATGAACAATAAAAAATGTAAAATAAATTAACAATAAGTTTCTAAATAAACATCACATGATCACCATTTCTTATGCTTACTTACAACTGTTATTAAAACAGGCAAAACTCTTTATACAGTAGGGCCACTCAGTGCAAGCCAGAGTAATCAATGGATAGAAGGCTTATGCATAAAATTCCCATCTAGTGCCTACTCATCCAATATCCCCAGATTAGTTTCCAGCTTCAGGCCTTTGTCAGTGAGAAACCTTGGATATGAGAGCACTGCACCTAGATCTTATGATCTAATACAATCCTCCAGCAGCCACAACTTCTATCTCTACTTAACTACAAAACTATTGTGACCTAATTTTAAGAGTTGTTTACAAAAAAAAACTAAGTTGCTTTGATAATTAGTAGAAAACTAATTTTATTACCATACATGCAGAATAACAACGGAAATGGCTTATATACATACGCGATTTCAATAACATAACAATAAAATTGGCTAAATAATTTAAGCTAAAATATTTCTTAAACTAGAAATATTTTAAAAATGAATACATATCTGTAATATATACATATACTATTAAATTACAGACTTACCATTCGCATATATATGGGCGATCCCGCATATATAGTAATTTAAGGTTATTTAAATGGGTACTCTGAGAGGGTTTAAACCTGACATAGAGATAGGTGTGGGGGTAAAATAAGTGAAACAGGCAGGCGGATAAATATTAATTAATATTTCAAACAAAATTTAAAATTCTTACAATTAAAAGCATTACAATTGCACTTAAGTATATATTACATGTATAACTGAGATGATTAATATAGTATATTTTAAAAAAACTATCAATAGATGGAGAAATATATACAAATTTTAATACAACTTCTTTAGTATTAAAATAATTTGTAGTATTTATAGTGGCAGATGCAGTGATATATATTAGAATAAAGGTAATTGATTTAGAATGCTATTTATTATAGCATTCCTCTATTTTTAACATACATAAAATATATGTATTTAGGGTAATCACTTCCAAATCCACAGCTTAAGGCAAAGCTACCAACCTGCATAATCATTTAACTAAATATATAAATCAAAAATGTTCAGTGCAAAAATATGAAATTAATTCAACTTTTATAACCTGTGAGCATAAATTTGAAAAGTATCAACAATTTTCCTAATACAACTTATAATTGAACATTCCAAAATAAAAAATATTATGCATATCAAAAGCATAAGCCTCCATCTTTAATGTCTATATTAATTAGCTTTCTCATTCTATTTGCTGGTTCAAGGCTAAAATTATATAAATAACAAAATATATAATTAGAAAATTTTTTTTTTTTAGCTAAAGGCAAAAATAAGCAGATAACTAAAGTAAATTGATAAGAATACTTTACAAACCATAAAAAAAATTAAACTCTGACATTCTAATTAAAATAGTGAAATCCAAAAAACATTATGCCAGTATCCAACTTCTAGCATAGAAAAATATTCATTTATAATGTTTCATTAAGGAAAGCAAAAGCTTGGGGCAACTAACTTTTAATATAAAAAATATAAAAAAAACAGCATTACATGATTCTATGCATCTAACACCTTCAACAACCTATTCCAAAATGACGACTCTATTCTGTAGGTATATGAAGGGCCAACTAGATTTTAAAATGTTTGGATTTTGAAACTTTCATGTCGTTAGCTTCCTAAATGAATAAGTGCAATCCAGTGCTCCTCACTGATAAATGCTAATAGACAGATATTTTTCTGGGGATCCCTTTAGCATTAGTAACTTGATTATTCATGTTTATCGAAACAACTAATAAGTGGGTTGTTGCAGAGTAAAAATGGAACCCTAAATATGCTGTATTATCAGAGCATTTACATCAATTTAAAGAATATCTTAAAAATTAATTTTATTAGAATATATATATATATTGTTTACCAAGTCAAAAATATTTATAAAAATTTGATACATCAATAAATTTCAATAATATTTAATTTTTTATTTTTAATATTAAGAAATTTAGTGTTGCAATATTGCAAAGTACTTCTACTAGTAACTAGTCAAAATAAGAGTCATAGATCACATGACCCTATCTCTTACTACCTACTAACATTTGCTGTAACAATTTTTACATAGTTGAGTATATTTTCTTTTTAAGCTAAAAGCTTATAGATTGATGAATATTGTTTAAATGCTCTGATTTCCACATTTTTATATATAAAAATAGAACAAGGGACTTTGCAAATCTGAATTTTTGAGATATTGCTAACATAGTTTATATATATATAATTTTGATATGTTATTTCTTTTTAATTTTTTTTAGCTAATTATATTTTAAAAATCACTATTTACATGAAGACAACCTTACAATTTGATTAATATGTTCTAAAATAAAAGTGCACTATAGAATATGCTATAAAAATACAAAGTTATAAAGAAAAAAAGGAGTTTGGACCATTTCCAAAGAACTATTCCACACTAAAAACAATAATGTCAATAAAAATGCAAAAAAATATATTTATATAACTAAATTACTATAATAATAATAATAATTCTTTGAATTAAAATAGTGAAAGTATCATTTTGAAAAAAGTTTTTAATAATAAATAGCACAAAATTATTATTTTACATAACTTAAAAAGATACTAGTTAAAAAATATATAATTTTAAAAATAATAATTAATTTATTGTCAAGCATTGGTGATCGAGAGGTCAGTGACAACTGCTATACAAGCAGATGTCCTGGGTTAGTGAGTTCACTTCCCAACTGATGCTATGACACATGAGATAAAAATAATAACTAATTTATTTTAAATGTCATACAAATATAGAAATACTAGTTTTATAAATAAAATCTTGCAACAGAAACAATCAACTTACATGTATATGCATTTATATTTATAAATTCAAGCACATGTCATGACTCTACTTGCTTTATGTAGAATATTATACATATTGCAATATCATATACAGTGGCCAACTCTCACATAAAAAAAAAAATTAAAATGGGAAAATAATTTGCTCAGTTTTTTATTATAATAAAAAGAATTAATTTGATTAAGTATTTTTTTTATTTATCAAATGATAATATGAAAATTCTAAACATTTTTTAAAATAATATATATTTATAATTTGTAGGGGTTAATTATGAAAGAAATTAAATGTATAAAATAAAATAAGTAATTTCTTTTGTATTCTATTTTCAAACTGTTATTAAACAGGCAAAACTCTCCATACAGTAGTGCCATCCAGTGCAAGACAGAGTAATCAATGGGTGCCAGAAGGCTTGTGCATAAAATCCCTATCTAGAGCCTACTCATCCAATATTCCCATATTAGTTTCTAGCTTTTGGCCTTTGTCAGTGAGGAGCCTTAGATCTGAGAGCACTGCACCTAGATCTTAGGATCTAGGCAGTAGATAGGGATTTTATGCATAAGCTTTCTGGCATCCATTGAATACTCTGGCTTGCACTGGGTAGCACTACTGTTGGGAGAGTTTTTAACTGTTTAATAACAGTTATGAGCAAGCATATAGAAAATTGTGATCATGTGATATTCTATTTTCAGTACTTTTATTTATTAATTTTAATTAAAAAACAAGATATCAAGATAAATATTTCTTTTTCTCTTCAGTAAGTTATTGATAAGTTTCACTTTTGACTTTTAAAAGATAATAACAGAGGAAAATAAGTAAAGTATTTATAAGAAAAAAAAAAAAAAATAAGGTTTTAACATTTTTGTTAAGAAATTGTATTTCACACTAATTAAAGTTGTTTTTTCCTCTTTATCTCTCTTCAAAAACAAAAAGCAGTGTTGTTCAAATCAAAGTGCAATTAAAAGATTATCTTGCTTTTTGACATAAGAGAAAATAACTACAGTGGATTTTTTCTGATGATTGAAATTTTTTAATTATAAAAAAGGATATAACGAAATAACTTTTTTAAAAAATAGAATCAATTTGTTAGGGTTTGATGTGGTGATGTATGAGATAAGATATGATTGGATGAATACAGAATTATTCCAAAAATAATACAGGGGCAGGTAAAAGCAATAAATCTGTGCCTTGTGAAACACTGGTTGTTCTTGATCAAGCAATTGAAATCATTAGCAGAAATCTTTCTAGATTCAGCTGTTGAAGAAAACAGCAGCAGCAGATCAGTTGGAAAGAGAACAAAGAGAAACTTAAAGTAAGACTCTCATCTCACTACTAGTTTAAAAAATGATTTTAAACTGAAATTTTTGGATAACCATGTGCTAAGTTTTAACTAGAAACTGTGCATAATCAAATTTCACAATGTAACCTGTTCACTAAAAAATATATAAAAAATAGCTCTGAAGCAATCTGGAACAAGTCTTGTCTCCATCTAAGAGCATGTTTGTCTTTTTCTGCATGTTTGCATGACCTGAAAAATAATAGATTGAAAAAAAAAAGATAGCCTGATGTGCAAATTAGTAGAATCATTCTATGTATTAGCCTGATCTGAAAATTATTAGATTGGTAAAAATGGTTAAATTCATTGGGTGTATTATCCCAACCTGCAAATTATTACATTGAAAAAAAAAGAATAAATTCAACTTGTGTGAAATCTGAAAAATATACTGGTGTAAAAATGGATAACTTTAACTGTGTATATTACCCTGGAAATATGTTAATGGGGAATTTTACAAAAAGGAAAACCAATATAAAAAACAGAAAATTATAACTATCAATGAAGGAATTAAAAGAAAACAAAAACACTGGTAAAAATATTTTAATGTATAAATTATATTTACATCTATAGATATTTTTTTAAAAGTAATAATTAAATGATAATGAATAATTTTATTACTATTTTTTAATTGAAATGTGTTTTTTCACCTTATTATTTCCACCTCCAAAATGCAATTGTATGGGACTTTTTCATTTTCATAAGAAAAAGAAAAGATAGTTTAAACTAATTTAAATTTTTTATCTTTGAAATGCTGTCTTGCAATTTTAATCATTGAAGGGAAAAAACAATTCTATTTAAATTAATGTTGGTTAATTGAATTAGTAATCACTAACAAGTTAATATTACTTACTATATGAAATTATATTTTGTTGATAAAAATCTAAATTTAAATTGTCATATTATCATATAAATTTTTCTTAATTAATAAATTTATTACATAACTGTTAAAAAATTGTAGTGTATAATGTCTTTATTCCTCCAGTTATCTGTTCTATGAATATATATTATCTGTGACTAAATTTCATAATAGCAGTATTTTAGGGATTTTTAAATTATCCCAGTAAAACTATTCAAATTAAAGCAGATTAAGCATATACATTTATACTTTCTATTGGTCACAGTCACAATCCCTATGGTACTTACTTCCCAAACTAGTAATGAGCAGTAAGTTAGTTTATATAGATGTAATGATTTATGTTTATGCTTGGACATCTAGATAATTCTCATTTGATGCATTTTATTTTTTTGTTAGAGAAAATTAAGTTTATAGTTGGCCTGTAAACTAATGGTACCATAAGGCTAGAACACTGATGATGATCAGCATGTATCAGTATCCTAGCATTACTTTTTATTATAAGTGTTACATTAGCATTCAGGTATGAGAAATCAGATATGTTATATTTTGCACTAAGTTTAACAGTAACTACATAATTAGCCGGTTTACAATGTACCTCTTTTAGATCCAATCACAAAGGATGATTGTAATAGCTGGTAATATTATAGTTTATTAGCATTATTACTATAATACACTTATTTTTTGCATTGGCTGATTACATGCTCTTTCCTTTTCATATTTATTCCTTCATTATTTGTTCATTATATTTGTGATAGTGGGAACAATGACATTTTGCCATCATTCCATTTAATCCCTATTTTGCATACTATTATAAATTTATTCCCTTTTACATTTTACCATTTGTATTTATTCAAAACTCATTGACAATTGTGGGTACTGATATAGTACGTGCTTGGTGGCCATTTTGAATTTTAAAACTCAAGTTTATTATAATCTGATAGCATTTAATGTTTTAACCTTCAAATAAGTATCAGTTTCACGCAGTACTATATATAATACAGATGATAGGTTTTATTACATAAGTAACATTTTTTTTTATTATAAATATGCATATATATTCATAAACATGCGCACACATATAGGCATTTGGTTTTTAATACAAATGTAAGTAATTTTGCATAATTTTTTTTTTAAAACGTAGATGTGAATAATTAATTATTCACTCATACAATTTAAATTAATTCATTAAACATTCTCGATATCAATATTGGTTAGTTTTTTAAAATGTAATTTGAATATAATTGTAATTATATCTGAATTATTTAAATTAATTTTCAGAAGAATTGTGCATAAATATCAAATTGATTTGTCTGATCAATAGGTGTCTAACTGTTATAATAATTATTTTTATTATTTAATTAATAATTTTAAAAAATCTTTTAAAAAAATCCCTTATACATTACTTATAACTACAAAAATAGTTCATCTATAATTATTTCTCTCTGCACATATATATTTATAAAGTTTCACATTAACAAACTTCATAGAAAAGGCATGGACTGCATTGTCAATCTAGATATTATTATTCTAGAAAGACTGCAACGTTTTAATAAGATCTTAAAAAGATAAACTACCAGGAGTCACCAATCAATTACATTTTGATAATTGAATCTAAATGCAAAGAGCGCAACTTCCTGGATTTTAGTTTTAATTAAAAATTACTTTTATACTATATATAGATAAATAAAATCAATTTTAGGCTATAGTTTAAATTCAATTATATATTGAAATGATATAATCATTTAACGTGATTATTATCATTCATTACTTAATAGCAAAAATAAATAGGAAGTCTGTAGTACAGAAAAGATCAAGAATGTCGGAACAATAAAAAATCTGCAACCCACCAAAATTGGTAATCATAATAGTCAAATATTTTTTGACAATATTGGATTATTATTATCCATACATAAATGAATTTAAAAAATGGTATTTGTGCATTATCCTATTTACCAAGCTTGGCAGATGATTTTTTTAAAAAATATACAATAATTGTTAAAAAACAAAATGGGACAAGCAGAAGTTGTATTTAATATTTACATTTTTTATTGTTATTTAAAAAAATAAAAACTTCTGCAAAAATTAATCATAATATTTACCACTTATTTATTATTATTTATATCAAGTCAACTAAACATAAACTGAAATGTAATGTGCTTTTTGGGAGGGCACAATCCTGTACCTTTAAATACTGTACTTCGCTGAAAGCTGTTCTGTAAAGGAAGATTCCAAACTTTCATCATTTTGCCAAAATTCCAGTGATAAAAATAAAAATGCTGAATGTAAACAAAATGGTAAAAAAATCAAGTCAGATGTCACATGACCTAATTTTAATAAAGCTCGTATTTACAAATGTTATATATAGAGCATGCAAAACAACTTTTAATAAGCTTTGAAAATATCCTCAACACCAGACCGGTTTCTGCTTCTGGCATCATCAGTGAGGTGCCAGGATATTCTGGGGTTGAGGATATTCTCAAAGCTGGTTAAGAGCTTGTTTTGCGGGCTCATATATAATATTTGTAAATACGAGCTTTATTAAAATTAGGGCATGTGACATCTGACTTGATTTTTTTTATCATTTTATTTTTTGCTATTAAGGTTTTGGCGATTTTATATTGCTAAAGCTATTAATATATGGTGTATCTGAACTTAGTTCAGTACCATATGGCTATTTGAATTAGATAGCTGGATTTTTAGACATATGGATGTCTAAAAATTTCAGATTTTCTTCTCAATAGTTATACATTAGATAAAGTGCTAGGCTTGTTTTAGTATTTTTAATCTATTGAATATCCTAGCACCTCACTGATGATGCCAGATACAGAAACCGGTCTGGGGTTGAGGATATTCTCAAAGCTTGTTAAGAGCTTGTTTTGCAGGCTCTATATATAAAATATAAACAAAGTAAGACAATGTTTAGAACCTAACCTGTTAGCATTTACACATTATAATATAAATATTAAAAAATAAAGCTTTGAAATGGAATTTATAATCGATTTATTATTTTTTTTAAACTTAACAACTAACACATACATGGTAAAATAAAAAATATATATAAAATATTTGTATGCCCCTGAAATGGTATAGTTAAAAAAAATTGCCAAGATTTAGATAAAGCTGATAACATTTGCATCACTCCGACAGTTTAACTGGGCTCTGAATATGTACAAAAGTATATATGTTTTCTTTGAAGTTATTAAAAATTCATAATAATGTTAAAACCCTCTACCAGTACGAATAAAAAAACAATGCTTTGGAGAAAAACATTGCAGTTTTCAAGAAAAATGGGAATTATATCTTTTTATGGAAGAAGAAAGTAAAATTTTGTCTAATATGTAGAAACGTCATTGTGAGTTTCAATGAATGTAATCTCAAGAGGAAGCATGATACAAATAATAAAGAACGCTATGACAAACATGTTGAGAATCTTTAAGATAAAATATCAGAATTAAAGCTGACATTCAGAAAACAACAAAATATATTTACCACAGCTTATTGAGAATAATGAGACTGCTATTAAAACTAGTCTAGCACACTTAACTGCAAGCAAATCATAACCATTTGTTGAACGGGAATATTCTTGCAAATGCCTTGTTAAAGCAGTAGAAGTGATGTATCCAGAATAATTAAAGAAGTTCAAAAATATAAATTTATATCAAAATACCATTGTTAGCAGAATTGATGATATAGCCAAGAACGTAAAGAATCACATAAAATCAATAATTCCAACATTCGAGACTTATTCCATTGCAATTGATAAATGTACAGATGCACAGGATATCACTCAATTAGCCATTTTTATTTAGGTCTGATGTAAACTTGAAAGTTAGTGAACAACTGTTCGAACTTATCCCTATGTGTGATAAAACTACAGATGTTGATATTTTTTTTTGAGAATCTTAGGAAAGTTTTGATCCAATACAATTTACCATTAAAAAAGCTAGTTTGTCCTGCAATTGATTATGCTCTTGCCATGACTGGTGTTCTTAAAGGAGTTGTTATAAAGTTAAAAGAAAATGCATAGAAGAAGGTAATGATTATTTTCAACATTTTCATTGCATTATTTCATCAGTAAACATTGTGCTCCAAAGTTTTAAATACTGTATATATGCTGGAAAATGTCATTAAAATTGTAAATTATATTCATACATGTGCCCTTAATCATTATCAGTTTGTTAAATTTCTAGAAGATGTTGGAAGTGATTCTTGGAATTGCTGTATAAAATTACTACTTTTTTAGAATCAAAAAATTATGAATATGGAATATTGCAAGATGATCAATGAATAAAGGACTTGGCTTTTCAATTGACATTACAAATCATCTTAGTCAACTTAATCTTAAATTATAAGGCAATCGTCATATAGTCATAATGTTATTTGACAATATTAATGTTTTCAAGCACAAATTATTATTTTGGAAAAAAAACATCAAAATGAAAATATATCTCATTTTGAATGTTGCCAGTCACTATTACAAAAATCAAATGGTTCAATGTGGAATATAATCATCATTAATTATTTTGCATATCAAAAGGGGATTACATATTATGTGCATTTTCTTGTCCGACTTATTTTGTTAACTCTCACTACTGATTGTTATATATATATATTGGTTGCATTACAAATTCTCATATATTTAATTATACATGGTATGTATCCATTTTTGATAAGAAAATAATGACAATCTTGATGCTCTTTATGACAGATATTTAGGAAGAGATCCAATTATCTGTTATTGTAATTTTTTTTGTTTAAAAAGTGTATTCCTATTTGGAAGTTAATAATACAATTGCAAAGGTAATGAAATGTTGCAGTTAAAGAGCTGAATGTATATGCACAGGCATAAACTGAAGCAAAGATACCACATGTTACTAAATTGAATGTACCATTTATTTATTTTTTTGACTCAGCAGCATAACTCTCACTTCATTGAAATACATACATTTACCTATTTGGTCTTATTTAAAATAAGAAAGACATTTGTAACACTCATGTCAAAAATAATGTTTTGACATATTCTAAAGAATTATTTGTAAAGACCACTTGGATGCAGTGTAAAGTCCATTAAGGCATATTTGTTTTGTTTTTTTTTAGAATTTCTTAGTATATTGTGTGGAAAAATGTTAATTCTCATTGATACCATTTGAACAAATAACATATCACTTTGATCACGATTTCTATAGATATTTTGATTAAGAAAATGAATACAAATAGAAAATGAATAAAATTTAAATACTCTCTGTTAATGTTAAAAAATCTGTTAAGTTGGTCGTTTAATTTCTATAATCAATATCTCCAAGCTATGTAATATAAACATCCAATTAATAGTACATTTCTTCTTTTTGATAGTTAAGTAATAAAAGTGATACAAGTGAAAAATAAATGACCAAAATTATCTTTGTAATATCTTTCTATAATCTATAATTAATTTAACCAAATTCATTAACATGTTGGAAAGAGTAAATTACTGACCATGCTATATGTTGTTACATTTAATTGAATTGCAGAAATGTTTACAATTTTTACTTACTAATAATAAATACATCTTTTTAGAAAGCCCAAGTCTATTTGCTGTCTTATGCTCTGTAAAAGTTTACAAGTTTTGATTTTTGTTAATAAATATAATTTATTAAAATTGTGATTCTCGTTTCTGACAATATAGCAAATATAAATATAACTTTATGGAATTAATCAACTTAGATCACTTAAGTGAGAAAGTTCCAGTGTTCTTTCCTTCCAGCATATCTTTTTATATTTCCTTTGTCATTAAATAAAATATAATTTGGGTTCATCAATGTATACAGTAAAAATATATACAAATATTTCAGCTAGGTTATATCACCCATCAACTGCACAATAAATATTATCAAAACAGTTGTAGAGGGACTAGAAACATTGACATATAACAATACTTAAACATTCTACCAATAGAAAACAGATAGAAATGATTATTTTTAAAAAAAAAATCATCCCAATAGAAGGTAATTTGCAAACAATCTGGTCTTTTAAGGATCTCAATGACTTTTCTGATCCGGCATCATATCTGGATAGTATTCTGGTATTAGAGAAATCAATACCATGGCCTGCATCCATAGTATGGAGAGAGTGCTGATGAGTGCTACTAAACTACATTAATATGCTCATCTCTTCTAACTTTGATGCAACCATTATTCATATCTACATAAGAAGCATTACACATACCACAAGAACTTTTAGTAGTATTACAGTGTTAAAAATTATATAATATATGAAGCTATTTCTCATGTAAAAAATCCTCAAATTTTCTGGTAGATATCAGCAGAAATTGATCTGTCATTAATTCAAAATGACCCAAAAAAGCTTGACAATATTTATATTTATGAATGGAGAAGCCATAAGAGATGTCTAATCCCATACTCATATTTTTCACATTGATATTCCATTGCAAAAGCTATATATACTGGAGCAATGTTCTCCAAAAAAATTAAAAGCTCTTGGGAAAAAAATAGTGGTACCATGGACTAAAGATGATCTCAAAAATAATCAATTAGTATACAGATATTTATGTATCATACTTTATCATATGTCATATTTGACAGAAGATATCTGGATACCAGGTTTCTTTTAGTAACTAACAAAAAAAAAAAGGTAACTCAAAAATGTACAAACAATGAAAAGTTATACTTTTGCAGAGTTCTTAGGTTGCTAATGCCATTGCTTCTATATCTTAACATTCACATAAGAAAATAAAATTTTGCAATGGCAATTTGAATTTAAATGTTATATTTTGCAAAGTCCATGATGGATTGTTTTGATTGGTTATGGGGGTCAGAAGTGTGTTATAATAAATAAGTGTATGATCAGATGCTTATTAAAGTGAACATTGGGCACAAAATTAGGTTAAGTGAATCCAATGACCATTAGTACTAAATTTTCCAATCTTTCACTGTGCTAAACTATAAAGGATGGAACTGTGTTGATATTGACATTGATTTTGTGTTTTGACATTTCTTCAGTTGGTTCCAATAGGTTTTTATTCTTCCACCTTTAACAAATGTAGTCCATGGGATTACCAATTGTTGAAATATTAAATAATTTAGCATTTTTTGACAGCAGATGTTCCATTTAAATGGATGAAAATGTTTTCTAAAGCCAGAAAATTCTGATATTCTCATAGATTGACAAACTGATGACAATATTCTGTTACACTGCAGTTACATAGTAATGTAATACAATTCCTCATCATAATGTTAGTGAGATATATTGAAACAGTAAGATTCGTATTCAAATCTTAAGTTTCACCTTTTTCTGTCATCTCTCACTGACCGATCTATCCTGCCCAAATTTAAAATTTTTGGTATCGAATTGTGTGTGTAGCAATATTAAAAAGGTATAAATATATGTAGAATTCAGCATAAACATGCACACATTTCGATCTCAAATTAAACGCAATAAATAGGGATAAAATAATATAATTTAGATTTCTTTTAGTTATATAATTTTGTATAATTTTAATCACTTATTTTGGATTATAAAGTTCGTATTTATTGCTTTGTTTAAATTTCATTTAATAATAATTCTAAAAATATCTGATGTAATATTTAATTAAAAGTTAAAATAATCTTATGTTCCCTTTTTGTTTTTGAAATTTAAAAGCATCGGTCAGTGATAGATAATAGATTAATTAAAAAAAAATTCCCCAAAAATATAATTAGTAAATGTAAAATGTAAACAATAGAACGGCAGCTTTTTTTAATTAAAAACCAACAAAATGCATTGATTATCCTCAGGGCAGATTAAGTAGAACCTAAAAATACCTTTACAAAAATGTGAAAGATCAAGATAAAAAAAAAAGAGGCCATCTTAGACTTGCTGGAGACATTCACTTAAACTTTAGCTTTGCTCTCAATCACTGAGAGTCTCCAAAATATAAAATAATTTGTTCCTGCCAAGGTATGACCGAGTAAAGCACCTAGATTATTCTCCATCGGGAGATGGCCTGTCGGATGCTGAACTTTCCATTGCCCGTCATAAATTAACCATGAAGATCTGCTGCCTGAAATAAATGAGAAAGCTGCTGCTGCTGTGAAAGTAAATGAAATATCTAAATACAAGAAAGAATTGCCACTAGTGAACTTTTTGCTGCTAAACTAATGGAATCAGAAAACTTCTTATAAAACAGGTACCTGTCTGTATTCAAACTCTAGAGTACTCTAATAATATGCTATAGCTCTTCTTCATAATACTTATCTAAATTATAAAATGTAAAAACTACCATATGTATAGCTAAAACTGAATCATTAACTTAATGTGTAAATTTCTCTACTAATCTAGCTTACCTCATTCTATCTTGGGTGCGCATTTCTATAATCTACATTTCTATCTATAGTTATTATTTAATTATTGCATGCTCATAATTATTTCCAATTTTCAAAGTTTAAATCTATAATCGCTTAAAACAATGGATGCGTGTCAAATTTTCATTAATATTTACTTTCTTTAATAACTTAACTTTCATATAAATCGACACCCATTCAATGCTTCATTTATTGTAATGCAGGGGTCTACAACTTCGCAAATGGCTGATGTATTAGTTATAATAATTCCCAATTTATATATATGTTTTGTATTTACTAAATCATCATGAATAATTCCAGAAAATTACATTTCTTTGAGAGTCGCCAACGTTCTTTAATAAATGTTGATAATGTAGGACCAAGTTAGAAATCTGTTGAAATCTCATCATAATCGTTTATATAGTATACATGTGTTACGTTTTAGAGACACGATGATCTATTCCGCGTCGTCCTACACAAGCGGACATAATAAATGCTCCCGTAGGATTTGACCTGTCATGCAGCCAGCTGGCAAATTGCGACACGTACCGCTTGTCCCTGGTTATGCTTATGTGACACCTTACTTCGTCGGGCTGCGGCAGAGACCAGTCCGACAGTTTTATAAACTCATTCGCGGCATTGCAGTTTCAATATACTGCCATTCCATATCGCCTTTCTAAAGCGTATCACGTGTTCCTTTGCTCAATTCTATTATTCTATATATCACTCCGCCTCTGCATTATCTGCATAATTCACTCTCAAATAAATGTTTGCCCTTAGTTATAAATAAATATTTTAATTAAATAAATATATGTCTGCCATTACTCTTATAACCCATACTTTAGACTCTTGCATTGCAAAGGTATAAATCCCTCCAGGCATGCATTAGAAATACTTACTCGAGAATTTTAGGTAGCTAGATTACGCCTTCAAATAAGTGAATTCCTTTTGTAAACATTTCAGTATCGGAAATACCGCTACTGAAATTCTCAATATAAAATGATGTCTAAATAAATAAATGTATTCTTTAAAATATAGTCATGTCGCACATTCCGCTACTGAAGCTTTAAATCCACAAAATATTATTAGATTGTTTTATTAAAATGTATTAATAAATAATTTTAAACTATACGTCTGCAGTTACGTTTCATTTATTCGATACCCATTCTATATAATATTTCCTCGATTATGTAAATATGAATGTTTAATTAATATTAGTTTGGTTATTGGCTAACTTGAGAATAAAATCATGAGTCTCTTGCATATCCCTGACCACCGTGCCTAAGGAAATATTTACTAATGTCGCATCAGATGCGTTGTTTCGTGGATTGTATTGTGGAACCGATAAACTGTTTTCGAACTCAGTACCATGGGTGGCTTCGCTACTCGATGGTGCTGCTGTTCTGTATGGTGGTCGAATTCTGCACTATGTTTACGAGTCACACGTTTTCTGACCGTTACAATATATATAAATAAACATTCTCTCTAAAATACATTAAAATAAAAAATTGATAATGGACAGGCTTCAATTCACCCCACCCCACAACTCTTCAGTCATCCATTTCATTGAAAATCTGATGATGGAATGCTCAAAGCCCACATTGGTGGCAACCTTCTCATCCTACCCACGTTGACCATAATCACTCTGAGTCCTCATGTAGAGGACATAATTAATTTACATACATATACGAGGAACAGGCAGACCTTACAGCATTATACTGTAGAAAAAAATCATATATTAAAATATATGAAGATTGGCTATCTTAAGCTGAGCATTGATTGTATATATGTGTGATGATAATCTGGACCAACTGACGATTGCTGGTTTAGCATGAAATACATATATTGGTGATTGTTTATCTTTTCAATATGTGTGTGATCAAGGGTGTCAGCAGTATGAGATAGCATGGATAGTTGAGGGTCATGTGAAAGTCTGAGTTCAAACCTCTATATTACATATTGGAGTGCAGGTATGAAAAGGCCTGAACTGTAGAAAAAATTCATAACTGTAGAAAAAATTCATATATTAAAAGTGGCTGTAAGGTCTGCCTATCCCTCATATATGTATGTAAATGGATTATTCTGTACATGAAGGGTCAGAGTTACTTATGGTCAACATGGGTTGGATGAGAAAGTTGGCACTAATGTGGGCTTTGAATGTTCCATCATCAGATTTTTAATGAAATGGATGGCTGAAGAGTTGTGGGTGGAGTGGATTGAAGCCTGTCCATTAAAATTAAGTATGAAGATTGGCTATCTTAATATAAGCTGAGCATTGATTGTATATATGTGTGGAGATGATAATCTGAGCAACTAATGAGCGCTGGTTTAGCATGAAATACGCATATTGGCGATTGTTTATCTTTTTAATGTGTGTTTGATCCAGCGTGTCAGTGGTATGAGAGCGTGGATAGTTGACGGTCGTATGAAAGTCTGAGTTCAAACCCCTTATATATTACACATTGGAATGCAAGTATGAAAAAGCCTCTACTGTAGAAAAAATTCATATATTAATTTAGATGAAAAATTTATTACACATATGAATACAGCACAATTTATATTTAAATAGGCATCATGATTCCTAGCACCGAAGAAGCTCCAGGGTCAACTAAATTTTGGAAGGTTTAAAATTTGGATATAGCAATTTATTCGGTCATACGGGCATAATTTAAGAATACAAATACTCTCTGATGATCAATAAATGTTACTTTTTCTCCCGTCATTAAATCATGTTTTGTATATTTTTATTTATAATAGTAGTTTTTAAAAAATGTTTTTTAAATCCACATTTATAAATTTAAAATTCTTCACTTATAAATAAAATCTTTTTTTTTTTTTTTTGTCTCTCTCTCTGTCGCTAAGGTGATAGAAACTTGGTAGACAGTCGTCACAACGACATTCATAATGTTTTATTTTATTCTACTATAGATTAAAATAAAATTCAATTTTTTTTTGCATGAATTAATTTCTACGAAATAACTATATTTGTTTCTGGAACAATTGTTTTATTACGAGTATATATTTACAAAAAAAAAAAATGCAATTTTTAGTTGTCTTTTTTCCATATGTCGGGCCAGATGCTTGGTGGGCAGCTATGCTAACCACTAGACCTTTCAACATTTGTTTGGAGGATGTTAGAATTTTTCTTCTCATCAATCATCTATTAGGAATAGTAACTAATTATAATCATGATGATTCCGAGTGTCCAATTATAACCAAGATAACCAAAAGTATAACGTTCCCTACCTTCATAACCCCCCCCCCAACCATATTCTATGTCTGATAATAACACTTTCTTGTGAGTTCCAGAAAAAGATACTGTTCTGTAGACAGTAATATTGATAATCAGTAATGAAGTTAACGTGAGGGGAATCTAATGACGGATTGTAAAGTAACAGATGAAACTTACTTGTTTTATTTTGATACAAAAATGCACTTATAAATATGTAATAATTAAAATTATTTGAAGCTGACATATCATAACACTTTATGAAAAGGCTTGTAATAATTATAATGAAAAGTATAAAACTATTGTCTTCCTTTTATAAATTAAATATTTATACAAACAAACAGTACAGGTAACTCTCCTATAACATAGAAATGTCATGTTGAGAAAATCATATTATATGAGACCCAGAGCTAGTACAAAAGGGGGAGGGGGGTTAGGTTCCGAAAATTTATTAAAAACAAATATTTTTTAAAATCCATACAAGTAAAATATTAACATATATATGTATAACATAAAACGAACTGAAACAAACTAACTATTTCCATTTTAATAATCTTAAATTTAAATAATTTTTTCTCTCATCACTGTACAAACAATAATATGTAAACGCTTTTTGCTCGAACAATACCTCGACTTACTGAATCGTTCTTTATCATTTGCGTCTTCTGCCCTCATTAAAAAATCTGATTTTAGTTTGTTTGTAGATTTCCCAATATGGAGATAAACGATTTTACCATTCCCTGTTGAATTTTTAGCTTCTTTCAGCAGATGTGTCTGCAATCAAGAAAAAATGATTCTAGATTTTTAATTAGGCGTAGAGTTTCCTGTAACCACTAAACATCATATGATAACTGTTTCTTATGCTTGCTCATCATAATTGTTATTAAAACAGACAAAACTCTCCATACAGATCTAGGTGAAGTGCTCTCAGATCCAAAGCTCCTCACTGACGAAGCCCACAAGCCAGAAAAATAGTCTGGGATTATTGGATGAGTAGGCACTAAATAGGGATTTTATGCATAAGCCTTCTGGCATCCATTGATTACTCTGGATTGCATTGAGTGGCAATATTGTATGGAGAGTTTTGCCTGTTTTAATAACTCTCTAATTTTTTTAATGTTCACACTTTTTATCATTACCATTTTTCTCATAATCGACTTGATTTACAACTTCTGATGCCACTTGCAACAAATCCGCTTCACCAATTTATCTTTTTCCATAATAAATCTTCAATGCCGTAAATAGCCACATCCTCAAAACCATCACCTCCGATCGATTTAGCAAGTTCTAATATGTCACCAATTTCATTTTCTCATGATTCAAGCCAGTTTTCTATTTCAACTGATAATGATCAAATCTTTATCCAACATGCATTTAATGTTGATATTTTTAGTTTTTTTTTTAATGATAAGGATATACTTTTGATTGTGCTTAGTTGAAAATTGCTTCCAACCTTCCATTACACTGATTGGCATCAATTCATTTATATCTAAAATCCATTTTAAAAAAATACTCTTCTGATGTAGTAAGTTTTAAAGGTATAGATAATATCTTAATCCAATGGTTGGAGCAGCAAAGTAATGTTTGGTGGTAAAGAACCTACTTGAACATTGGGATGATTCAAATTCTGTGGATGACCTGGAACATTATCTAATAATAACATTATCTTAAAGTGCAAATTCTTCTTTAAATAATTTTCATCTCTGGCACAAAATATTTAAAAATCATTTACTAAATAAATCTCCAGTTACCCAAGGTTTTGAATTTGCTTTCTAATATACCGATAAGATTTTTATTAATGCCTTTAAGTGCACAGGGATTTGACGAACTATGAACAAGCAAAGATTTTGTCATAAATTCATATATTAAAAGTGCTGTAAGATCTGCCTATCCCTCACATATGTATGTAAATGGATTATGTTCTGTATATGAGGGATCAGAGTGACTTATGGTCAACATGGGTTGGATGAGAAGGTTAAAATATTTTCATTTTACCAGATATTACATTGGCTCAAAAAAAGAGAAAATTAGTAACAATTGAATTATATAGGATTTATAATAAATAAATAATCAAGACAACAAAATAAAAACTATAGATTATTTCTATTAATTGATTCTTAAAGCTTTAAACCAAAATTGCCTAACACTATACTAGTGATAAATAAAATGCAAAACCATAAAACAATACAATACTAGATAAATCCAAAACTCTTACACGACCATGATTTCATCTACTACAAATAGACCTTCTCAAGTGAAAATCAAACTAAAGGAACAAACATATATAAACAAACAAACAAACCTTCCCATAATTCATTTCAAACACCACCTTCCCTTAATATCAAAAGATGTCATCATAAGATTGATAGGCTCAGATTCAAGAAGTTTTATCATCAAAGCTCCTTTATTCTTCTTGAATCTGAGGCTATCAATGTTATGAAGACATCTTTTGACATTAAGGGAAGGTGGTGTTTGAAATGAAGTATGGAAAGGTTTGTTTGTTTGTAGATATATATTTGTTTAGTTTAGTTTGATTTTCACTTGATAATGTCTATTTGTAATAAGGATTTTGGTAAAATTTTGGATTGAATAATAAATGAAATATATTTTGTTTTGTATTCTAGTTAGCCTTTAGGTGTAAACATGACCTATCTCTTATAATTAATTATAGTAAATATTCCTAGAAGAAAACATCAATATAGGAAAATCATAACTGAATTAGAAATCCTTTATATATTAATATTATAAAGGATAGATATTTTGTGAATGCCAGCATACACACACATATTTGAATAAATGAAATGGAAAATATAATATTGGGAAATATGATTTGTCTCAAAGTTAAACGAAATCATATAAATATTGTCTAGAGATCATGTAGTTATAGCACTATTAGAATTTAACATCATCCGACATTGACTACTGCTTGAAAAAATGAGTAAACAATGTAAGAGTGTTTCATAGATTAGATTTATCTGCTTTAAAAATATTAATTTTTTTTTAGAAAGTCACATTGTTAATTTGTAGAATTACGATTGAGTATAAAAGCATAAAAGACCAAATTAATTTCATCCTTTGTTGCAATAAATTGATCACACAAACTTTTTAGAAGATACATTTTTATATATATATATTAACGCAAATAGATCATAAGGAATATAACACATCAAGCACAGGATACTACGCACACCCATTATATTTATATGTAAAAATGATGTATCATTATTATCATCAATTTCATTTATTATTGATCCACTGAATGATGAAGGTCTCTCCAAGTTAAATTCAATTTTTTCAATCTCTCTCTTCTTCATGTCACATCAGTAAACTTTATTTCTTCTACCCGTCTCACATGAGATCTTTTTCTAAATTTTATACAATCTCTTGGGATCTAATTTAGAGTTTCAACTGTTCATATCAGCTCATCATCATTCCAGTCTCTTAATTCTTTCAATGATGTCAATAATATATGTTTGTTCCTTTATCTATGTATTTTATATTTTGATTTCTTATTACTCCTAACATTCATCTGTCCATTTTTTACTGTGGGATATGAAATCCCTGTACTCTATTCATATTAAGTATTCAAATCCAGATTCATAAGAAAGGAGTAATAAAACACACCAAAAACTTTCCTTTTCAAACACAAAAGACACATTTCCTTTTAATACTGTTACAGTGGTACCATGCACTACACTGCATCTAACTATACAGCTTCAATTGCACCCTATCCAAATAAAAATGTAAACAAAGATATAAATAAACAAATAAGGGCAACATTAAAATTCACATATTTTATGATACTCGAGCAGTCATTTTTCTTTCTCTGAGTATCATACATGATCCCATTTTTAGAAAAAAGAACTTCGAAAATAAATTTTACATTAAACCAGTTTGGATCACTGTACACAATTATATATTTCTTCAGTATATGTTGAAAGCATGCACATTTTATTCTTTCTTTAACATTTTTTCTAAATTAGAGAGCCTAATTTCTTGGTAACAAGACCACTATTATAAGAGAGGGATTTGAACTCAGAATTTTTCAGTCTATAAATCCTCTATTCCATCTCAAGCAACAGATACACATGACCACACACATTCAAAAAAGATCAATAATCCCCAATATATGAGCCAGATTATAATCTCCCATTAAAGTTTGAGGAATTGCTATCTTAATATAAACAAAGCCCTGATTGTATATATGAGTGGGAAATTAGGCACTGGTCCAACCAATAAGTGCTGGTTCTGCGTGAAATATATATATACATTGGTGATTATTGATCTTTGCTTGAGGATGGAGTGGAAAGTGAATAGACCGAAAAATCCTGAGTTCGAATCCCTCTACTTACATATACAAAAAACCCTCAGTATAAGCAAGTTGCACACTGCCTTAGAATTACATATTGCTTGGAAAATAGATTACATCTTAGTATAAGTGCAGCACATCCCTCCACTATTAATATATACGGATACATAATGGTCCAAAAATAGATTGACGCAATGTCTACATAGGTATGACTACAATGTCAAATCCAATAAGAGTTTTGAACACTCCATGATTGGTTTTTCATTGAAATGGATGGTTGAATAATCAAGAGTGAGAAGATTGAAACCTGTCCAAATTGCTATCTTAATAAAAATCGAGGACTGATTGTAGTATATATATGTGAGAGATTATGATATGGCTAACTGATGAATGCTGGTTCTGCACAAAATATGTATATTGGGCATTCATCATATATCTTTTCCATGTGTGTGTGATCATGTGTATCAGTGGCTTGAGATGCAGTGGAGAATGAATTGACTGAAGCCTCCTGAGTTCAAATCCCTCTACAAACACTCAGTATACTATGCAAGTTACACACTGCCTTACAATTATATGCCGCTTGGGAAATAGATTATATCTTAGTATAAGGTCAGTCCATACCTCTCCTATTAATATATGAATATGTAATGATCCTTTAATATGAGAGGTAAGATTAACATAATGTCGACATGAGTATGACTATAATATCAAATTGAAAACATTTCTGTGTTTTCATTTTGGACTCAAAGCTTTATGGTTAGCTAATAAGATAAAAGGAGATTGCTGGAGGATTGCATTAGATCCTAGTGCAGTACTCTCAGATCCAAGGCTTCTCACTTGATAAAAGCCACAAGCTGGAAACTAGTCAGTCTGCGGATATTGGATGAGTAGTTACTATTTTAGGCACAAACCTTCTTGCATCCATTGATTACTCTGGCTTGCACTGGTGGCGCTACTGTATGGAGAGCTTATCCTCTATGTAATAAACAGACTTTAGAAAGAGATTAGAATACAAAAAGTAACTTAGCGAAATTAAGATGTGAGAAAAATAATAGTAGGCAGAAAAATAAAGGAAAGGGAAGAATCATGGCAAACACAGATGTTAGGTAATTACTGACTTTAATCAGGGACTTTTGTTTAAAGTTTTATTTTATATTATTTTTCTATTATTCTTTTAAAAAAGGTAAAACAATGTTAAAAATAAATAAATACTAGCTTTGCTTTGTAAAAGTTATACCTATATATAACTTTTTTTTTAAAAAAAAAATTTGAATAGTAAATGAAGTGTTGAATTTTTTATTTTTTAAAATAAATATTCCCGGCGAGAATTCCATTTGTTTTAAAACTTAATTCAATTAACTTCTATAATTTGCAATGATAAAAGTGGGAGGGGGGGGGGTATCTATTTTTAAAGCTTTCAATCACAGAAATGATTGAAAGCCATTTTAATTTTTAAAACATTGCAATTTATTCTTCCATTACGTAATTTTCCACAGAAATAAATTTTTTCAAGTTAATATTTTCATAGTTTCATATAAAGCTTAATTTGAAAACACACACCCAACACTTAGGTTTGCATTTTCCGATATCAGAATCATTTATAAGTTGCATATATTTATTGTCTGAATGAAATTATCTAACAAAAAGATTATTTGAGACAGTGAAAAATTAAATAGTTGTCAAGCGTTGTTGGCCGAGAGGTCAGCGCAGCCGCATTGCAAGCAAGTAGTTGTTTGCAGACGGTTGTGGTTTCGCCTCCCTGACGATGTTATGACATATGAAAAAAAAAAAAAATTAAATAGTTAAAAAAACAACATACTATTTTGATAAAATTACGTGTATATTATATATAGGTCTATAATGATGTAATATGATTCAATAAAGTTATTTTGAGATACTGAGAAACTTAAGTACATAACAACAACAACAACAATAATAATCATTATCATCTTATAAAATATTAATACTTATTCCAGCCTAAGTTTTGCTTATTCAGCTGCAAGATTTCATGACTAATTTTAAATTTTATTAAATTAATTCTTGTATAAAATCTCATCTCATAAAATATTTTAAAAATTATTTATATAAGCTCAGTTGACCATAGTCTGTAAATGAATATCTAGCCATTATTATTTAGGAGATAACAGTCCCAAGGTTAATCGGAGATAGTCACTATGACGTGACCATTACCGGTGAGATATCACACGTTGACAATGCCAAAAAACTATACTTTATACTGCTATATTCTTGCTGGCATTGTGTTTTTAATAAGTTTATTGTTTTTGACACCATTAAGTTTAATATTATAATTAATTAAATTTGCAGCATTAAATATTATGATTAATGCATATACTGAGGTAATATGACTCAATGAAGCAAAATATCTATTTTAAGCATATATAAGGATTTTAAGCACAATAAATGATATATTCTGTATTGTCCAGATTTTGTGTAATAAGAATTATGGCGAAAAATATATATACAATGAAATCTGATACATCAAATTAATTGTTTCCAAAAGCTCATTCCTTATATCATGTATTCTTTGTTGCTTACAATGATGTACATAATATTTAGGGGCAATCTGTTTCAGGCATATAGCCTGGTTCACAAATATTATCCAAAACAACCATTTTTTAAAAAAAAAAAATCATATATATATATAATGAAAACTAAAAGCCAGCTTTTAAAAGCATAAAATAAAAATACACATAAACCCAATTCACAGATTGTTTCTAGAACTTTAGTATCTTTACTATACCTCATCATGTCTTACAATGTTTTGTGATGTAGATTTTTCTAGAATCCAGTGAATCACACTTTGCATATAATAAACTTCTTTGCAGGTACAACACTTTATACTGTAGTCTTAACAAAAACATCCCTCGATTAATTGCTTGGTTATCTCACAAAAAATCAAAAAATCATCCCAACAGCATGATAATATGCTGTTTGCTTTTGATTAATTTATATAAGCAAAAGAGTCTTATTTGCAACACGTGACAAATGCAAACTGCTTGAACTAAAAATCCCTTTCATTATCAGTACATTTTAAAATTCATTTTTACTTTTTTTTTTAAAAAAAGATCTTCTTTGTCCCCATTTTAGTAATGATCAATTTTTAATTCTATTTTTCTGTTCATGATTAAATTTAATAATTATCATCATCATCATCATCATCAACCATTATCAATCCACTGCAGGATGAAGGTCTCTCCAAGTTCAATCCATCTTATCTGATCTTTAGCTTCTCTTCTCCATATCACCCCTGCACACTTTCTTATTTCATCCATCCATCTCATATGTGGTCTCTTTCTGGTTTTTTTACAATCTCTTGGAATCCAGATTAAAGATTTCAATTGTCTATCTATTATCATCTCTTCTAGCAATATGTCCAATCCAACTCCCCTTCAGTCTTTTAATTTTTTCAATGAGGTCAGTAACACCTGTTTGTTCTCTTACCCATACATTGCATTTTCGATCCCTTCTTGTTACTCCCAACATGCATCTCTCCATACTTCTTTCAATGATCTGGAATCTCTGTATTGCTCTTCTATTAAGTGTCCAAGTCTCAGATCCATAAGTAAAAACTGGCATAATACATTTGTTAAAAACCTTCCTTTTCAAACCCATAGGTATATTTCCTTTTACTATCAAGTTATTCCTACCAAAAGCACTCTAACCAAGTTTAATTCTATGATTAATTTCATCCATTATGTTTCCATTTGTATTAATAATCTGACCAACATATTTGTAGCTGTTAACTTCTTCTAACTCATCATAATCAATCTTTATTTTGAGAAAATCCATTGAACATTACTTTAGTCTTTTTAACATTTATCTTTAGTCCTACTTTCATCTGGTAACTCCTGCAACATTTCCAGCAGCTCTAAAGCATTATTTGCAAAAACAACTATATCATCTGCAAAATCTAAATGACTTAAATAATCTCCATTTACTTTCACTCCTTGTCAGTTGCTTGGTAAGGCAGGATGAATGTATGTAATATTTATACATGTACAAAAAAAAAAAAAAAAAGTAAAAGTGAACAAAATCCAGAAGAAAAACTAAATCCAAACAAGCTTACAGAATGACATAAAGATGTTTTACACTTTACTCAAAACTATTTGGCAATTTAGCAATTTCATGTTTAGCACTTCATATTTACACTTTAAAATTATTTCTTTTTTGATGTCAACCTTAATCAGCTTTAAAGTTCTGCTTTTATGGCTCCCAATTAAAATATTATAGTATACGCATCAAAGGAAATATTTTTTTTAATAAAATACATACAATGCTTTCACTCCTAGAGATAGAAAAAAGTAAATAAACCAAACTGACAAGTAAGCCTTATGTAAACAAGGCAAAACTCTCCATATAGTAGTGCCTCCCTGTGCCAACCAGAGTAATCAATGGATGCTAGAAGGCTTGTGCATAAAATCCCTATCTAATGCCTACTAATGGGATTTTATGGACAAGTGTAACAGTCAGATTTGTACACTCATGCAACAAAATTCAGAGCCCAAGCAAAATATACCAAAGCTGACCGTAGTGAGGTGGTTGAGACCTCTAATCCGACCAAACTCCAACTCATCTGCCAGTACTCCAAATTTAACACCTTATGAGTGACATTCCTGGGGCTACACTCAGTTCTCATTTAACAGCGAGCCGACATAGAACAGGGAGAAACATGAGTCTTAAGGTCATTACTAACCTAACTAAATAAGTGATATATAACACTCAACACTCTATTAATCTTAACTACCAGACATACACATACAGCATATAAAATCATTAAGAAATTGGAGTATGAACTGTGACATTTAATAATATACTGTGGATTGGATAAAATACTATGGATTGGATAAGATACTGTGGTTTGGTTTGATCTAGAGTCTGAGCAAGAAAGATATACAACGGTTTATATTTAAAAGGATTTATTAAAACAATAACAAATGATCTAACACAAAACATCATAATGGCAGGGATTGTATAATCTTCACAAGGTATTCAACACAGGCAAGCATGTTACAATAGTTGGGACTGTTATCAAGTACATCTGTTCCCTTTTAAATATATTACAATACATGTGTGTGTGAGTTATAGAGGTCATGCCTAATTATTTAATATGCTCATCTTATGAACTTGACTTGCTTAAGTTAGAAGTTGATACTTTAGTAGAGATGATGATGAGTACAGCCAGTTTTAAAGGCTGTTATATATACTAATTAAATGAGCAACTAAATAAACTCAGAATCATGCAGATTCAAACTGATAACCCAGATTCAAACTCCAGTCTAAAGCTGAATGATTAATTAATATGGGAAAAAGAACTGGTTACCATTAGGTCCACATATATGCGCTATGGCGCTATATAAAATATTAAAGAAATAAACTTGCAGTGCGAGTGTGTGATTCTTCAAGAGTTTCAGCATCAAATGCTCGGTTTGCTCTGAGACCGACGGTTTGCTGCTATTGATATATGAACATAAAGTTCAGGAAGTCGGATTGGCTTTATGGAAAAATCTGGGTCCTCACGCCCCCAGTTCTAATAAAGATAGCCATAACCCGAACTAAATAAAGGGGCGGTTTGTTACCGTGAACCCTTGTCAGAGGCAGCAAAACGTAACACATATAAGTGTACTATGCACGCAATATATATATAAAAAGCAATAAGTATGCATCTAATTAATTGCGCCTAAAACAGATAGCTTTTATCTGTCAAGCTAATTCAAAACAGTTCTTAAAATTAGCATTTTAAGTATGCTAATAAAATGGGCTTAAACTATATAAAAATAATCTAGTTAAGATCCTGAATCTGCATGTAAAGATTCTTAATTAAGGAGGGAAAGTATATTCGATGGGACTTAATACAAACATTAGCAAATATACTTTATCATCTCTAGACAATATATATATCCCCTTCCAACTAATAAATATCAAAGGTTATAATATAAGATCGGTTAAGCAAATCTTAAAAAATACGATTTTACATATATATATAACTATGATAACAACGAGTGGTTAGCGCATTCGTTTATTACCAATATTATAATTTCGAAACAATGATTTAATAAAATAAACAAGGCTTTTAAAATGTCTAAGTGAAGATTACAATTATCTCCTTTATAAATTACTTACTTAGTTTCATTGTTTCGAAATCTGAGCATATTATCACATATTAAACATAACAAAATGCATTTAAACAAAATATTAAAATTACTGAAATTTGGCAAGACCGTTAGTTTGTAGGAATTGAAGAGAATACATTTCGGACATTTAACAAGTATAAAAAAAAAATATGAAATCTTTTAATTCATAAAAGATTTCAGCAGTTTATAAAATTAAAGTAAGTGAGCTTTTTTTCTTTTACATTATAAAGTTACACAGACTGATAGTTTCGTTTTATAAGAGGGTAAAATTGAAAGAGTTTTTATAATTTAGATAGAACGTTCTTTTTAAAGTGTTTTAAGAATTTATAGATTAAAGTTCATACCGCAGCTTTTTTTTAAAAAATGATTACCATCTCTCTCTGCCTCCTTGAGTAGACTTGAAGCGTATATCAATGATAGTGATTGGAATAGGGCGTCTGACAGCATCATAATCTTCAGTGGCCTTTCAGATAGGTTAAATTTCTTCATATTCTCCATGCAGGTTGCTGGGAAGTCTATTCAAAGGAATGTTTAGAGGAATTGAGAGTAGCCATCTGGCTTCAGAGCCAGTAAATATATTATTTTACTCGATCATTTTGGATTCTGGTCTCCACAACAATTTTCAGAAAAAAAAGCTAAAGAGTGAATTTCAAAAAAAATCTGCAATATTTATATTCCCTAGATCAAAAGCCAGCGACTATCTATTTTAAAACACAATTCAAACTTCTTCTAAGTTTTAGCCTTAGGTCTCTTTTGATTCTTATCTTTTTTTTATCTTGTTGCCCAAACTTTTACTGGTTTGATCTGGGAAAAGAAATTCATTACAATCATAATGAATGAGCTCTAGAACAATGTCAATAACCTAGGGACTATCTGATCCCACCTGCAAATTATTCTAAATAAAAATCTGCGATATCTATATTCCCTAGATCAAAAGCCAGCGACTATCTATTTTAAAACACAATTCAAACTTCTAAGTTTTACAGCAGTCTGTCTCTTTTGATTCTAATCTCTCTTTTTTTTATCTTGTTGCCAAATTTTTACTGATTTGATCTGGGAAAAGAAATTCATTACAATCGTAATGAATGAGCTCTAAAACAATGTCAATAACCTAGGGACTATCTGATCCCACCTGCGAATTATTCTAAATAGTTTTATTACCAATCTGTGAATTTCGCATGTGATTTATAATTTACTTAAACCAAACTTGTTAAAGGATATTTAGCCACATTTTCTAAACAAAATAACCCTTATACAATATATTATTTATATAAATGCTGCAATATGTCTATACAAAATTTAATATCATTATCATTTACAGGTGCTTGTATGTGTGACAATAAACATATAATTGTTTGAATGCATATAAAACTGTGACCACATATATAACTGTATAAATGAATATATCGCTGTGTGGATATATACAACTGTGTAAACATATATATACAGCTATGTAAAGGCATATAACACTGAGTGGATACATATACACGTGTACTAAAGAGTGTTTAAAACCGGCATAGATGTGTCTATGGAGACATAAAGGTGAAACAGATAGAAGGACAGTAATATCTGTTTCACAAGCCTTCTGGCATCCATTGATTACTCTGGTTGGCACACGGTGGCACTACTGTATGGAGAGTTTTGCCTTGTTTATAAACAATTATGTGCTAGTATAAAGAGATGGTGATCATGAGATGCTTAATGGTTTAAGCCTTATGTAACAAAGATTTTCCATTTTAGTGTTCATTGAATGTATTTGTTCATGTGATGCTTAATGGTTTAAGCCTTATGTAACAAAGATTTTCCATTTTAGTGTTCATTGAATGTATTTGTTGTATAAATCTTAATTTAGTGAAAAAAAGGGTTTGTTGTACTTGTTTATTCACTTTGTAAGCCTTTGTTGTACCATACATCACCAAAAATGCTAATCAATTTTTTTAAAAAACTACTTGACTAGATGATGTATAGTTATATTTTAAGGTTGGCAATTATTTACTGATATCAGTATTAATAGATTCTTTAAATAAATAATTGCAATTTTCCAATGAGCTTGCAATGACTTACATTGATGGGATGCACAGAAGAAATCAATTCATATAAAATGGATCTATAAAAATGATCAGGCTAATCAGTGAATCATACACTGAAATAAACCACATTTAGAAAGATAAGTTGTTTATACAAAACAATATTACATGAAAGTATGTAACAAGTATTGAAAACATTTGTCAAGTATACATTAAATATGAAAAAGGAAACAAACTATAATAATACAGAGATAACATAATGGGCACTAAATAAATTCTTACTTCATGGCTAATTGAATTAAATTCTATATGAAAATATATTAAACTTCTAAATTGATAAAAAACAACAAAATGACCCCCCCCCCCCTATATATGTCATTTTGTCATTTGATATCTGGAAAATTATTTCCATAGATCATTAACAAAGTAATTTATTAACATTCATGCAAAGGAAAACTGTAAAATAATTCTTAAAACTGTTTGTTTAATTTCAAATTAACATTTTATTTATAAATATATAATTAATTTATGTACAAAAATTGCTTTATTTAGTCTAAAACTTAATTTTGAAATATTTATAACTGATTGTATTCTAACATACTAATGTTCCATAATCACAATAACTCAGAAAACTACTTCTGAAGGACTCATACATAATCAAAATTATTTATTTATGAATGAATAAATAAAATAATATATATATATAATTAAATAAATTATAGATTTTGGTTGCCATTTAGGCCCCTTTCAAAGGAAGGAAGGTCGCATCAATTGGAAGAACTATCTACAATTAAACAAGACATTGTGAAATTAAAAAAAAGATGAGACATTTCATTTGTATCTTTATTAAAAATGCACGGATATTGGAAGTGCAAGTGGGGTGCGTCATTATAAATAAATAAAAAAAACATTCTGGAGATTGGTGGTATATTAGACAATCGCAAGATTAATTAACTTTATGAAGATAAACCATTAAGCATCACATGATCACATTTCCTATACTAGCACATTAATTGTAATCCATTGATTACTCTGTTTAGCACAGGTGGGAATACTGTATGGAGAGTTTTGCTCTGTTTATCAACAATTAATGTGCTAGTATAGGAAATATGATCATGTGATGCTTAACGGTTTAACACCAATCCTGCCTAATAGGATAGTGGTGGCTATGGTTGTAAAAGAGCCAAAGACACCAAAATGTATGGGTGCTGAACTGAGTTCAGACCCATATGACTATATAAGCTATTGAGCTTAGATTGAAAATATTTTTTGTGTTTTCAATTTCATTCTCATAGTTTTGTAATTAAGTAGAGATAAAAGGTGGTTGCTAGAGGGTTGCATTAGATCCTAAGATCTAGATGCAGTGCTCTCAGATCCAAAGCTCCTCACTGACGAAGGCCACAAGCCAGAAACTAGTCTGGGAATATTGGATGAGTAGGCATTAGGTAGAGATTTTATGCACAAGCCTTCTGGCATCCATTGATTACTCTGTTTAGCACAGGTGGCAATACTGTATGGAGAATTTTGCTTTGTTTAATGAAGATAACAGATGTAGATAGTCCAGATTTATATTCTAATAAGTTCTTGTTCCGAGGATCTTTATTTCGATATGCAAAATACTTTTATTCAGAATAGACCGTTGGGGAAAAAACAAATTGCGTATTATTAATATTTTTTTTTGTGTGTGTGAAAAATTAAAAGCAAAAGTATATGTGGGTGCGTTCATGTAAAGATAAAACAGGGCTGAATTAGATTTTGACTAACAGAAAATCTATATTTTAAGATAGTAATGTACAATAGATTTGATACAGGAAAATATAATTGATTAGTGGAACGTTGGACAGATGCTAATGCAAAGTTATTAAGAAAGAACAGTATTATCAAATGATATTTCCACCAGAAATATTCCATTGAACTTAAAATAGAACTTGAAAATCATTTAAAAATATTAACAGATTTTAATCATAGTTAGCTTTAGAGATATCTGGTACAAAAAAGCACCAATTTACTAATTAATTTTCAACAGAGAAAAGATAATGTATTAATAAGGACTTTAAAATGGATCTATTTAGAGGAAACAAATATTTGTAATTTTATAAAATGGTGCAAAATAATTAATGACAATATACATTCTAATATAATTGTGAATTGATATAAAAACTATGCAGTGGAATAAAATTCTTAAAAGTACAACACAAAATATTGGGGGAAAAAATTATTTTAGTAATAAGAATATAAAAAAAAATGGTGGAACTATTATCAAAAAAAAGAATCAACATCATGAAAAATGTGAAAGAAGTCTACAAAAACTATATAACGGTAAAAAATAAAAAAACAAAATAACTCTTATAATAATAATATCTGAAATACTAAGTATTTTAAATAAAACAGGAAAAACTCTCCATACAGTAAGTACAGTTATGTGCTAGCATAAGAAATAGTGGCCATGTGTAAATATGCAATTAAATCTACAACAAACAGAAGAGCTCTCAGAAATGATGAAATTAAACAGACAAAACTCTCCATACAGATGTGATGTTTAGTGGTGTAAATGATGAAATTATTAGTGACATCTTAAAAAAGGCAGGAAAAGAAATAGAGAAACTGTTGGCAAGGCTATATACTACTTGTCTAAATGATAAAAATATAATAGATGACTGGATGATTTAGTCTTAATGTTTTAAAAACATAATAAAGATATTAGAGATTACAGATCTATTAGTATATAAAATTTTTACAAAGATAATTTCAATTTGTCTAAAGCAAAATCTAGATACAAACCAACAAAAAGAATATGTTGGATTTAAAAATAGTTTGGCCACAACAGATCATATCCAAATATTAAAAGAAGTTATGGAAAGAATGAACAGGTAAAAGTTGTTATATGCTTTGGATTTGTAGATTATAAAAAGCCATTCGATTCTACAAATACTTTGGTGGGGATTAAATACTTGGGATATGAAAATATAGATCTAATATGTTGTCAAAACTCTTAAGAATATTTATCAAATTGCAAATGAAGCAATTAGATTACACGATGGCACTGAAACTATTACCCTCAGGGTGATTCTATATATTCAAAATCTTTCACAGCAGTTATTCAGAAAGTATTTTGTGGTAAAAATAAATAGAAATTATTTAAGCCATCTAGATGATTTGGTTATAAAAGTTATCATATGATAGCTAGAAAACAGGACCAATGATAAGTGCTAAAATTATTAAAATAATATTCAATGTTTTCTTGATTAGATTATTAATATTGATGGAAACAATGGATATTTAAACTTAGAGTGAGTGTTTTTGATAAGAATAATATTAAAATAAAATATGTCTAAATGTTTAAAAAGGAAAGTTTTAATTAATGCCTTTTACCAATTCTTATTTTTGGAATAGATTTTTTTTTTTCATATGTCATAGCATTGGCTGGGAGGCGAACCCGCAACGCGTCTGCAACCAACTGCTTGCTTGCAAGGCGGCTGTGCTGGCCTCTCGGCTAACAATGCTTGACTGGAATAGAGATTTGAATATTTAATAATACAACAAAACAAATATTTCAGATTACGTAGCAAAATATGGATATGTTGAAACAAGAAAAATCAAAAATAAAATACATCAGAAAATAAACAGGTACTAATATTAACATCATTGAAAAAATTACAATGTTGAAATCAGCTAAATTACTAGAAGAAATGGTAATAGTTGTACTGATGAAGTATTGAACTACATTTTAAAAGATTTAGAAAGAGACCATGTTGAAATAGATGAATGAGACAAGGAAAGTAGTATGAAAAAGAAAAGTTAAAGATCAGAGAAATAGGATTAAATTTGGAGAAACATTCTGGTAATAATTGAAAATGATAATGGTGAAATAAGGAATTTATTTAGATTGTACTTATTTTCAACTGATGTAATCTTTTGCATAAAAGTAAAGCCTTGCACCAGGCTAATTTGGATTAGTAAAATAAGAACCAAACCTATCAGTGAGGAAGGAAACTATCAATGAGGAAGGAAACTATCAGTGACGAAGGAAACTATCAGTGAGGAAGGAAACTATCAGTGAGGAAGGTGTCACACTCCCATAACACTAAACCTAAAGTTTATCTTTTTATTATTATTTAATAAGACAAGTCAAAGTGGTAAAACACAGAAATAATACATTTATTTTAGAAAATATTCAAAATGATCATCTTTGCTTTTAACCATTTTTGAATGTTTCAATAGTTACATTGATTTTAAGATTTTTTTTTTCTTTCACAAACTATATTTTTATATCCTCTCATAATTTGATTTCTATCATATATTTTCAGTTAGAGCAGGGATGGGCAATTGTTTTGGCTCGAGGGCTGCATAGGTTGGTGAAGGGCTGCATTGGGGGCCACGTTGTGGAAGTGAAGGTTAGCAGAGGGCCACATCTTTTTTCATAACACAATAAACACACAAATATTTGTTTGTCCATGCTTCATTAAACACACAACAGTCATCACTGATTTTACATTTTTTCGGAGCGTTCATGGTTTCACTAAAGTCGGAAATGTATATATTTGCTAATGCAAAGACAAAATTGAAAATAACCAGATCAACTGGACAAGCACTGCACATCATATCTACACTGCACATGTGTATTGATGTGGCCATAGTAGTGGAAAATGTGAGGCGAATCTTCGGTAGCGCATGGGAAGGAAATCTCAGTTCACAGCGGATTTTTTTGATTGTCTTGGTGGGCTGCATAAAAACTCTTAGCAGGCCGCATGTGGCCCTTGGGTCCTATTTTCTCACCCATGGGTTAGAGTAATATAATTTTAAAAACACACTTGAAAATTTGATATTTTGATTATTATATTCAAATCATTTTTTATAAAATGCGAAAGTCCCTCCCTAGTACAAAGACTGCAGGCAAATTCTCTGCCTGCCCATACTAAGGATGGTACCATGTGAATAAGCACAAATTGTTTAAAATATTATTGATGAATATCTGTCTATTGTTGACTTTTTGAGGTTATTTATAATTTCTCTCAAGAACTAAAATTGATTTTTTCTTTGTCAAATAAACTTTTGAATCTTTTATTTTAAGAATGATCGACAACATTCACACTTTCTTTTCATGCTAGTTGTAATGTGCTTTATATATGACAAGAATTCTGACTATCTTATAAAATTCAGTGGTGTCCAACAAGTCGATCGTGATACACAGGTCGATCGCAAAGCCATTTTTGGTCGATCGCGAGGCCAATTTGGCAAGAGCTGTCGGGTAACGAGTGAAACAAATTAAGTCAAGATTTTCAAGTTGTTTAGTTATTTTTGTTTTTGTTCTAAATTTTTTTTCAATTCTAGATAGGTGAAGTTCACTAAGCCGTATCATTACTGAAAATAATATTTTTAATCTTGATTTAAGGTAGCTAATTTGAATTAATAAATATTGTTAATAATTATTCATGTTGCTTTAATTCCCCGGACACGAGTTTTTTGGCCCGTTAAAAAATTGTTATTTTTTACTAGGTAGATATATAAAAATAGTATGCATTTCACACCTCCCTCCACTTAGACTACGCCTATGACAACAAGTCGATCGCAACACATTTTAAAAATAAAAAGTAGATCTTATGAACACAAAAGTTGGTCACCCCTGGTATAAATAAATAAATTAATAGCATATCTCCTCTAATGTACACTAAAAAACAAGAATATGCGTGTACGTGCAAAATTATATTAAAAAAACTAAAACACATTTGGTTATTGTGGGAAAATACTGTCTTAACAGCAGAGAAATAGTTATAACTTTAAATAAAGCTTATAATATTTTTATATTTCATTTAGTTTAAAAAAAAAAACAACTAGTCAAGCGTTGTTAGCCGAGAGGTCATCGCACCTGCCTTGCAATCAGGTAGTTGGTTGCAGACGGTTGTGGGTTCGCCTCCCGGCTGATGCCATAACATAAAAAAAAACAAAAAACAATTATTGATGAAATTTCTTTGAACCAATAAAATATTTATTATTTTGTCAAGTATTGGTAGTCGAGAGGTCAGCGACAGCTATTTTACAAGCAGTTGTACCGGGTTAGCGGGTTCGCTTCCCGGCTGATGCTATGACACATGAGAAAAAAAAATTATTACCAATAATGAATTTTTCTCAATGTGCTCAACCATTTCTTTGACAATAATTATTATATTTTTAAAAAAAGCAATTATTCGTATTAATAATATTAACTAGAAATAGAAGATTTTGAAGCAATTTCAATATCTAAAACGTTATTTTATATTTCCATTTTACCCTAGAATATACTTAGGCAAAAAGGGTTAAATCAAAGCTGTTACATATATTTTAGCATGGCCAAGTTCAATAGATTCCCAACTTTTGAAAGTTACATACTTCAAGATGGTAAGATTATTTGAGATAAAATATGAATTTTAAAAACAGATGAATTTGATAAATAGCATTCAAGCTTGCAAAAGAATATTTAACAAAAAAAGCAAACCCTCCATCTGGAAATTGTTAACTTATTATAAATAGCTGTTTCATTTTTTTACTCCTCAGGAAGTGAATTCTGTTTTCTAATCACTTTTGTAAAGAAAAGATGAGTTAAAAAATAAAACGTTAGAGACAACCAGTTTTAGACTACTTAAAATATTCTATATACCATTAAAATGGCAATACTCTCCCTCTTCCGTTTATTAACTATAAACGATCTAATCCATAATTTATTTTGCTTTAAAAAAATAACTACTTTATTTCCTTACCTACGCATGCTTTGTTAAAAATTCTTTGAAAAAAGACAGTTAACATTAAAAAAAATAGATAAAAAGGCAATAAAAAAAAAAAAAAAAGAAGAAACAATATTGGCAATTTATCTTTTTAAATTCTCTTTTTTTGATTAACTTACAAGATATTATTCTAATGAAACTAATATGGGCATCATCTTAAAAAGCTATTGATAAACTGGGGCAGTATTTTTTTCGATATCACTGTTATATTCACTGCAGGATTTTAAATCTATCAGTTTTAAAACTCTATCTTCATTCCATATAATATCTGATAAATTAAACTCTAGTAAGATACGTTTATTGGTAATAATATTCTATAGTTTCTAGATTTTAAAATATGTAATTATACAATTATGAATGTGAGATAACATGCAAACATTTTACAATCACGCAAATTATATCAACTATATAGTATTAAATAGCAAATAGATATCATACTGTTATTAGCTAGAGAGGAAAACACGAATGAAAAACATATCATGCTAGTTAATAAAGCAGATGAGTCATAATATTGGGTTTTCAGCAAACCACCGAACATATATATATGTAAAACAACTTTTAAATAGCTTATTGCAAAGAAAAAGCCTATCTAACAGCTTCCCTATGCTACAAAAAAATAGTGAAGAAGAAATCACTTTCTGCCAGTTTTAAGTGATATGATGTTTTCATCTATCTTTTAAAATATATGTATTAAAAATACTTTCATAAAACAATTACTTCATATTGATAAAACTAGATATTAAAAAAACAAATTTCTGTCAAGCGTTGCTAGCCGAGAAAACAGCGCAGCTGCCTTGCAAGCAAGCAGTTGTTTGCAGACGGTTGTTGCGGGTACGCCTCCCGGCCGATGCTATGACATATGGAAAAAAAAACACCTGACTATTTTAAAAACTTATGCATAAGAAATGTAAAATAATTAATAATGCCAAAGATAAAACTGTTTTTTGAGAACACTTTATTAAATAATACATTCCTTCCATAATATTCTACCAAATAATACATTCAATCCAATGAAATAGCATTGAAAGTGTTATAATTTACTGTAGTGAATCTTGGCCCAATATAATAGTCAAATAAAACAAAACACACTTATTATAGATCAAAAAGAAAACCTTGACACAAACATCAATTTCTGAGATGAATATGAAAAAAAATAGTGACCACCGATTTGGTGCCAAACGATTAAAATCACTTGCAATGGGCAGTGATGATAGACAACAAAAAAAATCATAAGATGTGTGGTTTATTGTCATAAGCAAGCATTTGATTAAGCATACATTGTAACATATATATATATATGATGTAAATTTCATATTAAATAACATTAATTTTGTCAAGAATATGCATAGCATCAAAAATACATTGGCCAATTTAAATACTGAAAATTTATTTATTCTGTAGTAGAAGTATAAATATAATACTAAACTTAAAATAAAAGTTAATGCCAGATTAATACACTAGTATATATATAAATAATTAAATATAGAGTTATAGCTTTCAAATGCCGAAATGTTAGGAGTTTGTTTCCTTTGAGTAATGTCTACCCACCATTCTTAAATTATCAGACAGTCTGATAACGTTAGTCAACTATTCATCAACTATTGGTGAAAGTTCATGCTCTAGATTGAAATTTATAAGAATTATACTGAAAGGAGACCCTTTGATTCCTCTTGGGGTCTTAAAAGAGTAAATCAGAGCAAATTCCTAACATCCATTCCACATATTCTTGTTGTTGTAGCTGTTATTATTATGTGATTATTCATATAGTATATGAACATGGATGGGCTGCTTACAACACACATTTAAGCACTGTGGTGAGTTTATTGATGTTTTACCTCTAAAATCAAGAAACACCATGATTGTTCGTTCCAGTTGCTTGATAGATCTTAACGGAAATATCATTTGAATTTTGTTGAAGGCAGAATGAATGTGTGAATGATTTTTTTTCTAAGATATATTTATAATCATAACAGACAAAATTAAATAATGGCCCTTATTCCTAGAAGGCTATAAAGTCATCAGCCAAAGGAGTGGTTTGCAGCCAAAGGCGGGGTACTAAGAATCTCCTGCCTATGGATCCAGACCGCCATTTAATGATGATCTTTTATTTAAGTACTTACAACTACAGATTACTTTCAAGTAAAGAAAAATTGCAAAAAATTGAAAGAAATGCTTAATATTAAATGGAATATTATTGGACTTTGTGAAGTTAGAAGAAAAGGTAAAGAGACAATTGATTTAATAAGTGAACATGTACTGTACTACAAAAGCACAAACATTGGAAATACATGTGGAATAGGATTTATTATAAATAAATATTGGAAAAACAATATTCTGGAGATTGATGGTGCAGATAATTCAGATTTGTGTACCAATAAGTTCTCATTGTGATGAAGAAATAGAGAATTTTTATATAGATGCAAATCATTTTCAACTATTAACAGATTTTGGAAATGATTCAGATTAGAATAAAATCAACAGGAAGATAACTGATACACTTTTAAAAACTGCAATAAAGATAGCCGGTATAAAAAAGCAGCAAGTGACCAGTTAAATTTCTAAGACAAGACAATTTATAAAAAAATTAAAAAAAAGAAAAGATAAAAATACATAAAAATGATGCATTAAAAAGGAATGAATACATCAAATTTCGTAAAATGGTGAGAAAAAGTGTTGATAATGATATATAAAAAGTATAAATATGAACTAGTAAAGAAAGCTATAGAAAAGAGTAAAAGTCTCAAGAGTATAAAACTTCTTGGAATTGGTAGAAAACTTATTTCTGCAATAAGAAAAAGATATAATTATTAAAAAGAGGAGTTCTATTAAAAATTATATGGCAGTAAAAAAAAATACGGAAAAATATCTACTATAACTACTATATCTTCTGGATTGCCCAGGATTTTAAATAAAGTAAGACATGCAATTAAATTTATGAAGAAGGAAAAAGCCACAGGTAATGATGGAATTATAATTGATATCTTAAAACAAATAAATGAAGAAATAAAAAACTTTTTAGCAAAGTTATCTACCAAATGTTTAAATGATAAAGTTGTACTAGATGATTGGAAGAATGAAGTATTAATATTAATATTTTAAAAAGATAATAAAGATGATATTAGAAATTACTAATCTATCATTCTTTTATCAGTTCTATATAAAATTTTTACCAAAACAATTACAATCCATCTACAGCAAACTTTGAATTTTAATCAATCAAAAGACAAAGCTGGATTTAAAAGTGGGTTTAGAATAATGCATCATATCCAAGTTTTGAGAGAAGTTATAGAAAGGCCCAATGAATATGAGCTGCCATTATGATTTGGATTTGCAGATTATAAAAAGGCATTTGATTCTACAAGTATTTCTTCAGTTATTAAAGCATTGGATCATCAAGGTATAGAGCCAGGATATTATCATATTCAAAAAAATATTTATAAAAATGCAACAGCAACAATTACATTGTGTAATGATGCTAAGAAGATTAACATTGAGGAGACTGTATGACAAAGTAACTCTATATAATCAAAACTTTTTACAGCAGTTTTGCAAGAAGTTTTTTTGTGAAATAAAATGGGAACCTAAGGAAGACAAAAAAAATTATTTAAGTTATCTAGATTTTGCAAATGATGTTTGTTTTGTGAATGCTTTAGAGCTTTAAAAAATGTTGCAACGGTTATAAGATAAAAAAAATAAAGATTGATAATGATGAGTAAGAAGAAAGTGGATTATATGAAGACATTGAATAAATTTGCATAAATTACTACCCAGTTGTTTAAAATCACAACTCAAGCCAACACTCCCAAGATAGGCTATGAATATGGGGATTAAAGGTTCCCAAAAGTGCTCTGCCTGATAATTCTCTTAATATCAAGCTTCACTTGTTTGCATAAAGTGCAAGTTGTAACTTACTACTTGAAAATGAAGTAGAAACAAGGATTTTATTTCAATAATGGATGAAAGTAATCATAGATTTAAATTTGGTTGGAGTGTTTTTGATAGACATAACTTAATATTAAAAGGAAATACGCTTATGTGTTTGAAAAGTAAGATTTTTAATAAATGTGTTTTACCGGTCCTTACTTATAGATCTAACACTTGGACACTTACCAGAAGAGCAATACAGACTTCAATAACTCAAAGAAATATGGAGAGATGCATTTTAAGAGTAACAAGAAGAGATTGAAAAGAAAGCACATGAGTAAGAGAACAAACAGTTGCTACTGGCATCATCGAAAATTTAAAAGACTGAAGTGACATTGAGTTGGACATATTTCTAGAGGATGATAATAAATGGACAGTTGAAATCTTAAACTGGATTCCAAGAGATTGTAAAATACCTAGAAAGAGATAACATGTGGGATGGATGGATAAAATGAGTATGCTGGGCGGTGTGGAAAAGAGAGAATAGAGATCAGAGAAGATGGATTGAACTTGGAGAAACCTTCATCCTGCAGTGGATCAATAATGGTGAAAAATGATGATGATAATGATAAATTTAAAGGTTACATAGCTTGAATAAATAAATTTCTACACAATTTATTACTAAAGAATTTGTAAGGGGAATATAAATGGCTTTTGCACAATCAAATATAATCATGTATTGCTTCCATTTTTAACATTTATCTTTAGTCATACTTTCCTACTTTAATCTGATAATTCTTGCAGCAAACAGGTGTTACTGACCTCATTGAAAAAATTAAAAGACTGAAGTGGAGTTGGGCTGGACATATTGCTAGAAAAGATGATAATAGATGGACAATTGAAATCTTAAACCGGATTCCAAAAGATTATAAAAGACCCAGAAAAAGACCGCATGTGAGATGAATGGATGAAATAAGAAAGTGTGCAGGGGTGATGTGGAGAAGAGATGCTAGAGATCTGAGAAAATGGATTGAACTTGGAGAGACCTTCGCCCTGCAGTGGATTGATAATGGTTGATGATTGCTTCCATTACAAAAAAAAAAGTAGTTTGATAAAATCTTTGCTTTCACTGTTTATATCAACTTAAATACAGAAAAAAAAAAAGTTAAGGAAATCTTTTTATTAATTAATATTTGCTCAACAATAAGAAACAAATTATCATCAGGACTAATTTCCAGAAAATATTATTGATCAATTATGGTAAGCATTTAAACATCACTGACCATAAATTAGAAGAGAATTGAAACTTATTTTCATTAACCACTGACCATAAATTAGAAGAGAATTGAAAATAGTAGATGTACACTTTTAGCCGTAAGATCCTAGAATAGACCCTAGAATTATTCGTCATACAAAACAAATACCCTCAATAATGATAATGACATTTAAATACTATCATCCTAAGTTAGTGCACAGAACTGATATTATAATTCTTAGCAATATACTCCCTTGATTTTATTCCCCACTCCCTTATTTTTGTTTGCTTATAAATCATTATTTTCTCCTTTGTTTACTATCTGCTCATTCAAAAACTGGCCTTTGCCTAATCTAAAAAAAAAGCTACATCTTTTGAATATATCTTTCTAATAAATACTACGTTTATAATTCTAAAATATTGATATTGGAATTCTACACAGTAGTTATTTTTATTACTTTCAAAATTGGACTTTATTTACACCCAAGCGGATTTGCATAATATACATATCAATTACAAAATTTCAATCATAATACATAACACAAACATAGAATTACATAAAAGTAACTTGAGTATTTCTATTACATTTTTTAAATTACAGTTTTCTCTGTTAACAACATATTAAATTCAGTTTTTCTCTATGGGTCATATCAACAGTCTAGACTAAATTTTATTATAAACCATTCAATTAAATTCTGATCCATATAATCTTCCTCTCTCTAGATGAACAAATTTCAATTTATACATAATTTGTTTTAAACTTATAAAAATTGAACTTTTACTTTCACTTATAATCTGGCTGTTCAATTCCTCAAGACTAAATTATAGATGTAACCTATTCGCTACATCTGAGTAACTTCAAACCACAACACATATTAACGACCATGTTTGGTCTGTCAACCATCTCTGGCAGTAGTTATTTTTATTAGTGAGATCAGAATATTATATGTTTCTGCAGTTAAAATAATAAGAATTATTTGACGATTCTTGTTTCTCTTGAAGAAATATCTTATTTGTGTTGAAATAGGTATCTGCCAAGTAGAACTACAATACATGCAATTTTTACTCTAGTTCAGATATCCCTTCTTGTCAATGGAAAACCTGAAATCAGAATCTTAACAATAGATTCTTTTTTCAATAGGAATAAAATTAAGTACTTATATCTATTTACTTTGTTCATTTATCAATTTAAGATTGATTAATATCTTTTAAATAATTTTTGAAAATCAATTAATCATCCATTATCAGTCACATAATGTACACTGGAAGCAGACCAGTCATTGCAGGAGTAAACTATTTTGAATAATTTTAAATTTCAATGTGAGAAAAGATCTGTCTTCATCTAGCTGCCATATGCAATATGCAAAAGCAATGATACATAAAATTGTGTTATCTTATAAAAAAGCCAATTGATGATAGTAGTTTCTTAAAACGTTATAATATTGAGATAAAAAAAAATCTAGAAACATTAATATTTTTACAAATTTTTGTTAATGAGAAAATTTAGTCATATTTGTCAATTCTTGTTGCTAGTAAAAAAAGGAAAACTTTGTTGGCTCAAGGAGTAAATTTATCTTATTTAAAAAATAATTTGTTAAGCCTAGATGTGACAGTACGGACTTCTACAAATCTCAACACAAGATTAACGACTTTAAAAGACAAGAGTGGCCACTCTTATCTTTGACCTACTTTTTAATTATATAGGTGAATCTAAAGCATTTTGATGTGAAGTAGTTAATAGTTTCACACTCTCAAATCAAAATGCTTTAGATTCACCTATATAATTAGAAAGTTGATCAAAGATAAGAGTGGCCACTCACACCTTGTGTTAAACCAAAGGTCCCTACTTTCGCTTAAGGTTATAGCCTTAATATATATTACTTATTTAAAAAAGTAAAATCAAGGCTTAATTTAATATGAAAACAAAAAAAAAAACACACACCAAAATTATCTTAAAAATAGTGCATCCAAAAAGGCAAAATAATAAAATAATATGATTATAGAATGAAAGTTTATTAAATCTGTATATTTCTATAATTGTGCTTTATGCACATGTACTGAAGCTATATAGTGTAGTAATTAATAATCTTAATTAAATCATCTGAGCGCTTTTGGGAAGTCTAAGTTCCCATAATCATATATAAATCTAGTATTATTAAGTGTTGAAAAATCTGTAATTGTGCAGAAGAAAATTAAATCTCTCTTCCTCTCTCTCTCTCTCTCTATATATATATATATATGTGTGTGTGTGTGTATGTGCATGTATGTGTTTAAAAAAAAACTATGACCATATTAATTTTAGTAAACTAGAAATCTTTAAAGTTTTAGTCACAGTTGAATATTTATATTAGAGAAATATAACTATATAACAATTTTATTGGAATTATTTAATATAATGCCGGATATTAATTTCCCATAAAAATAATGTGCTAAGTGGAAGATATATTCTAAACCAATTACAAAATTTGAATTTATATGAAACTACATAGCCATATAAATAAGAAAGTACATTGTACAATTAAACTATAATATCATAATTTATTGTAATTATTAAATAATACTTGAAAAATATACTATAAAATTAAACAAGGCAAAACTCTCCATACAGTAGTGCCACCCTGTGCTAGTCAGAGTAATCAATGGATGCCAGAAGTCTTGTGTATAAAATGCCTATCTGGTGCCTATTCATCCAATATTCCCAGACTAGTTTCTGGCTTGTGGCCTTCGTAAGTGAGGAGCCTTGGATCTGAGAGCACTGCACCTAGATCTTAGGTTGAGTAGGCACTAGATAGGGATTTTATGCACAAGCCTTCTGGCATCCATTGATTACTCTGGTTGTCATCCTAAGATCTAGGTGCAGTGCTCTTAGATCCAAGGCTCCTCACTGACGAAGGCCACAAGCCAGAAGCTACTCTGGGGATATTGGATGAGTAGACACTAGATAGGGATTTTATGCACAAGCCTTCTGGCATCCATGGAGAGTTTTGCCTTGTTTAATAACAATTATGTGCTTAGTAAGAGATAGTGATCATGTGATGTTTAGTGATTTAATACTATAAAATTATTAGTAAAATGTATTTTTTTTTAATTCTTTCTATTCACCATGCTAAAATTTGTCAAGATTTCTTTTCAAAGTTCTTAATCTTTTAACATACAAGACCAAGTTCTTTGTCAAGAATTGTAAATACTTTGTATAATTAATGAAGAACATGAAAATTGAAAGAACTGACTTAATGGTAAGCTTTGATGTGGAAAATTTGTTCACAAATGTACCATGTGAAGAAGCATTGTCTATTGTAAGAAAAAGATTAAATGGTGATAATAGCTTACCAACCAGAGTAACTCTTGCTATTGATAGTATAATGGAATTATTAACATTCAGCATAAAAACAACCTACTTTCAATATAACACAAAATTCTTCCAACAACATGAAGGAATGACTATAGGTTCACCATTATCACCCCTGATTAGCAATATTTACATGGAAGAACTTGAAACCATAGCCATAAAAACTACTCCATACCCGCCTAAAGTTTGACTTCACTATGTGGATGATACATTTGTTTTATGACCACATGATGAAGCACTGCTACAAACTTTCTGGAAACATATCAGCAACATATTCCCTTCAATTAAATTCACAAAAGAATCAGAACAAGAACAAAAATTGGTATTCTTAGATGTTTTTGTGACAAGATTCCCTCATGGCAAAATCAAAACAACAATTTACGAAAAGCCACACATACAGGAAAATACTTAGCCTTTACATCCAATCATACCAAAAACACAAAACATGGAGTTATACTATCACTATGGAACAGTGCAAAAGAAGTTTGTTCAGAAAGCAGTCATTTGAAAAAAGAACAGATCTATATAGAACAAACTCTTATGAAAAATGTTTATCCATCAGCTGTTATTAAAAAAAACCTTAAATAGGCAACAAAAAGAATGATCAAAAGAAAAAAAACAATTATTTGTACTGTAGTATACCCATAAATATGAAAAACAATAGACAAATTAAGGAAAATCTGCAATCAGTATAACATCAGAACAGCTTTTTCTAACTCTATCTAGAAAGCTCAAACTTGAAATGCTGAAAAGAAAAAACTGCATCTATGAAATACCATATGAATATGAAAGAAGTATATTGGTGAGCCAGTTGTCACATTGAAAAATGCTTGCAAGAACACAAACTGATGATTAGAAGAGAAAAAACAGATGTGTCTAAGGTAACACACCATGTATGTACCAATGAACATGTTTAAAACACAAAAATATTGAATAGAAAAGAAAATGTACAAAGAAGAAAATTTAAGAAAGCTGCTAACATGACAATGACAAACAATCCCATAAGTCAACTTAGCGTGACTATACATAATATATGAAAACCACTAATCAACTTTGCTCTTAGGAAAAAGTGGAGAAATAAGGGGGGGAACCTCATAGATAAGTATATGAAATTTCTACTGACTGTAGCCTTTGACAGAATGGCTCAATTGGTTACAGCATTACCTTAAAATTCAATACTCAAGAATCTAAGAGTCCAGGTTCGATTCCCATACTAGTACTGTTACTGGTCAAGCCAGCAACATCTGAAGAAGAGGGAAGAATAAAATCTCCTGAAACATTATGCATATACTAAACCTGTGTGCTAAGTTGAATGTATTTGGAATATTTAAATAAAGTTACATTTTTCTAAAGGCATTCAATATATAAATACAAATAAATAAATATAGTTTTAAAAATTATAAAAATCCTCTAATAAAATCGTTAATTTTTTTAAAAATAAATAATACATAATAATATGACTCGGAATTTGCAAAATAACTAAGACAATATATATATATTCTCTCAGCACTGTACAAAGTTAAGCAATGCATTTAGTTGACTTGATCACTGATTCTAGAATTTCAATTACCTGATCATATTTGTCCATCAGATATTTAAAGACAAAAAGAATCACTTTTCTATTTCATCTATAAGATTCCTGGTCAATTTTTGATGAGAATTCACTATCATCAGTAGTGCTAAAAAGTAACATAAACATCTACTTTATCCACCAGAAAACTAAGACTTTCTAAATATGTTCAACAATATTACTGGTCTTTTGCATCAAGATAATCATACCCCTCCCCTCCTCCAATCCCAAATACATTTTAAATAAAGAATCCGTATTATTTCTCGTCAATCAGAATTATTTCTAAATTGTTATTTCTGATTCATTATTGTCATATTATAAAATAAAATGCAATGTCCTTTCGCAATCCATAATTTAAATTGCAAAATTAATATATGAAACAATTGACCAACTGATAATTGCTGGTTTAGCGTGAAATACGTATATTGAGATTATTTATATTTTCAGCATATATGTGTTCAAGTGTATCAGTGTTATGAGATAGTGTGGAGAGTGGTGGGTCGTGTGTAACTCTGTGCTCATATACCCTATATATTACATATATAGACACAGGTATATAATAAGTTTGTGTGTTTCAGTTATTACATAGTAGAGATGTCTGCCCATCCCTTGTATTAAATGGATTATGTCCTGTGTATGAGGGGTCAGATTGATCTTAGATCAACATGGGTGTGACAAGAATCTCGGTCTCAGAGTGGCCTTTGAGCATTCCATCATCAGATTTTCAATTGGATGGCTGGTTGAAGAGTTGGAATGTGGAGTAGATTGAAGCCTGTCCATTAAAGTATGAAGATTGGCTATCTTAATATATATCTAAACACTTATAGCATATATGTGTAGAGATGGTAATCTGGACCAACTGATGATTGCTGGTCTAGAATGAAATACGTATATTGGTGATTATTTATCTTTTCAGCATATATGTGTTAAGTGTATCAGTGTTATAAGATAGTGGGGAGAGTGGTGGAGCGTGTGAAAGTCTGTGCACATATACACTATATATTACATATATAGACACAGGTATATAATAAGCCCGTGTGTTTCAGTTATTCATGACATTAAAGACCGGATAAAACTGATTCTAAAACATTAGCTAGTTCATTTATATATATATAATCTTTAAATATTAATTAGACTTTGTGATGTACAAATATAAGATCAGTAAAATTTTGCAAAAGGTTTTTTCTCTACAATCATCTTATGTTTCAATTATAATTTTATATATATTATAGAAGACATTAAATTCACTAAACTCAATATAATATTAAATTATACATTTTAAAATAAAAAAGCAAACTCTCTACGCATGTACTGCACATATATAATTTTAAAATTGTATAAGAATTTTCTCATAAAAGCTTTTAAAGTTTTTTTTTTTTTTTAAATAAATAATGCACAATATGATAATGTTTCGTTTAATTATAAAGTACAATAGTTCAGATTTCATTTAAAAAATAATAATCTTTAAAATCTTAGCAACCCATATGCATAGTTTTGCAGCTTGAAAATAATAACAACTGTCTAAAACATCTGGGAGAGAAGCTATTTTACAAAATTTTATAAAATAGTAAAAACTGTAATAAACAACAGATTTTTATATTTCTGCAAGTAATGTTTTTAAAGGCTCCAACTGAGATTAATGAAAGAGGAAATATTTCACTATGAAATTGGAAAAAAAAAAAATCTATATTTTTATTTATCAAAGTTCTAAAAAAAGCATCAATATTTTAAAAACAAATTATTTCAGATGCTAAATTAATAATAAAATAGAATATTATAAATTACTAAACTCTAATATAATACATTGTACAGGCTTAACACCTGCATTTATATATGTAATATATGCGGGATTCGAACTCAGACTTTCACACGACCCACAACTCTTTGCCATCTTATATTGCTGACCCACCTGATCATACACATGTTGAAAAGATAAATAATCACCAATACACTAATATACGTATTTCGGGCTAAACCAGCACTCATCAGTTGGTTCAGATTACCATCTCCACACACATATATAATCAGTATTCAGCATTATATTAAGAAAGTCAATATAGTAGATAAAATCCTGTTAAGAAAGAAATTAAATAAATTTCAAGCAGACAAAAGAAAAAATAAAATCAGGGGGGGGGGATCATTTTAGTAATAACCATTTTAAATAATTTGTCACTTGGGAGGCCATAGGAATACCAGACGTGACAGAATTAAGCTGTGATCCTCAAAACTACTTCTTAAACCCAATATCTGGGATTTCTAGGAAAATTAGCTAAAACACAATAGCAGGGAGGGGAGGATATTTACTTTAAATTACTTAAAATTTCTTCATATATTTTTTCTGCTTCAAAAATTCACATTTTATTATATAAAAAAATTAATAGTCAAGCATTGGTGATCGAGAGGTCGACGACAGCTGCTTTACAAGCAGATTATCGGGTTCGCTTCCTGGCTGATGCTATTACATATGAGAAAAAAGAGTTAATATTATAAGATGCTATTAGTAATTAACCATAGCATACAAAATAAATTTGTAAGCCATTTCACAATATTGTGCATGTGATAATACGTTGGGCTAATTCAACATTTAATGGTAGAAGATGGAAAGAATCCAAAATATTATCACATCTAATATACAATTAACATCTTCAAGAAGTATAATAACTACTCTTTCTTATTGCATTGCCAAATGTATACCATATAATCCTAAATGTATACTATACAATACTAAATAAAGCATTGTGTAACAGTAGTAAAGTGCATGGATGATTTAGTATTATATGGTCACCACTAACATTCAGGCAAATATAATATTGTACATTTCCCTCAATACTGTGCAAATTATTATGATAAAAATCCCATTGGTGTATACAACCATAACACCATATTTTTAGGAAATGATATTAAGAACGTACATTTAAATAAATGTCATCTTACTGTACTTTTTTTAAATAGGATAAAAAATATATATCAACAATGTACTCAAATTTTTAAAAAAGTTTTTTAACATCATTTTCAGCATACTTTTCATAAAAAAAAAAAAACATTACTGGAAGTCTGGAGTACAATGGATTTTAATGAAAGGATTCACCATAGCTATGATCATCAATTTCTACTCACTATTTTAATTTACTATCTATTGACAATTTTTTTTTTTTTTTTAAAAATCAAATCATTTTATTAAAATACCTGCTACTTTTTTTAATAGTAATTCTTTTTTAACAATGATGATATCATAGGTTAGTGACTTCACTAAAACTAGATCATCGAGAATAATGTGTGAGATTTATGCTAAAAATGTACATTACAGAGTTTATTCATTATACAGTACACAATATTAAGTTTTGATTATAGAATTAAAATACAATTAATGTGCTTACCTAATTTTCATCTATTATCCTTGCAAGACACACTACATTCGTTTATAAGATATGCGATTTAGAGAACATTTTTATTATTAACGGCTACAAAAGTGAAATTCATTGCCATAAGTAATTAAAAATATAGTTTGATCACATGCAGAAACAAAGTAGATTAATAATAAGTTTAAAAATGTGTACATTGAATAAAATATGTTCGCTCAATCAATTCATGATTCAAATTCTAATGAACATAAATTTGCCTGCGAGTAAAAATATCAGCATTGTAATTGCAAAATATAGTCATTATAATCAGGATTATTTAAAAAAAAAAAAAAAAAGAAAAAAATGATTTCGTGCATTCTGCAGTTATTAATCAATTTTATACAATCCAAGGTTACTAAATGCAAGTTAAAAATGTCATTTATGTGCTCAATTTTAATCAATAATCATATTCATGATAATGATGACTTTTATTATAAACATAACAAAAATAAAATATTGTTATTTACATGATTAAAATCAAACAATCAATTGTACATTACATTTCTTTATCTAATTTTTATTGAATTTCAAATGCATTTACGTAAAATAAATTTGCAAACATTTGCTTTAAAAAAATAACAATGTCAAGTTTAATTTGTTACATATTACAAAAATAAAAAACTTTAATACTGCAAATAAAATTTAAAATATACATTGTTATTTTTTTTTTCTATATGCTTTATTTTAATCCAACGAATCATAATTCAGGAAATGTTATCGGGCTTCATAATAGGCAAAACAGTGGACAGCTATTGAAATGTTTCCATGCAGTGCCTATGCTTTTTTTTGCTAATAATATACTTAGTAAAATGTTTATTCATTAATTATACTTTTTCAATTTCAAGTTTTATTTTTTTTAATGAAGTTTTTATATCCTTTAAATTTAAGGTAACAAATTCATTTTTGCCCCCATAGGAATTCATTATGATTGCTTATTTTTTATGCAAGATTTCTGACTTATGGAGTAATTTGTGAGATGCCAGTTGAACTTACTATCTAGGGTAAAGGCGTATATGCATATATTTTACATATTCTGCCTAAAAGTACACTGAATAGCAATGACCAAATGATTATCTTACAATGGTTGCCAATCACACCAATTTATTCACAAATTCAAATTTTAGAGCTGCATTATAAATTTTAATGAGTTTCTATAGATGCATGTATTAAAGTAAATACGATTTTAAAAAAAATTACTAGTCACATTATTTGCTTAATATGAAGATCACATGAAACATTAGTCAATACCAGGAAACTTACAAACTATTATGTATAAATTCATAATTTCTATGTAGATTATTTACTACCAAGTATAATTTTATAACATAAAAACTCCTTTCAACAATGTTTCATATTTACATAATTAATATATATTAAAACATCACGTCTAATAACAATTAAATCTTACTTTATGAACTATATTACACTTTTTTATACAAATACTTACATATTTAAATATTATCTACAGTAAATGAAATCGTAATATTATTTATTAACATGAATATATTTTTATATTAAAAATATATACTACTCATACTATATTTAGAATTTCAGTTATGCATAATTAAAAATAAATATAGGGAAGCAGCAAAGTATGCTGTAGCTAACAATGCAACTTCCATTATATGATATCCAAAGAAAAATATAAACAAACAACAAAAATCATATGATCACCATTTCTTATGCTTGCTCATGCACAAGCCTTCTGGCATCCATTGATTACTCTGGCTTGCACTGAGTGGCAATATGTATATAAAGTTTTGCCTGTTTTAAACAACAAAAATGTAAATACACAAATAATAAAACTATGATATCTGAGTAGCTATTTTTTTCTCTGAACACCATATACAATTATATATATATATTAATAAAATTTCTTTGATTTACACTGAAAGCAAAAATTTTATTTTTCTTTATTATTCTTTTCGAATCTGATGTGTAATATTTTGCATAATAACTTATTTTTTAGGAGAAAATATTTAAAGATAATACTGATATAAAAAAAAAAAAAAATTAAAAGAGTTACTGAAAAAAATAACGCCCACAGCTTTATTTTATATTTAAAAAATATATTTATTGACACACTATGTTAATGTTGGCTCATCCATTGCTGGCGTTGGTCTGGAAGAAGTATGCCAGAGCCATTCTCTGCACTAGCAGGTTGATATTGAAACAGTGAGATTCGTATTCGAATCTCAAGTTTCACCTTTTTTCTGTCGTCTCTCACTGACCGGTCTATCCCACCCAAATTTAAACTTTTTGGTATCGAATTGTGTGTGTAACAATATTAAAAATGTATAAATATATGTAGAATTCAACATAAACACGCACACATTTCGATCTCAAATTAAAGGCAATAAATACGGATAAAATAATATAATTTAGATTTCTTGTAGTTAAATAAATTTTGTGTAATATTAATCAGTTATTTTGAATTTTATAAAGTTCGTATTTGTTGCTAATTTAAATTTCGTTAAATAATAATTCTAACAAAATCTGATGTATTAATTAATTAAAGTTAAAATAATTTTATTCCCCTTTGTCTTTGAAAATTTAAAAGCATCGGTCAGTGACAGATAATAAATTAATTATAGCAAAATTCCAAAAGAATGTAATTAACGAATGTAAAGAAAAACAAACAATAGCACAGCAAATTTCTTTCTAATTAAAACCAGCAGAGCATTGATTATCCTGAGGGCAAGATAAATAAAACCTAAAAATATCTCAACAGAAAATTTAAAAGATCAAGATAAGAAAAAGGAGGCCATCTTAGACTTGCTGGAGACTTGGACTTGAATTTTAGCTTTGCTCTCGAGTGGAGCGTCTAAAATATCTTAAATAAATTAATACTGCAAGGTATGACCGAGTAAGCACCGAAATTATTCTCCACCGGGAGATGGCCCACTATATGCCGAGCTTCACCTTGCCCATCGTAAAAACACCAAAATGATCTGCTGCCTGAAATAAACAAGAAAGCCGCTGCTGTTAAAAATCAATAAAACAACATGCCCAGGACAAGAAAGAAAACTTCTAATTACGAACAATCTGCTATTAAGCCAATGGACGAAAACATCTTATAAAACAGGTACCTGTGTGTGTATTCCAAATTATAGAGTACTCTAGTAATAATAAGCTATAGCTCATCTCCTATTATTTGTATAACTTCTAAATGTTAAAATTGTAATTTTGAGAAACTAAAATTTGAGAATTCATGTAATCTGTAAATTTCTCGCATAATCTAGCTTACCCTCCCTCTATCACTTCTTAGGTGTGTATTTCTTAAATCTACATTTCATTTATAATTATCATTGAAATATTACCTTCTCATAATTATCTTAGTTTTAAAGCTAAATCCATAATCGCTTGAACAGTGAATGCGTGTCGAATTATCATTAATATTTGCTTTTATAAATAACTTAAATTTCATATAAATCGACACGCATTCAAAGAATCAGTTATTGTAATGCAGGGTCTACTCCTCCGTAATAGCTGGCATACTCGCTGTAATAATTCCCTTTTTAGATATTTTTTTTATTATTAAATGTTAATGAATAATTATGTCAATTTCATTTCTTTGAGAGTCACCAATTTTCTTTCAGTCAACGGTGATAATGTTGGGCCGAGTTTGAAATCTAGTTAAATATTACCACAATCTTTTAGATATTATACATGTGTTACGTTTTGAAGCCCCGATGGCTCATTCCACGCCGTGAATACTCCGGATTCTCTAGGGTTGAATTAACCCCAGTCGTCCTACACAAGCGGACATGATAATGTTCCCGTAGGGCTTGACGACCGTCACGCAGCCAGCTGGCAAATTGCGACACGGACCGCTTGTCCCTGGTTATGCTCATGTGACACCTTACCTCTTCGGGTCGCGGCAGAGACCAACCCGAAACCCTTATAACTTATTCACGGCATTGCAGTTTCAGCGCTGCCATTTTACATCGCCCTTCTAAAGCGTACCACGTGTTCTTTTATTTAGTTTATTATTCTCTCTATCACTCCGCCTCGGCATTATCTTCGTCATATACTCTCAAATAAATGTTTGCCCTTAGTCGTAAAATAAATATTTTTATTAAATAAATGTATGTCCGCCGTTACTGATGACTCTTGCAGTGCAAAGTATAAATTCCTTACAGCACGCATTAGAAATACTCACTCGAGAACCCTAGGTAGCTAGATTACGCCTTCATATAAATAAATGCTCCATATAAATAAATGTATTTTTATATATATAATATTATCAATTAGCTGTTGAGACTTTGAATTTAAAATATGATTAATCACATTAATAATGTTTTCTTTTATTAAATACGTAAATAAATAATTCTAAATATACGTCTGTAGTTAAGTTTTCATTTATTCGATGCCCATTATAGACATTTCCTCGATTATATATATTAATTAATATTCGTTTGATTGTTGGCCAACTCGGAAACAAAACCCATGAATCTCGTGCATCTCCCTGACCTCCGTGCCTAAAGAAGTGTTTACTTATGTCGCATCAGAGGCGTTATTCCGTAGATTGTATTGTGGAACCGATAAACTATGTTCGAACTCAGTATTAACGGTGGCTTCGCTACTCGATGGTGCTGCTGTTCTGTGTGGTGGTCGAATTCTGCAATATGTTAACGAGATACACGTGTTTTGACTGTTACATAGTTAAATTTTTTTTTAGCGTTTGGCGCCAATAACATGAGGCTTCGAGCATAAAACCCATAGATACCCTGAGCAAAAATAACGCAGATAAATTTCTTTAGCGTTCGTTGCCGAGTTGGCTAATTATTTTATATATATACGATTTTGTTTTGATAAAAATAATGAAAAAAAAAAAAAAGTAAATCGAGCGAAATAATGTGGGTCGAGTGAATGAAAGGACAGCAGGCGTAATAACAAATTTAAGGAAAGCAGGGATGTGTGTGTAATGTAAGAAGGAACGAAATACTCGGATCTAATGAAATATCTTTTTATATATTATAACGATCCAAACGAAGTGGGAGATCGCATCGCACCGCACTACCAAAGGCGCCATCTAGGCATTTGAGCCTAGAAAAATTTATAAAGTAGGCAGATACGCGCTGTTAGGATTCCACTTTATTTACATATTTAGATCGTTAGCCCATTGTCACTAGCTCAGTGGAGACGCAGAGATAATAAAATATATAACCTTAGATATAAATATAAAAAAATAATAAAAGCCACTGCCAGAAATTAACACAGAAAAATATTTATTTACGCACATATAAAATCATTCTAAATTCGAGGAATAAGTTTAACATTTAGATTTTTATCTTAATTTTTAATTTTACATTTAAAATAGCTTGCTATAATGTTTAATATTTTATTTAGAGGGTCGGGTATAAATAGGCTACATAGATCTGCATTTGAAAAGACAATATTCTTCCCTTATTTAACCCTGGGCTAAAAGTTCAAAATCAAACTGACGCCAATCATCCGATACATTTATGTATTCAATGTAGCATGAAAATACAACGGCACTAAATAGACTATACTGTCAGGAATGCACATCTGAACAGTATAGTGAGAAGACATTGTTGCTCTCCACCACCAGGAATGCTACTTCTGATGGCGAGTAGAACAATAAACATAAAACTCCATAGGAATGGATTGCATCTTGCGTCTTACTATCCAATTCCATAGGCAACAGAGGGTGTGCGGCGTATATATGTAATCCTGCACGTGGCGGATCTCCTGCTACATTTACTACCTACACAAATATATCGAAACCATTGAGCCAATTCAACCACGAAACAAATAACCTAAGATTACCCTCCCTTAATATAACCTTACAAAACTATATAGCCGTTCACGCCCGACTTAAATTTATCATTTAGATATGTTCGCACAGATAACTTTTATACAATTTGTTTTAAAATGTTAAGTATAGATCAGCCGCACAGATTCCACGGTCAAAAACATCCAATTTAAACACAATCGATCAAAATACAAAATCATCGACAATGTCAATTGCAAAAAGGGAATACACAAAACCCATGGCACTCACCATAAGGTGCCTGCATTAACATTGTTGACCCATATATTCCAATCGACTGTGAAAATCTCAACATCATTAACCGCTAACGAATCTAGGCAACGTCTATACCCAACTTTAAATTTTATGCATTTAAAATTTAAACAATAAATAATTTATACAATTAAAATGAATGGAAATGATTTTTTATCAATAACAAACATATAAAATTAAACATCAATTGATTTTAAACTTAACGATCAGATAGAAATTACATTTTAACATTTAAATTGCTTGCACGAAAGTTCTTAATTATTTAAAATTTTTTAAGTTCATTGTTAACAGCTTACGGAAGAAGAGTCCAGGTTCTTGTTTTTCCACGGAGTCCTTGTTTGAAACCCAGTCAGATGTTCCGGAGGTAGCATTAGCTGGTTCCTTTCGGTATCACAATCAGTTCATTTTTTAAAATAGAGAGAGAGTCTCTATCACCACTCTCAAAACAAACAGCTGGAACTGCCCAATACTCAATATTTCTCCTTTTTATATTATCCACATGGATTCAAACAACAAAACGTCACCAATCCATCACTTTCGTTAGGGTCTGAGCCAAGGCTTGGTGCTTCCATTGGTCAAGCTAATTTCTCTTATCTAATTTCCATCTGACCCTTTAATTACATAAGAGCCTTGAGGGTTAGCTTGTTTTTCAAATAATAAACAATCATTTCCATTTATAGATTACAGGAATTAATTAATACCTGTTTTTATTTTAACTTATATTAAATATTTTAATATTTAACTCTTGTATTTTTTTATCAAAAAAAAAATACGTTCAAATACTTTTTTTTTATTTATCTAAAAAAAAAATATTTTTAAAGTTTAGCATCTGTGCGAATATATATATTTAACAACATTTTAATTTTAGCGTTTAGTTTTTTTATAGATTTTTAATATATTTATTTTTATTTGCGAACTTTGTTTTTCTTTTAAATTAATGTAACGACATATTTATATATCGTTACAATATATAATAATAATCAGTAGCTAAATGAGACAGCAGAAGCTTATTATGTTTTTAACAATAAAATTTAGTAAAGTAAAAATATATATGTCATAGACAGCAGTGGCTTATACGCGTTACTAATAGTTAGTTATAATATATATGTTAAGTATATTAAGGGCAGCAATATAGAATAGAGATAGGGCAATGAAAGAGTATTATAGGGCCAAGATACCGGTGGGGGATAGTTAAATGCTACTAGTGAAAAATAAATAAATAAATAATAAGAAAATGGAAACAGAAAATACTGAGACAGAGCAGCTAGATTTATCTGAGGCTTTGGAGTCGACACCCGAGCGAAGGGAAGCTCCGCAACATTGCAGAGCATCCATGGACTATAATTTCAAGTTCATGAAGGAGATGCTCAGACAGGGTATGCAAGTAATGAAGGAAATGTATGAGGAGGAGATAAAAAAAAGAAGCGATGAAGAATCAAAAAGGAGACAGGAAGAAAAAAAAAGAAGAGTCAGGGAATGTCAGGAGTTTAAAGACGCTATAGTGAGAGAGTTAGAAGTAATAAGGGAACAGTTGGGAATATCCAAAGTTAGGAAAAAGGTAGAAGAGGTTAAAGACAGGCAGAGTGAAATGAAGGTAGACAGGTCTGATGAACCTATGATAGAAGAGCAAACAGGTAGTGTCGTGGAGGTAAAAAAATATGATGAGCAGAGAGACCTCGTTCCAACCGATGAAGGCCCACAAGAACCAGAAAAGGAAGTCAACATTAAAGAAGAGGCGAAGATGGACGTTGGACACCAAAGCTATTTAGCCAAGAGGATCCACATCAAGATCTTTAGAGGGGAAATAAGAAAAAAACCTCAAACCCACCTTGAGAGCCTACAGAGGTTCTTAAAATTTCATAAAACAGGGCCAGATGAACAGATTGCTATAGCTAATTACCATCTGCAAGGTTTTGCCAAAAACTGGTGGAATATGGGGACATGGAAATTTAGAACGACCCAGCGTAGCATGCCGCTAACCATCCAACCATTAATGATAGGCATTCACATAAAAGATATAGGAGAAATGATTAAATTTCTCACTGTCTTGGATTTGAACCAGTGGGCCAAAGAACCACCTGATCGAGGACGAAGATTAGAAAACCCAAGGCCGCAGTCGTCAACGACAAGAGATATATATTATCCACCTGACCCAGGGTTATAACAATATTGGAGCATTTCGGACGGCCATTCCGTGTATAAAATTTAGTAAAACGAACTTAATAAATATTGTTGGAATGGAAATTATATTGGGCTTTATATAGAAATTTTGTTATGTATATTTAATTATTATTATTCTTAAAATTTTTTTTATATATATATTATGTTAATTAATATTAGTCTAAGAATTTTTTTTTATATCTATAATCAGTTTAACTAATCGTATTATAATGATTGCTAACCAGACACGGCCAAATTAGGTCATTTTAAAGTTAAAGTTTAAATTCTAGATCCGGGTATATAAATTGTTCGTTACTTCATGTAATCTCTGCTTTCTCTATTTCAATATCTGTAAAAACAATAATAATTTTTTTCTTTTCGTCTTTCAATTATGTAATGTAAATTTTTTTCTCTTTCTTGCCTTCTTTGTTCTTCCTTAATTGTTCACGGGAAGTACGGGGAAATGAAACAGTGAGATTCGTATTCGAATCTCAAGTTTCACCTTTTTTCTGTCGTCTCTCACTGACCGGTCTATCCCACCCAAATTTAAACTTTTTGGTATCGAATTGTGTGTGTAACAATATTAAAAATGTATAAATATATGTAGAATTCAACATAAACACGCACACATTTCGATCTCAAATTAAAGGCAATAAATACGGATAAAATAATATAATTTAGATTTCTTGTAGTTAAATAAATTTTGTGTAATATTAATCAGTTATTTTGAATTTTATAAAGTTCGTATTTGTTGCTAATTTAAATTTCGCTAAATAATAATTCTAACAAAATCTGATGCATTAATTAATTAAAGTTAAAATAATTTTATTCCCCTTTGTCTTTGAAAATTTAAAAGCATCGGTCAGTGACAGATAATAAATTAATTATAGCAAAATTCCAAAAGAATGTAATTAACGAATGTAAAGAAAAACAAACAATAGCACAGCAAATTTCTTTCTAATTAAAACCAGCAGAGCATTGATTATCCTGAGGGCAAGATAAATAAAACCTAAAAATATCTCAACAGAAAATTTAAAAGATCAAGATAAGAAAAAGGAGGCCATCTTAGACTTGCTGGAGACTTTGACTTGAATTTTAGCTTTGCTCTCGAGTGGAGCGTCTAAAATATCTTAAATAAATTAATACTGCAAGGTATGACCGAGTAAGCACCGAAATTATTCTCCACCGGGAGATGGCCCACTATATGCCGAGCTTCACCTTGCCCATCGTAAAAACACCAAAATGATCTGCTGCCTGAAATAAACAAGAAAGCCGCTGCTGTTAAAAATCAATAAAACAACATGCCCAGGACAAGAAAGAAAACTTCTAATTACGAACAATCTGCTATTAAACCAATGGACGAAAACATCTTATAAAACAGGTACCTGTGTGTGTATTCCAAATTATAGAGTACTCTAGTAATAATAAGCTATAGCTCATCTCCTATTATTTGTATAACTTCTAAATGTTAAAATTGTAATTTTGAGAAACTAAAATTTGAGAATTCATGTAATCTGTAAATTTCTCGCATAATCTAGCTTACCCTCCCTCTATCACTTCTTAGGTGTGTATTTCTTAAATCTACATTTCATTTATAATTATCATTGAAATATTACCTTCTCATAATTATCTTAGTTTTAAAGCTAAATCCATAATCGCTTGAACAGTGAATGCGTGTCGAATTATCATTAATATTTGCTTTTATAAATAACTTAAATTTCATATAAATCGACACGCATTCAAAGAATCAGTTATTGTAATGCAGGGTCTACTCCTCCGTAATAGCTGGCATACTCGCTGTAATAATTCCCTTTTTAGATATTTTTTTTTATTATTAAATGTTAATGAATAATTATGTCAATTTCATTTCTTTGAGAGTCACCAATTTTCTTTCAGTCAACGGTGATAATGTTGGGCCGAGTTTGAAATCTAGTTAAATATTACCACAATCTTTTAGATATTATACATGTGTTACGTTTTGAAGCCCCGATGGCTCATTCCACGCCGTGAATACTCCGGATTCTCTAGGGTTGAATTAACCCCAGTCGTCCTACACAAGCGGACATGATAATGTTCCCGTAGGGCTTGACGACCGTCACGCAGCCAGCTGGCAAATTGCGACACGGACCGCTTGTCCCTGGTTATGCTCATGTGACACCTTACCTCTTCGGGTCGCGGCAGAGACCAACCCGAAACCCTTATAACTTATTCACGGCATTGCAGTTTCAGCGCTGCCATTTTACATCGCCCTTCTAAAGCGTACCACGTGTTCTTTTATTTAGTTTATTATTCTCTCTATCACTCCGCCTCGGCATTATCTTCGTCATATACTCTCAAATAAATGTTTGCCCTTAGTCGTAAAATAAATATTTTTATTAAATAAATGTATGTCCGCCGTTACTGATGACTCTTGCAGTGCAAAGTATAAATTCCTTACAGCACGCATTAGAAATACTCACTCGAGAACCCTAGGTAGCTAGATTACGCCTTCATATAAATAAATGCTCCATATAAATAAATGTATTTTTATATATATAATATTATCAATTAGCTGTTGAGACTTTGAATTTAAAATATGATTAATCACATTAATAATGTTTTCTTTTATTAAATACGTAAATAAATAATTCTAAATATACGTCTGTAGTTAAGTTTTCATTTATTCGATGCCCATTATAGACATTTCCTCGATTATATATATTGATTAATATTCGTTTGATTGTTGGCCAACTCGGAAACAAAACCCATGAATCTCGTGCATCTCCCTGACCTCCGTGCCTAAAGAAGTGTTTACTTATGTCGCATCAGAGGCGTTATTCCGTAGATTGTATTGTGGAACCGATAAACTATGTTCGAACTCAGTATTAACGGTGGCTTCGCTACTCGATGGTGCTGCTGTTCTGTGTGGTGGTCGAATTCTGCAATATGTTAACGAGATACACGTGTTTTGACTGTTACAATATATGAGTAAATACGTACTATTTTGTTGGTATTGCCCCCCCCCCCTTTTGAGGTTGACCCAATAATGCTAACTTATCAGCTGGGATACATGTAGTGTGAAATCAATGCCTCTCTAGTAGAATCCGACATGTTGCAACATAGACTACTTCTTCTACGATACACTACAATGTGGATATATCAGGTCCAAAATTCATGTAGAGTCTGTGGGCCATACTAGTAGGCTCCATATATTATTAAACAAAAATCTAGAGGATAGTATCTTGTCCTTGTCTTGAAGAGCTTTGTGCTTATCGCAAAATATAGCATTGGGGTCTGGTGTTGGTTGTGTGAACTTTGTCCTGCACCTTGTGTACCAAAAAGCGTATGTCAGGAAGATAGATTTTAGAAGAAAAACATGATAGTTTTTCTTCTTATTTTTCTTGCTTTAATGAATATGATGAGATAATACACACTTAGTAAAATATATGTAAATGTGTCTCCCTCAAATTTTTACCAATTATGATTTTTTTTTTAATTTTGTTTATACACACATATAAAAAAGCATCTATATTATATATATGTGTGTGTGTGTGTGGAAAAGTAATGTATGCTTGCAGTTCAATAAATAAATTGTATTCTATTATAATCAATAATTATCAACAAAAGGTAAGCTATTATATGCTATATATTGAGTACAAAAGGAGCTTGGAACAAAATATAGCTAGTTTGCTGCTCCATTGTATAAATTTAAAAATTAGTTTTTTAAAAAAAGTAAATTTTCTAAATTAATTTTTTTTTAACTTGCAGTGCAACTGTTGGATACTGAGATCACAACAAGTTACAAACAAATAGCTAATCCAATCTTTTTCCATAAAATAATTAAAAACTTCTAACTCATTTGATCTTACTAATACATTAAACACATATTGCAATTATTCTCCATTGAAAGCAACATCAGAGCAATATGATAATATTACTTACAATTTTCCTTTCCTTCTAAGAAGAATGAAGAAAAAGAGATGAAATATTTATCATTTAGCTATTTCTACTTTCCTCTCTAATAAAAAAAGAAATGTTATAAAATTATTTAGTTGTCAGAAAAAAATATTTATTTAACTTCTTTTATCTCATCTAATAAAAAAACTTTAAAAGAAAGAAATTATCATTCTTAAAAAAAAAAAAGGAAAATATGTATGAAAAAAAAAGTTATAGCATTATTATTATTTTTTTTATAAAACTGTTAGTTTATTTTTTGTCAAATATTTTTGTTGACATGTAAATGTTTATTCTTTTAATAATATTAATATTACAGGCATATGTACATGTTTAAATATCCATATGATATACACACACATGAAAGTTTAAAATGTGTATTATATATGGCATGCTATTATCTATGAAATTCAAAATAGTGTATAAAAGGTCTGCCCATCCCTCACATATGTATTGTACCGGTCGAAAACCACCACCCCCAATGTCAAATCGGATTCAAACTCAGCTTAACCAAAACCGAATTCAAACCCAACCCAACAGCTCAGATAGTAGTCATCGACGGCACAGTGCTATGCGCCAAGAACTAGTTCAATGGTTGGTGAGGACTAGAGACCCTTGCACTGACACGAATATCTAATAATTAATTACTTTGAATACTTTTTAAATCAAATCATATGTATGTTCGGGTTGCCAACACAGACAGCGAGTATTAACATTTAAATAATTATAAAAGAATGATGAACTAAGAAACCAAGTATGTTGGAAAGTATTTAATAAGAATAATTTGTTTTGTTTCATAGAATATAAAATACATTAACTACCTCTAGTCTTTAAGATATCTTACAATTATAATAAGAGTGGCGGTCCTTATCATATGCCAACAAGTATTACACAACATGGAATTCTATGTCTATGCCCCCAACGAGAAATATAAAGGCAGATAAAGGTATTCATTAATAAGGAAATGATTGCTCTAATTTTATTATGACAGAATGTGATATTTATTTTCGAATTGAAAATCTACTCATGAAGAGCAAGATACGTAATTTAGGGCATAACTTTAATCTTGATTTGAAAACTGATTTAACTAAATATATTTGAAAATTTGTTCGACTTTAATTTAAATCCCTTCATCATGGATTACGAGCATGGAGCGGGTTTTACCGGAACAAAAATGCAATGGTGCTTGACGAATTACGAGGCAGAGAGTCAAATTTAAAGATGATCGCTAGTCGATGATCGAAGCCCTATGGCGGCTTGCATCAACAAGTCTTACGCCCTTTGACTAATGAATACGAAAGGAAGTACTTTCTTCCTTGAGAAATTTAAATAAGAGAATATGATCACCGACCAGCCTAACGGAGCGGAAGATGGCCCTACGTCAGCAACGTTTGATGATGATGACTTGATAGTCATCGTTGAAAAATAAAACCCATGTAGAATGCTCTACGTGATGACTTGACCAATTAATTAAAGTCAAACGAACTTTTATCGAACTATTTTAAAACATTTATAAACTATATTAATTATGCCCTAATATCGTGCCCTTCCTGAATATTAATATAAAATAAAAAGTAATAAAATACATTTAACCCTTTATCGACCCTTTTTGAATAAAGACATTTAAGATTATATTTGATAAATAAATATTAGTGGAACAAGAAAATCATTTAACATTATGTGAATATATATAAATACTTATAACTTAGATAGGGCTGGGGAATAGGTGAAAATTGAGCTAATAATTTATTATTAGCTAAATGTAAAAATAGTAAACATGTAATATTTTCCTTTGACTCGATGATTAATAGAACTTATAAATTTAGCTCTAATGGGCGAGAATTACTATTTGAAATTAATGTTATATTATTTGGTGAGCAAATGGAATCAAGGGCTCATGAGTCGAAGATTATTGGCATATAATTTTTAAATAGACATTAATAAAGAACTAATATATATATTAAACGAAGCCAGTAAAAAAAAAAGTTTAAAGACTAGAGATTTAAAGAATTACGCTATAGATTTACAGTAGCATTTTATAAATAAAAGGTGTTACAAAGATTTTACATTAAAGAATAAAAGAGCTCTTAATAAGGAGGAGTGTAAAATAAAGTTCGAACTGCCAGAAAGTTTAACATCCATTATAGAAACATATATTACCCCTTCCGTGCTGGTCCTTAAGTTACACCTCCAGGTTGTTAAAAACGTAGGCACCATTGATTGATTATTGGAACAGCATTTTAGTAGCCTCCATAATTTTAGCAGAATGATCGATCCGGAAAAGGTTCAACAGCTCCAGTGAAGATTTCTCGGGACTTTAGGAACCGTAGCCAGATTCCTGATGTTCTAGCCCTCTATCATGATGTATTTAATTTTTTATACGCACAGAGTTCACTGCACTACTCTACAACAAAGCTAGCCTTTTCTCCTGACTTTTCAGGGCTATATATATTGTCCAGATGCCTTAAGGCTAGCGCTCATTTTATTATCAATTAGTTGTTTTCAAATACATTCCCTCGATAAGGCTTTCAAACTAATTTTTGAATTCCTTTCCTAATTAGAAAATGAATTCTTAAAATCTGAAATGATTTTAATTAGAAATTGAATTCTTATCTTTTTCAATTAATAAAACTTTACTGTTGTTTTTGAGAATTTGAGAGCTTATCGAAAGAATGTAGTTTTTAATCAACAACACTTTAACAAATTATTTAAAATTAAAAAAAAACAAGTATTCCCGACGCAATGAAACTTTCGAACAATTATATATTTTTAATATTTACAAGTATATACGCACAATCCACGCAATTTAATATATATAAATTCATGAATATTTTCTCATAAATTTATTTAGAGAATTGATCAATTTTAAGCTAAACTAATTAATTTTAATACGCATTTGAAATAAATTATTTATTATGGAAATTAGCGTGGATTGAACGTATAAAGCCCCATTGCATCGGAAATTTAAGGTTAGTATTAGGGTAAATAACATGAAGCTAGGATCGAACTCAGATCCGACTGCTTCAGTATGTATAAATGGATTATTCTCCTGTACATGAGGGGTCAGAATGACTAATATGTCAACATGGGTAGGATGACAACCTTGGCACTAACAAGGGCTTTGAACGTTCCATCATCAGACTTTCAATGAAATGGAAGGGTGAAGAGTTGTGAGTTGGAATAGTTTGAAGCCTGTCCATTAAAGTATGAAGATTGGCTATCTTAATATAAAGCTGAGTACTGATTATATATATATGTGTGAGGATAGTAATCTAGGCCAACTGGTGATTACTGGTTTAGCATGAAATACGTATATTGGTGATTATTTATCTTTTCAATATGTGTGTGATCAGGTGGATCAGCAATATGAGATGGCACTGAGAGTAGTGGGTCGTGTGAAAGCCTGAGTTCAAATCCCGCCTATATTACATATATAAATGCAGGTTTAAGCCTGTGCAATGTATTAATAATGTGGAACTAAATGTTATAGATATGAAGATGCTGTATTTATACATCCGTTCCTTACACATGCATAAATAATGTAGCAAAAACATTTCTTCTATTCCAATTATGCCAACTAGTGTACACATAATAATCAATAAAGGCCTTATGGTAGTGCTTAATACGTCTAAATCCTATCTATATGCCTAGACTGGTTTTAAACTTACAGTTTTCATTAGTGAGAAGTTTTGAATCTGGATATAATGCTTCTGAATTTGTGGGTATGTATTAAGCATTACTATTTTGCATCTATTGATTATTCAAACCTCCACAAGATGACATAAACTCGAGTAAGAGGAACAGATTTGCTACTTATAGATACTCATTAACAAATTTCTCCATACAATAGTGCCACCAATAATGACCAATGGATGTTAGAAGGTCAGGGCATCAAAATCCCTATCTAGTTCCTACTCAAATCAATATCTCCAGACTAGTTTCTAACTTATGACCCTTATCAGTGAGAAGCCTTGGATCTAAGAGGAGTGAACTTAAATTTTTGGACTTAATGCAACTCTCCAGCAGCAATCTTTTTACCTTTTTAGTTAACTATAGAGCTTTGAGGCCAAAATAAAAAGACAATGTTTTCAATCCAAGCAAATTAGCATTAGATCCAAATATCTAACTGCATTGCTCTCAAATCCAAATTTACTCACTGATGAAAGCCATAAGCTAGAAACTAGTCTGGATATATTGAATCAATAGATATCCAGATAGTGATTTTGATCCATTAATATTCTAGAATTCATTGGCCACTATGGCTTGCATCAAATGGTAATATGGTATGAAGAAAGTTGCTAATGAAGTAACAGATTGTGTAATCATAAGCAATAGTGGTCATGTGATGTTATAGCAGTATAATACTTTCTAATCAAAGGATGTTTGTTACTACAGTTATTAAAAAAACCCAGAATACCAAAATATATAGATACAGAAATGAATTCAGATCTGTATGAGTGGACAAATGAATTAATTAGCTTAGATTGAAATGGTGCTTTCAGATTGGGCTTACAGTTTTACAGTTAATTAAAAAGGTAAAAGGTGTCTGGTGAAGGAATGCATTAGATCCAAAGATTTGGGTAACATGCTGTCATATCCAAGACTCATCACAGATGAAAACATAAACTAAAAACTAGTTTGGGGGATATTGGATGGATGAGTAGGCACTAGATAGAGATTTTGATGCCCTAACACTCTAGCATCCATTGATTATTAAGATTTGCACTAGGTGGGAATATACTGTGTTACCAAATTGTGTAAGCATAAGAAATAGTAATCATATGATATTGTTTGGTATATGTTGAAATGGTTACATGTATTGTTTATAAAATTAATTTTTTTTTTTTTTTTAAATTATTACATAGTTAAAAAACAAATCTACAAGATATTATATGTAATTCTTTAGTAAAAATTTATATTTTAGATATATGTCCACACTGAAAATAACTATTATATATAAAAATAATGTATTTATTGTTAGATAATCTATTTAGTCATTATTTATGAATTAATAAAAAAATACCTAGAATAAATGACATAATTATTTTTATTTTATGATAATTTTAAATAATACAATTTTTTTATTATTATTACTTGAAAAGATTATCTTTAATTTAATTAGCATGATCATCTCTTTGAGTCTAATCCAGGGTTGGGAGCTTTCATACTTCGTCTCTGGACTCCAGGCTAAGAAAAATTTTCTTTGGATTTAATTAATCTATTTTTCACTTATTCAACTTTTTTTATTATAAAATAATGAAAACAAAATTTAAGTTTGTTACAATTAGTTGTCCTAGAATTTATTAAACAAATTAATAAAATCACAGATGGAGACCATTATTTTACAGGCATATATTTTAATGCTTTTATTGAAGTTGGGAAATCAATTTGCTGGTTGGTATTTTAATTTGTAAACTTTTGATCTTTTTTAAGTTAGAATCAAATTTTAAAACTTAAGTATAATACATTTAAATTCAATAAAATTGTTTGAAATTCAGTGTACAACTAATTACTACCATACCTCCATATGATGCACTAATCTTTTTGGTAAGTCTCCCAGCTCTTAGATATGGAACAAAGGGAGGGGAGGTATTAACTATTTTGATATTTCAAATTTAAATTTTTTTCTTAGAAGTCAAGCATTGGTGGTTGAGAGGTCAGCGACGGCTGCTTTACAAGCAGTTGTCCCGGGTTAGTGGGTTCGCGTCCCGGCTGATGCTATGACACATGAGAAATAATTTTCTTAGAATTTTCATTTGTTTTAAATAAGATTAATATAGAGAATATTTATTTTAAATTAAATCTAAAAACGCTAATTGGGGTTGAAGAAATAATTACATTTTTTCTTTTTAGTGCTTTGTAAATAAAAGCATTTAATATACATTTTTTATTTCTATTATTAATATTTGAATCAGTTTAACAAAATTTTAAATAAATATATATATTAAAAATAAAGTTTCTAATAACTGAAATTCTTTTTCCTCTGAAATTTTCAATGAATATGGGCTGGACCTTTTAAAAAAGTAATAATAAATTAATGACTTAATATAAAAAAATATTTACCACTATTAAATAAAAATGTAAATTGACTATGTAAAGTGGATCTAGTTAATATTCAATAATACTAACCTTTAAAAATAACAATAGAAATATAAAGATTAGTCATCAAGGTTCCTAAGTGTTTTGTTAATATATCTTCCTACACTATAAAAAGTTTGCAATTTGTCTACAGATATTGACCTCATTGAAAAAATTAAAAGATTGAAGTGGAGTTGGGCTGGACATATTGCTAGAAGAGATGATAATAGATGGACAATTGAAATTTTAAACTGGATTCCAAGAGATTGTAAAAGACCCAGAAGGAGACCACATGTAAGATGGATGGATGAAATAAGAAAATGTGTAGGGGTGATGTGGAGAAGAGAAGCTAAAGATCGGAGAAGATGGATTAAACTTGGAGAGACCTTCATCCTGCAGTGGATTGATAATGGTTGATAATGATGATGATGATTGAAGCTATATATATGTTTTCATATATATACTTCGTGTCAGTAAATTAAAAATTGTGAAGAGGTTTTACATTTAAAAGTTTTAAAATAATTTTAATAAATAAAAGTTATATAGATATATTATGTGCACAAATAAATGAATATGATAATAAAAAAATCAAGTCAGATGTCACATGACCTATTTTTAATAAAGCTTGTATTTACAAATGTTATATATAGAGCTGCAAAATAAGCTTTTAACAAGCTGTGAAAATATCCACAACCCCAGACCGGTTTCTCATTGATGACGCCAGAAGCAGAAACCAGTCTGGGGTTGAGGGTATTCTCAAAGCTTGTTAAGAGCTTATTTTGCAAGCTCTATATATAACATTTGTAAATACGAGCTTTATTAAAATTAGGCCATGTGACATCTGACTTGCTTTTTTATTATTTTATTTTTTTGCTATCAAGGCTTTGGCAATTTTATATTGCTAAAGCTATTAATATATGGTGTATCTGAACTTAGTTCAGTCCCATATAGCTATTTGAGTTAGATAGCTGGATTTTTATACATATGGATATCTGAAAATTTCAGATTTTCTTCTCAATAGTTACACATTAGATAAAGTGCTGGGCTTGTCCTAGTATTTTTAATCTCACTGATGATACCAGAAGCAGAAACCGGTCTGAGGTTGAGGATATTCTCAAAGCTTGTTAAGAGATTATTTTGCAAACTCTATATATAACATGTATATGATATAATAATTATAAAGTTATATTAAATCAAATGAAATAAAATATTTTCTAAAAAATTATAAAAGCTAATTAATTCTAAATTTAGTTAGAAAACAAAAGATGTTTTCTTTTAATAATAATTAAAAATAAAAATGACATTCTAGAAAAAAGTAATTAGAATGCTTATAAACAGATCAATAGATTAAATTAAGGAGATAAATAATAGACATTATTTAATTAAAAAGGCTGTTATTCCTGCTCAAAGATAAGTACTTGCAAATATGGTATTGGACAAATAAGTTTGAACAACAATTGAGTCTCTGGAGTTATCTATAGTCAATAGATCAAAGAATCCAAAAGATGAGTGATGGATCGGAATTTTACTGATAAGCTAACTCCAGCCAATATGCTTACAGTTTATTCAGAAGATTCTTGTCTATTTCCAAGATTATTATTATTATTCTGCTTTTAATATTACTTGTCTGCTGTTACTAAGAAGATTATCATTACTGTAGTGTTGTGACCATATCTATGATGCAAGAGTAGAGAAGCCATTATCTGCTTCACTCTATCAAGCTGGCAGAGAGCAAGTGAAAAATACATTAGTGAATCCCGGAAAAAAGCCATCTACATTTGAAGAAGTCACCCAAATGTGTATCCACTATGCATTATCCTATATATATATATATGAATCTGATGTCCAATTCTACAGGAGGACCCAGCAACCAAAACAAAACTAAACTGTGACTTTGGCATTATAAAAGCATTTGAAATTGAGACTTAAACCTATCATTGCCATAGCTATGATTTAATAAAATAAAACACTGCAAAAACAAACCAATACGTAAAGGACTAAATGTGAAATTTTATGCTGTAACAAGAGGAATGAACTTCAGATGAATTTCTAATTAGTCAGTATTTATTTCTGATCTAATAAAAATATTTATAATTATTAGTTTAAATATGTTTATGAGTATGTATGTCAAGAGATTACTATGTTATTTTCTTTAGCAAGCCGTAATTTAATCAACAGGAATTTTAAAATAATAATTTTATAATAGACAATTAAAGGCTATTTTTGCAATCTCGTCATGCTATTAAAAATTATATGTTAATTAAATCAGTCATTTCTACTTTATTTAAAATAAAAATAATAGGTTAAAGCAGTACATTTATAAATTACAACAGTTCCATTATGTGGCAGAGACAAGATAGATTAAGGTTATTAAGTAATAGATTTCAGATTGAGCAAGCTGTACTTTTGTTTTTGAGATAATATTGTTGATAAAAATGGACTGCTGTCAATCTATCAATTCAGGTTATGCTAGTTACATCTGGATTTTATTTTTATGTAACAGATTAGTGAAATAATTGTAAAACAATTTATTACTAACAATTAATTACTTTCATTATTTGTTTAAACAATGATGTGTAGTAGGTGAACAATTCCTATCATATATTATCTATTTTATTTTCATAAAAATCATGTAGTGATATGTTTGTGACTGTGTCACTCATATGCAGTACCAAATACTCTAAGGAGTAGTACACAGTAGAAGTTTAATGCCTCCATATGCATATAATTTACATGTGTTTGCCCTTATGTATCAATTATTGTAGTACAGGCATTATGTCCTGCATTATACAATTATTTGAGCATTTTAATTGCTTGCTAATATCATAACCTGAAATTGAACACACAATCGATTAGTTAAGTCATTCTTTGTTGATATTGTATTATCCTCATCTGGCAGGATCATTTAATCTTAGAACAGCGATAATGAGAGGTGCGAGTGGTTAGATGTCTATGCAGTAGATAGGGATCCATTCAAAACCATCTCATGATAATACCTAAATTAGAAATTATCAAATCTCAATTATTTAAAAACATTTAAACTACAGTATATTATATCAGTGCATAAATTAAAATAATATTAATAAGATTTAGACAGATTAAGTTACCATGAGATTAATTTATAAAGCAATTAAGTACAGTGCCACCAATGTGTGTTATTTTGTAAATATGTAAATTAATTGTGTTTGGCTCATTATTTTTGTCATTTTGTCATCATTATTTGCAATCAATAACTTAAGTAAAATAATTAAGAGTTTTATGTTTCTCCCTTACCTTAGCCGACTGTAAAAGAAAAAGTTATCAGTCTGTCATATCAGAATGTGGGATGCACATATGGATTTACCTAAGGTGATTTTCATGCAGATTGTGAAATTCTGTCAGTTGCAATATATATATATTGAAATAAATAATGTGTTATTTATTTCAGTTAGAGATGATGTGGTCTTCCACATTGTTGAGAAATAATTTTCAGATTTGTGAGGATGCTAATAAATATAGCATGCAAAAGTTTAAAAAAAATTATATAAAATAAAACAAATGATTAAATAACATATTCAAATGCATAAATTATTAATGGTAATAGGTTTTGTTAAAAATATTAAAACCAGTATATTATGTTAAAACTTTCTCTTCTCAAAGAACATATTGCAAAACAATTCAGTTTTTAAAAAAATAAATTAAATAGTTAAATTAAAAAAAGATTAAGCTGGTTTTTGTAAGAGATTAAAAAACAAGTGTTTTTTAAGCTCATGCAATTAAACAATGAAAGTGTTTTTCAAACTCTTGTAATTAAAATAGAATCAGTCATAGAAGTATCAAAAGGTGTGAAAAACAAGATTAACAAAGCCTTTGAAAACCAAGTAACATGTTTTCAAAAACAAAAAGTAAACTTACATAAAGTCAATCTTTTTCTTAAAGGAGTCTATCTGGATTATCCTTTTATTCAAGTTACAATAGACTTTCATTAAGATGACTGTATAGAAAGGAAAAAAAACTGCTAACATCTGAAATCTACATTGAACATTTGGAACTTGACATGGTATTTTTGAACAAATCTCTAATTAAAATGAAAAAAATAATGCTTAATTCATATTTGAAAACTGGATTGTTTAAGAATATTATAGCCAGTTATGAAATGATTAATACTTCTCATCATGACGAAAACAAATCATAGTTATATTACTTGATTTGTAAGCTTACAAAAAAAAAAAAAAAAACTAGTAAGACTTTATCCTTATTGAGTTTTATTTTAGTTTATATTTAATACTAACAAGATACATTTTATATTATGAATTGTTTAAAACAGAAATCGAAAAGTTAAAAAAAATGTTAGATGCATTTTAATGCAACTGAAGTTAAAAAACAAGGTTTATTTGTATATATTGGTTAACATTTTGAAAATAACTTTTCTTTTATATACATGTTAATCAAATGTTATTTTTTAAAATATTATTCATTAAAAAAATAAAGGAAGGTGTAATATTCATTTTAAATGTAAAGTATCCATGCTGGGGGAAAAAAAGTAATGTGTCCAAGTGTTAAATAATGAGAGTAATAATTATGCATAATTTTAAGCTCATGTTATTTAAATAGAGATTGAGCTCATTTATATATAATTTAGCTCTTCTTTTTTTTTTGACTGCCATGATTTAGATTTTGTGTGAGCTTATAATATATATGCAGTTGTTTGTTATACTATCACATAATTAAATATTTCTATATCAGTATGGGTCTCATTTGAGAATTCATTATAAATTAAAGATCAGTCTAAAAGAGACTATATCTATAGTTAAGTTATAGAATGGAACCTGAAATGGGCTTTCCCTAGAAAGGTATAGCAATTATAACTATCCCATATTAGAAAAATAGAAGTGTCTAAGCTAGTAAACGTGTGAGTTTAATAAATACTTATAAGATCAGTCATACATTGAACTATATTTGAAATATATTAAAGTTCAGAGGTTTGCTATACAACATATGTACTCGATCATAAAACTATATTAACGTTATAAAGTGTAATGGAAGATTAATGTTTAAAATTAATCAAAGAAACCTTGGACACTTTATAAATAATTATTGTTTTCCTCTGCACATATGAACTAAAACAATCATAAATAAGAGATTGGAGAAATGGTTTTATTAAAAAGAAAAAAAAAGTTATATTTTAACTGACAATTTTATTTTGTAATGAACTATAATTATGGAATTGGCTTAAACTGTGTGTTAACATCTTGATATAATATTGCCTGATTTGCATATTTATTCCAAGTCCATTCATTGAGAGTAACTTATGTTCTTCATGACCTAACCATATATTACAACCAGTGGCTGTATGATGGTCATCATCATCATATTAAAGCAAATAATGTTTAAATATTTATCTGTGCTGGTCTATTTCTTGATGTTTAATACCAGATGGTGCCCTAATCAATTATTATAAATTTAAATTATTTAGTCATACCTTGACTGACCATTACAATATATATTGTAACAAACGGGTTCGATACCGGGGGGAAAATCCATTTGGTGGTGTGATGGGGGGCCAAAAAAAAAAAACGTCTAGTATTGTGTATATTGGTGTTGGAGGGGGGGGTGGGGGGGGGGGGGGGAAAAGGGGGGGGGGAATATATATATATAATTATGCATAAGAGTATGCCTGCATGCTTTACACATACCAATGTGTAATATATTACAATACTACAGTATTTCTAATTAAAAACCTATAGAAATATATTTAAATTGATTTACAATCTCAAGCAGATATACAGTAATTAAATTTCAAAAAAACTAGAATTAATACTTAATTAACGGTCTAAAAAAATCTACAGTAATTTAACAACTGAAATCCAGACTTATTATATACCTGTATCAATATATGTAATACATAGGGTATATGAGCACAGACTTTCACACGACCCATCGCTCACCACTCTATCTCATATCACTGATACACTATATATCGAAAAGGTAAATAATCACCAATATACACATTTCATACTAAACCAGCAATCATCAGTTGGTTCTGATTATCATCTCTAAACATATATGCAATAAGTGCTCAGATATATATTAAGCAGCCAATCTTACATGGGTATGACAAGAATATCAGCCTCAGGGTAGCCTTTGAGCATTCCATCATCAGATTTTCTATTGGATGGATGGTTGAAGAGTTGGAGTGGATTGAATCCTGTCCATTAAAGTATGAAGATTATAATATATATCTGAGCACTTATTGCATATTTGTGTAGAGATGATAAACCGGACCAACTGATAATTGCTGTTTTAGCATGAAATACGTGTATTGGTGATTATTTATCTTTTAGACATATATGTATTCAAGGGTATCCGTGATATGAGATAGAGTGGTGAGCGATGGGTCAGTAATTTAGCAAGTAAATACGAAAAAAATAAATAAATAAAAACTGTAAATTACAAAACAAAATTAATGTTTAAATATTAACTTTTCTATTCAAAGGAAGGTTGAAGTAATAAGATAATAAAATTTTAATCCTAGCATCAGTGGTAGTTGGCAATTACTTGCTATTTTCTTAACATAATTTATTAATATCTTGAATTTAGAGTAATATCACATGATAAAAAAATTATTTATCTCTAATAAAAATTAGTTATAACTGGCTTTTAAAATAAATCTAAATTAAAAGTTGAAAATATAGATAAATTGCAAAAACATGTGTATTGAATTTATCAAAATAAATAAAAAAAACTGAAATAACCAAAAGATGACCCTAGAGAATATTGACGTTTCACACATTATTAATTATTCAAAAATTCAGTATTAAATATTCAATTATATAAGATTAAATAATATTTAAATTAAATGATAGATAAGTACAGAAAATATATAATAGCATCCCCATGTTTATCAAACCAATATTTAATATATATGGGATATATGAGCGCAGATTTTCACACCACCCACCACTCTCCACTCCATCTCATAACACTGATGCACTTGAACACATATATGTCAAAAAGATAAATAATCACCAATATACGTATTTCACGCTAAACCAGCAATCATAAGTTGGTCCAGACTATCATCTCTACACATATATACAATAAGTGCTCACATATAAAGCAGAGATTGTTTGAACTGAATATTATCATATTAAAAAAAAATATAGAGTTGTCCAGGAATGATATTTACTCATAAAATAAACTTGGTCTCCCAAAATGTTTAAATAGTTGATGCGTCCATGTTGAGTAATGATTAGAGCAAGATAATGTCCAATACAATTTCACAGAGCATGGCAATTACACCAGGCTTTTTGTCACTGCCTTCTTTGTAGTTAGAAATACAGAAATAATTTGTGTTTGAAAATATGACATGCTCTAACATATAAATATGACATGCTTCCACATAAATTGTGCAACTTCCATGCTTTGTAAAACCACTGCTTCAGATATGTAAGCTTTACTTCAGAATCCAGAATATTTGAAATGGTGCTGTCACGAGAACATTTTATTTGGAAAGCTCATAATAATATATTCACAATTGTAATGATTTATTCCACCTTGGTTTCGAGTTTTTGGTACAATATTTGTAATCTCCCCTTTTGTTTTTTTCTAATTTGTAATCCCTTTCTTTAAGGATGAATTTCTAGTATACTGTAATTATTGTGACAACTTTCATCTCACTTTAGAGAATGTATAGTTGAATTCAACTAAATAAGACAATTTTTCTCATTGGTCTGCCAAAAATCACATCAATTTCCAGTCGAGCATTCTTTACTATATCTTTAAAGTTGCTTCCACTTCTGTATTATATAGGAGTCCATTATTTTGTCTAACTCCTGAATATGCTTACATAAAGTTTTCTGATAAAAAAAAAAGCAACACAATAAGTTAGCTTCAAATAATTTTTATAAAAAGATACAGGCAATTAAATTATAAGGAAAAAAAATCATAATCACCACGAATGTAACTTTACTATTTCTATTTACCTTAACAAAATTTATTTTACCTTTCATTGTTCAAAACTCCTACTTACATATCATGAGATTAAAATAAATACTAAAATTAGTGTAGAGTCAATACGTTTCTTTTACAAACAAGTATTAAGTAATATGTTTATATAGATAATATATAGGGTATATGAGCACAGACTTTCACATGACCCACCACTCTCCACTCTATCTCATAGCACTGATACACTTGAACACACATATGTCGAAAAGATAAATAATCACCAATAAACGTATTTCATGCTAAACCAGCAATCATCAGTTGGCCCAGATTACCATCTCTACACATATATGCTATAAGGGGTCAGATAGATATTAAGATAGCCAATCCTCATACTTTAATGGACAGGTTTCAATCTACTTACTCCAAACTCCAACCGTCAATCCAATTGAAAATCTGATGATGAAATGCTTAAAGACCATCCTGAGGCGGAGATTTTTGTCACACCCATGTTGACTTAAGGTAAATCTGACCCCTCATGTACAGGACATAATCCATTTAATATATATATACAAAATGTCTGCCCATCCCTTGTATATGTATTAAATGGATTATGTCCTGTACATGAGGGGTCAGATTGACCTTAGGTCGACATGGGTGTGACAAGAATCTCGGCCTCAGGGTGGACTTTGAGCATTTCACCATCAAATTTTCAATTGAATGGACGGTTGAAGAGTTGGAGTAGATTGAAGCCTCTCCATTAAAGTACGAGGATTGGCTATCTTAATAAATATCTGAGCAGTTGTAGTATATATGTGTAGAGATGGTAATCTGGACCAACTGATGGTTGCTGGTTTAGCATGAAATATGTATATTGGTGATTATTTATCTTTTCAACACATATGTGTTCACGTGTATCAGTGTTATGAGATAGTGTGGAGAGTGGTGGAGCGTGTGGAAGTCTGTGCTCATATACCCTATATATTACATATATAGACACAAGTATATAATAAGCCTTTGTGTTTCAGTTAAACAAGAATTAAGGAAAATTAAATGATTAAAAAAAAGATGTTTAACAAAAATTAAAGATAATTTGTAAATGAAATAATTAAATTAAAAATCAAATTTGCTAGCTTAACATTAATTAAGCAAAATAAGTAACAAAATTCATCAAGGATACACACATATATGTATAATTGTCAATAATAATAAAAGAATAAAAATAAACAAGTAAAAGAAATAATAGATGTTTTATAATGACAAAGAAATTTGCAATATAAATATTTATTTTCACCTAACATATAGGGAATATTGAAATGGTCGCATATGCATTTATATATATTAAGTATTCAATTCAAAGGAAGATTAGATTAAATAAGGAACAGAGAAATACAACGATCATTGTTGGTCATAATTTGCCATTGTTTGTTTCACTTAACAAAATTTACTGTCACATCTCTATTTTACAACTGCATAATAAACTTTAATAAACTCAAAATAAGAGTCTTAAGCTTGTAAGTTATAAACAATGAGGATTGCCAATTCCTCAACAAGCTTTGTGATAAATGCTTAGCCAGGGCCAGGATTTAAAATATCTCTGCCAGGAACCCCCCCCCCCAACCCTGACCATGGTTTCGTACTTTGGCACTCCTCAGAGATGTGCCAGGGTAGATTTAATAAACTCATATTGTCAAGATATGTCTATGAAAGGCACAAGTTAATAGACATACACAACAGAACACAAGATAAGTTGTACATTAAGCAAAAATATGAAAAACAATCTGAAGATCATAAATAATTAAATTCGCAGAATTTTCTTTTCTTTCTTAAAAATTTGGAAATCTTTTAAAATATAAAATCAATTTTTAAATATGGCCATTAAACTATTATACACGTATCCTTTACATATACAATGAGCAACTTGGGTTCAACAGACTGCCTTTACTATTAAAATAATATATTCAATCTAAAATGTTTCAAAAAATTACATACTTAAACAAAAATAACAATTTATCTTCATTATTGAAATATAAAAAAAATCTTGGTGTGTAAAGTGGGGGAGAGAAAGATATTAGTTATAGCTTAATGTCACATTTCTCCTAAAGAAATAATAATAGCATATTCAAAGATATTAACATAAATGTATCATTTATCATATTCATTAATAATTCTATCATAAATTATTATCAAAATTAAATATATTTGTGTACTTTTTTTAGAAAAGAAATATATACCCACAGGTGAGTAATTTTAAGTATGGCTAGTTAGCTCTACTTTCTAAAATATATATATGGAAAAATAAATGCTCTTTCTCCCATAATTTTTAAAAATACATAAATTACATAATAGTAATTATCCATTAACAACAGACGGAAATTATATCTTGCTTTGGAGAATGCAGTTTCTTTTGGAAGCAGATTAGAAAACAGTTATAAGAGACAGCATTTGATAACGGAATTCTCTTTTTGCCCAAAAGTTTATGATGATGATATTTTAGATGTGACAATTCATTGGACTATTTCCATTGTCTATCATTAAATGTTTAATGGTTAGAAAATTTTAAGTGATGTTTAAACTTTTCAAATATGAACAACCAACTACTAGTAGCAACACCAAATAAACAACACAGGTTATTAGATTACACAATGTTTGAGGGCTATTATTCTCCAATCTTTTTCAGATTTGCTGGCCTGACAGATGACAATATTAGCATAGGTATCAAATCCATAATCTTTAGATTCTTGAATATCACATTTTAAGGCAACACCCTAACTAATTGAGCTATTTTACCAAAGGTAGCAGGAGAAATTTTATATATTTATTTATGAGAACTGGTTCAAATCCTCCACGTTCAAATCCTCCACTTTCATTCTATCTTATTTTTAAAAACTTTTTTTCTAAGAACAAGGTTTAGTTAGAGGTTTCCAGTCATTATATACATTGCTACATGGAGTTGACTTTTAGGATTATCGAAGAGTTTAATAGCTTCACACTCTCAAATCAAAATGCTTTAGATTGGCCTATATAATTAGAAAGTAGGTTGAAGAGTGGCCACTCTTATCTTTATAAAGTTGTTAATCTTATGTGAAGATTTGCAGAGGTCCCTCTAGTGGCAAATTGAACACTCAAGGTGCATAGTATTAAGGTTATAGCCTTAAATACCCTTGGAAGAAATTTGCACCCAAAAGTATGATTATTTCAGTTTGTGTTAATCAGCACTAAGGATTATTATACTATAAAATAAAAAGTAAAAACTAACCAGAAGGAAAATATTCAATAAATTGCCCCTATGTTCACCTGAAGTGAAATAACCCAATTTCAAAATAGAATGTGAGAATTTTTATAAAAAGGATTATTTAAACTGAATACTTAAAGTTACAAGAATGAAAATCTAATATGAAAAAAACTTGTAAATTCAAAATGAGAACTAAAAAAAACAAACAAATCAATAGTAAAAAGATATTGGGTGCGCATATATATTTACACAATTTTTTTATAATATTAATAATTAGTTGACTATAATGAATAATTTTGATGTAAGTTTTGTTGAATCATATTTTTATTCCATTCTCACCCAAAAAATAAAAATATATGGAACCTTTCCACTTTCATAAGAAATGAGGAAAAAGATTTTAGTTTTTTTTTTTTTTTCATATGTCATAGCATCGGCCGGGACGCGAACCCACAACCGTCTGCAACCAACTACTTGCTTGCATGGCGGCTGCGATACCTCTCGGCTAACAACGCAAGACAAAAGATTTTAGTTTTAATCTTAAATTTTTAATTTCTTGTAAAGTGTTGCTTTCAAATTTAATCATTAAAAATGGGGACTAACTCAGTTAAAATAAATATTAATTAATTTATAAGAATTAATAGGAAATAATCTTATTTTCTATATGAAATTATATTTCTTATCTGGATTGTGTTCGATTTAGAATTGTCATATTTATAATTTTTTTAATTTATTATTCATTAATTATCTTTATTAAATAATTGTTTAAAAATAATAGTATTAGTGTCTTTATTCCTTCAGCTATCTGGTTTATGAATTGGCAGTATCTGTGTCACTCTAACTTCATGCTCCTTTTATATTTTGATTAATGATTGTGGAGTTTTTGATTCTCACAAATCCCACATCCACATTTTCTGCATATATGTTGTGGCAATCTAATTGCAAGGTTATTAAAATTATTAAATTGTTTCCCTTCTATTACTGATTATTCTACATATGTATTTAAAAATTTAGGCATAGGTTAGAAGTGTGTTCATATTTTATCTGCTCATACTTAAAGTTGAAATCAGGTGACAAAAATTATGCTCAATTTGAAAAAATGTAAAATGTTAATTAGTGAGAATTTATTTATTTCACAGTTTAAACTGTTACAGCTTTATTTCATCTATAAATAATGACAATTAGATTTGCATAAAATGATATCAAGTCATTTAATGTTTTACGTAAACAAAATTGCTTTATATGTTCAGCATACTTGAAAAATACACCATCTCCTAAAAATTGTTTAACTTGAATATCACTTGACAATGTTACAGATAAGATTTAGGGGGTTTATATATAAGATAGCTTATGTTTATATTTCAAATAAGCTCTACTATATATATTTCTAGAAATAACAATTATCATATATGCTTACATTTTGAAGCATAATTAAAGATAGGAAAAAATATACTAAAGGTCCCCCTAAGGTGCATTTAAATTCAAAAGGTCTCTTCAATTGTTCCAAGTCACACATATAAAAAAAAATGATTTTACTATGATGTATCTCTATATAGAGTATTATAAATATATAGTCAATCTTTAATAAATGTAAAGTCTACATTTAGAGTTGAAAGAAATATAAAAGAGATTACTAATCATTTAAGTATTTCCTTAAAACGTAACTTCTGTAAATATGCCCTGATGGTAGTTGACTAATTATTATCTTATTGTTATAATGGAAATCCATGCTGTTAAGAGCAAAACTTGTAATAAATTATTTATTGACAGCAGTTTCAATGTTCAATTGTTGTTTTAAAGTTACTTACAATTTTCCTTTCTTTTAAAGAATTTTAAGTTTTTAGTTTCTAAAGATATTTATTAGAATTCAGGATGATTGGTAGTTTTGATAAATGAAATGTATAACTGAAACTGAAAACTTGACGTTGTAAGCAAAGAATTAATAAAATAGCGTTTGCAAATTTATTAGTATTATTGTAAGATGTAAGAATCTGAATTTTAGTTTCTTGAGATGAAAAAAAAATTTTTTTTTTTTTTAAAAAAAAAGGAAAACGAGACAGCTGATAAATTTTACTTGTAAAAATACATACAGATATTTGTTTAAGGTAATTTATTCCTTCACAATTCTGTTATTAAAAGATAATAACTGAAACACACAGACTTATTATATACCTGTGTCCATATGTAATATATAGGGTACATGAGCACAGACTTTCACACGACTCACCACTCTCCACATTATCTCATAACACTGACACACTTGAACACATATAAGTCGAAAAGATAAATAATCATCAATATACGTATTTCATGCTAAACCAGCAATCATCAGTTGGTCCAGATTACCATCTCCACACATATATGCTATAAGTGCTCAGATATATATATATTAAGATAACCAAACCTCATACTTTAATGGACTGGCTTCAATCTACTCCACACTCCAACTCTTCAACCGTCCATCCAATTGAAAATCTGATTAGATCAACATGGGTGTGACAAAAATGTCGGCCTCAGGGTGGCCTTTGAGCATTCCATCATCAGATTTTCGATTGGATGGACGGTTGAAGAGTTGGAGTGTGGAGTAGATTGAGGCTTGTCCATTAAAATATGAGGTTTGGCTATCTTAATATATATCTGAGCACTTATAGTGTATATGTGTGGAGATAGTAATCTAAAGTCTAAACCAACTGATGATTGCTGGTTTAGCATGAAATACGTATATTGGTGATTATTTATCTTTTCGACATATATGTGTCCAAGTGTATCAGTGTTATGAGATAGTGTGGAGAGTGGTGGAGTCTGTGCTATATAAAAGATAATAAGTAAGTTGCATTTATTGCTTATAAATTTACACATCTATTAAAAAAATAATCAAATAGTTTATTATTTTGAGAGTTCATATAAAGTTTGAGCCCCAGAAGTCAGAGAGATTGAGCTGGGGTCTATAAATCTTGAGCTCCAGAATATATTTTATCACTGAAAAATCCATGCAGGGCTATAAATACACCGAAAATATGTGTCATCATGGTATTTGCTTGTTTTAAGTAAAATCGTTATTTTTTGCATATAGAAAAAATATTTACAGGAGATTTATCATTCATATTTTGGTATTGATAATTTATATTAATTGTTTTTGACCATAAAAGATCGATATTGTATTAAGAGACCCATTTATTCATTATGTTTTTGGAGGTATTATGATTTCTTCTAAACTAAGCTGGCATTTGATTTGATCCTTGTATTTCATAAATATAATTGCATCTAAGTATTCACAAACTCCATTGCAAAACAAGAAGCTTTTTCTTCAGAAGCAAAAAATATATTTTAAAAATTGTTCTATATTACAAAAACAGTTTATGACAGTTTTCTATCTTAACTCAATATGTAAGACAAATAGCATCATCATCATCAATCCACTGCAGGTCCCTCCAAGTTCACTCCATCTTCTCAGATCTTTAGCTTCTCTTCTCCACATCACCCTTGCATACTTACTTATTTCTTCCAGCCATCTCCCATGAGGTCTCTTTCTGGGTCTTTTAAAATCTCTTGGAATCCAGTTTAAGGTTAAACTTCACTATAAAAATGAGATTTTTAGGGTTGACTAATCACTTATATCATCAAGAAGCAAAATAAAATTTGCAAAATTGAAGGATCTAACATAATTCTTTTTATGTAATTAATATATCATTTAAAAATGTAAAACTGCCAGTACATATTGATTTGCTTCCTCTCATATATTGAAATTTACATATTTTAAAAAAATATCAAAAACATTATTTAAAATAAAATTAAATCAACACGATCATAATTAAAACAATGCCAATAATGTTATATATATTTTAAAAAGTAAAATCATTATGGTAATTAAATTAAACTATAGCTGGGGAGATAAAAATTCCTGGTTAGATTACTGGCAGAATATTGTTTCTAGAAATAGTTCATTATTTAAAAATAATTCAATTTTATACAAAACAACATTCATATAATTTAAAATTTTATATATAAATAAAACAGCGCTGCATTTATTTAGCATGCGTAAGAGAAATTTACTATCTCATTGCAGTCACATTGACATCAAATTCAGGTAATCATATGAAGAACATTTCTTCATAATGATATATCATCCAGAATTTCGGCCTGTTGAGAGACACAATCACTATTGGCTACTTGAATCTTTCTTCTTTCATCAATTAAGTTTTCTAAAAAAACTTTTTAATACATTGTACAGGCTTAAACCTGCATTTATATATGTAATATATGCGGCATTCGAACTCAGACTTTCACATAACCCATTACTCTCAGTGCCATCTCATATTGCTGACCCACCTGATCACACACATGTTGGAAAGATAAATAACCACCAATATACGTGTATATATATATATATATAACTCATTATTATTATTTTATCTAATTTCTGTCTGAATTTGGTCTAATATCTTCTTGACTTATTGAAGTATAGACTTGTATTATAGTAATGTTGAAAGAATGTCCATAAAATGAAACTGGTGTCATTTGATCAGTCAAGAGATTATATTCAATGACAATTTTTCAATATTTTTTCTGTCAATAAAGGCCACTTCAATACTCCTTTGTTAATTATAGCTTGAACAATCTAAAATATCCCAGTATAGTGAATTTTATTTTACTAATTTCTAAGATATCAATATACAAGCAATTCATTCCCAATCTTTCACATAGCATCTAAGTTCATATTCTCCTTGTTTCAGCATACAAAGATAATCTTATTAATAACTTTAAATCATCCAGTCTAGTTTTTTCTCGGGAGCATGTTTATTGCTTTCTGACTAGAGCAACTTGTAGGTTACAATATATATATATATGTTGATATGAAGATTTTCACGGGTTGCATATATAAAAGACATTTTGCGGATTCATCCGTATTAAAAATTTAAATATTTATCATATCCAGATGTGATAATCTCTACCAGTGCAAAATATGAGAAGCCATTGAGATACTTAAAAGGCTAGATTGTATCAATAAGCAAGGTGATACATGCAAACTTCCTCCTATTTGGAAAGAATTTTTTAAAAAGCATTCTTAATTTAACATTTTTGCTATTGATAGAACTTTGACGTTTTTTTCTATAATCGTCTTTCTACCTTTTATCACCCGGTAGATGACTTGTGTGATCAAGTCGAAAGTCGAAACGTCGTCGGTATATAAATATTTAAATTTTTAACGTGGATGAACACGCAAAATATGTCTTTTATATATATGATAGTTAAAAATAATTATTATATAAATAATAAATGATAATGGACAAAATGTCTTTTTTTCCACATGAGATAACTTAATTCATTAAGATTTGAACAGAGTGAAAAAATAAATTAATTTATCCAAAAATTATAAAAAAATAAAAATCTCAATGCTCATAAAAACTAATAATTCTAATAAATTAATAATTAATTTTAATAAATATTTAAATGTGTAATGAATAAAAAACAAAATATAATTTAAGCTCAATAATATTTCTTTTTTCTAGAAATGATCAAGAAAGAAAATACAGAGGCGAGGTTTATTGCAAATAATATCAATGCAATAAACAAGAAAGACTAGCGCACTGCATTATCACGTAAACGGTATATTTAAATTACTTAACTTATAAATTCAATTTATATAAACTTATATTAGTTCCACGAATATGAAAGACCTGGTCGAAAGCAATGCTAACCTGTAATTTTAAAAAAATTAATCTTTCCAGCATAGTGTATCATCACTATTTATTTTGTTACATTTGAAATATAAATTATATATAAGGTTATAAATATTTCACACAATCACGCCTGTCCAAATACATAATTAGTACAAATTGCAAGCAGATTTTAAAGAACCATTTTAAAATAAACAAGTTACCCTTTCACACATTAATGTCAATCTATTCTGCCAGATAAAATATTCTCTTTCATCTGATGCTCAAACACACATATACATAATTGTAAATAAATCAAACATTGATACTCTAAAAGGCTGAAACTTTATATTAATGCCAATCTTAATTTGTAAAACCCAACTTACTGTTTCAAATAGTAATTTAAATTATAATAATTTATGTGCAAAAGGATAAACATATTTGCAAGTTTATTTAATTAAAAATGGTTCTTTAGAATCTTCTTGCAATTTGTCTAGTAACAAATTCAAAGATGATTACTCTGTGAAATGTTAAATCCATAAATGCTATATATTTTATCAGCAATAAAAATCATTTACATGTTAGTAAATTTATTAATATTTAAATATTTATATTTGTATTACTACTAATAAAAAACACAATAGGATATAATAATAAACTTCTAATTTATTTCAAATAATGTAAGGACATATAAAAATATGAAATTGATTACCTAATTAATACTTTAAACCATTGCTAATATAATTACATTTTTTGTCAAATAAGGTAACAAAAAATAAATAAATAAATAACAAGCGTTGGTGGCCGAGTGGTAAGCACAGCTGTCTTACAAGCAGTTGTCCTGGGTTAGCTTCCCGGCCGATGCTTTGACACATGAAAAAAATAACAATTTATAAATTTTAAAAAATTTTCATCTTAATAATATAAGAGCAATTAAATTTTTTAGTGAAGTCTAAAATTAAGATTGTAGAATAAATTCTGCTAAGATGCAGACGACGCAATGGCGGACTACCATGGACAACAATCACATCAACTCTTGGTTGTAGTAATTCATTGCCTAGTTACTCTAATAATCACTTTCAGGGCAGAAAATTTTAGGATAATTATATCACACTTTAAAAAATTTAATCAATCAAAAATCAGTCACAAACTGTTAACTTAAAATGCATTTTTTCAGTTTTTATTTGTAGTATTTTATGGAATGATACAGAAAAGCTTTTAAAAGGCTATAGTTTTTTGTTTTTTTTTAAAGTTTCATATATGAAGGTCGTTCATTTACATTCCAGTAGAAATTTGACTTAACTTTATATTAATACATTGTACAGGCTTAAACCTGCATTTATATATGTAATATATGCGGGATTCGAACTCAGACTTTCACACGACCCACTACACTACTCTCAGTGCCATCTTATATTGCTGACCCACCTGATCACACACATGTTGGAAAGATAAATAATCACCAATATACATATATAACTCATTATTATTATTTTAACTATGTTTTATTAAAAAACGGCAAATTATATTTATTTAAAACTTTTTATTCTCGTTAGCTATTTTTGGTAGCTGGATTTTAGTGATATTAACATTAAGTATAAGATATATAATCTATTTTTGGCAAGCAAAAGGCGATATTAGTTCAATTTCTTAATAATAAATAAATTTTTAAAATGCAAAACTAAATTTAAAAAAATATTTTTATTTAAGTGAAAATCATAAATAATACTTCTCCCCTAACCTATGAATATTTAAATAACTAGTTAATAAGGCAATATACCGTAATGATCAGACTTAGCTGCGTTTATTTCATCTGATATGCCACAAACCTTGGAAAATTAGCAATCAAATAAAACAAGACCTTTCCTTCATTTATTTAGATGAATGTGTTCAATGATTACTTCTCATTACTCTAGTGACTTAACTAATTACAAGCAGATATTCTTCATTAATTTTCTATCAATAAATAACAAGCAGTTATTTTCCAACTTCATTAATCTCATATCATGGCAAACGAATTTACAAACAAAACAAAAAAATGCAAAAAAGAAAAAAGACATGAATAACAAAAGACACGTAATAAAGAAAAAATCTAAGGATTTATTAGCAGTTAGATGCAAAACACATGACTTTTTTCTTAATTCCCTGTATTTAACCCTTTCCTCCCATTCCTCCTTGCATTGGTGGTCGAGAGATCAGCGCGACTGCCTTGCACTAGCAGGCAGTTGCCCGGGTTGTGGGTTCGCGTCCCGGCCGATGCTATGACACTTAAAAAAAAATTAAGTGACACAATAGTAAGTATCCTAACTGCAAAACACACACACACGATTAAATAATATTTTATATATGTATGTATGTGTATATATGCATCAGCTTGAAAGGTGAGCCGTTAGGCATGACAATTAAAATTGAGTTTAGATAATCAATGGAGAACATTGAAAATTTTGGCCAGTAAATATACGAACTCTGTAAAATAATAGTCAAAAGCAAATGCTGTCAAACCCAAGACTTGGAATTTAAGTTGAGTCAAGTGATTGGTTTTGTTTTAGAATCCCAAACAGATTAATAAATCCTACCCACAGCTACCCCAAAGAGCGAAAAAGTTCTAGACTAATTTAGATTGGTCAAAGACTATCAATGCCCTAACTACCACATCCATAATGTGATGCTGATTTCACAACAGATGGAGAAAGTATTCTACTCTTATAGGGCTATCTTTTTAATTATGATAATCTGAATGCACGCCCCCCCCCTCTTATTTACAGACATTTTGGCAATATTTCTTATTAAAAAATATTTGTGGGGGGGGGGGGAAGAGTTAAATATATATATATTTTAAAAATGAAAATGATGGATGTCTCAGAAAATGAAAATTTTCAAAAGAGAAATTCACAAAGTGAAATGTAATAAAACCTCATTATAAATATAAAACAAAATAAACAATGAAATAAAAAAACAAACGTAACATTTGGTTAATCTCTAACTTTGATGTTATATATTTCAATATGATAAAGTAGAAACTTCAATGACTGCAATATTTTGAAGTAACAATTTACTAAATTCATTATTTGTCTGAAGGTTTGTGATGATGGTATATTATTGGATGTGATATGTTGGACTATTTCCGTCATCTATGAGTGAATGTTGAATGTCTAGAAAATTTTAAACTTTATTTAAACTTTCCAATACAAACAACTTGTTAGTAATAAAACAAATAGATAACACAGGTTAGTAATTACACAACGTTTCGAGTAGTATTATTCTCCACTCTTCTTCAGGTGTTGCTGGCCTATATGCACAGTGACAATATTAAATTCGATATTCAAGAATCTAAAGGTACGAGTTCAACTTCTAAGCTAATATTGTCACTGTGCATATAGGCCAGCAACACCCAAAGAAGAGTGGAGAATAATACTATTCGAAACGTTGTGTAATTACTAACCTGTATTGTCTATTTATGTGTTATTACTAACAAGTTGCTTGTATTTGGAAAGTTTAAAATTTTCTAGACATTAATGAAAATAGTCCAACATATCACATCTACTAAATTCATTCTTTGCAATAATGTACTAATTCAACTGTATATATGATAATTTAAAATAATACAACATGGTTAACATAAGCAAAAGTAATAAATTTATAAGCAAAATATATCATTAGCTAAATGCAGGATATTTTATGAAACTTGTCACTATATGGAACAACCTATTGAAATAAACTATTTAAATTTACCAACTGAAAAAATTGCTAAAATTCAATATTACATCACTCAATATGAATGAATAGTTGAATTTTGTAGTAAGAAAAAATACTTAATAATCATTGTGTTCTTTACATGTTTTAGTATGAACATTTTAAAATAATCTTTAAAAGGTATTACAAAAATACCTAATTAATTGAAAAAATATAAATAAAAACAGTCCTTCCAAATTTAATTCAATTTTTATATGATATACGTATGTTTGTTAAAACTGTGACCAATTTCTATATCTGCTTCGATTAGTTGTTTTACATTGTAAAAGCAAATAACATTTTTTAATTCTTCTCTTTCAATCTTTATTTTATTGTAAATATTTTTAAATAAAATAATGCCCTGCATCACATATCTATATGGCTTTTAAATCAAAATGACACAAAATTATGTCACTTTAATCAAAATGACACAATATTATGTCACTTTGATTTAAGTCATAGAGATATAAGAACAAAAACATATACTCCAATACAGGATTTAATTATCACATTATATCTGAACTTACAATGTTTTCTGTTTGTTAATGTGCTATGATTTTATTGTAATATTTAATTATGAATTTATTTCTGAACCCTCAATGTTTCTACTTATTAATGGTTGTAATTTCATTGTAATACTTCAATATCAACTTACTTCTGAACTTAGTGTTTTGATTTATTAATAAGTTTAATTGACTTATATCTATACTTACAGTTAATGGGTGATGATTCACTGTGATATTTCATCACCAACTTATTTCTGAACGCACAATGTTTATGTTTGATAAAGCATTATAGCATAATTGTGATATTTCATTGCAAAATGATGTCTAAACTTACAGTGATTCTGTTTATTAATGTGTTATGATTTCAATGTGATATTTCATTATTGATTCATGTCTAATCTTACAAGGTTTGTCTTTATTGATGTAATATAATTTCATTATAATATTTAATTGTTAGTATATATTTCATACAAGTAGCAAAGAAATGTTGAGGCATATGGCTTAATTCAAACATAATGTATTTTCCATTATTCTTATTAAATATCTAACTCTGATCATTTATGTTAAATTCAAATTTGAAAGTAGAGCAGTTTATTTATTCTCTTGACATTTGTTCTAGTATAATATTTATGGAATAAGGAAGTTAAATAATGTTTCGATTTAATTAATTTCCATAAATTAAAAAACAACCGAATGTTGATGTAAATGATATATTTTGTTTTTTTCTTTCTTTCTTTTTTTTTTACTGAATCATGAGCCAGTAACAAATGAGGCACTCAATCATAAGCTTTAAATAGCAGACTTTATAATAAAGATATTAAATGGTTAAAGTATTCTTCAGTTTTTGCTTAAGCAGGGAACAGTTTGGTACTTTTATGAATGATCTAGATATTAAATAAATTTAGGATCCAGTTTGTCTGAATGATAAGTTAATAATTTTTTACTTAAATATTGAACACATAAATATTTCAATATATATATTGTACCTAACAAAATTGAGTTTGATTTCAGTATGTGATGTAGAATTAAGCATACATTCTTTTTTTTTTTCTAAATAGTTTTAAAAGTTATGCAGTAATTTAGGGAGGGTAACAACAAAATGCCAGAGGAAGATATATTATTATTATAATAAAAATAAAATGACCATTAATTAAAAACTAGTCTAATAACAATAAAAATAAATAAATAAATGTAATAGTAATTAACTGTAATATACAGTCTTTCAATCTGCAGAAGTACTTTCAGTTGAGAAGGATTAAGAAATTAATCAAAGTATTATTATTATAACATAAATTAATCTTTTTATTTTAAAACACTTATAAACAATAAAACAGTAATATTAAATAATGCAATATACAACTTTTTAAAAATTAATTAATGTTTCTTTGTCTTTATTTATTGCATTCAGAATTGGTATCCCATCCCTTGTATACGTATTAAATGGATTATGTCCTGTACATGAGGAGTCAGATTGACCTTAGGACAACATGGGTGTGACAAGAATCTCGGCCTCAGGGTGGCCTTCAAGCATTCCATCATCAGATTTTCAATTGGATGGACAGTTGAAGAGTTGTAGTGAGGAGTGGATTGAAGCCTGTCCATTAAAGTATGAAGATTGGCTATCTTAATATATATCTGAGCACTTATAGCATATATGTGTAGAGATGGTAATCTGGAGTAACTGGTGATTGCTGGTTTAGCATGAAGTACGTATATTGGTGATTATTTATCTTTTCAACATATATGTGTTCAAGTGTATCAGTGTTATGAGATAGTATGGAGAGTGAAGGGGCGTGTGAAAGTCTGTGCTCATATACCCTATATATTAAATATTAAACAATATAAGTAAAATAAATGTTTAATATTTTAAACATGCATATTTTTGTTTACATTATATGTGGAATGTTTAAGTTGGGATGATATATAAAGTATATATTTTCAACACAATATTATAAAAATGGAATTTAAATTATTCAAGTTTTTATATTCAGCTGAAAAATGTCATGTGTATTTTCAAAGTATAAATACTTTTTTCATTGTTATAATTTTTTTTTTTAATGAAATAGTTTATATAGCACTATGTTTATAAACAGTAATAATAATCAGCTATTAAGCTAATGCACATGCGCTTTGAAGATTTAAATTATAAATGAATAGCTGGTTATTATTACTGTTTATAAACATAGCGCTATATAAAATATTATTTCATTATATATGTTTAATTTCAAATAAGAATAATGTATTGTAAATTGTGAAGATTTTCACAAGCGTTATTTATTCAAGCATAGTAAAGTAATTATTTAATATCTCATACCCTTATTTCCAAATGCTTAAGATTTGCCCATACATAAACATTTGGGTAAGAAAAGATAGATGGATTCATTCTATTTTTCAAAAAGACTTTATCTTGTGTTTGGAATTGAGAGTATTCATTTATAATTTAAATCTTCCAAACACATGAGCATTAGCTTAATAGCTAAAAAAAAATTTAGTTTTGGAACACAGAACAAATCTAATTTTAATATTCAAATGATGAAAATTTAAGTGTATCCTTAGTTACAATGATGAATATCATGTCACTTATGACAAGGTTATAAATAGGACTGAACAATTCAACATCTCTCTCTAATATTCTGACTTTCATTGAATCAAAACTGAACATCTTTATAATTTTATTTGATTTTATAAGTGTTCAATTTGATAATTACAAACAATGGAGTAGAAAGGAATACATTTGTTCAGGAAGCTGAACTAGATTCACTGAAGTATTTGTTAAAACAAGGAGAAAAAAAACTTCTAACATTTAAATTCATTTTAATGTTCTTTCCTGAAAAGATTACTGGTACATATAAACAAAATGTTTTTATTATTAAACCTCAAAATTATTGATGTGCTGCTATATATGTGAATTGTTTCTACTTAAAAAAAAAATCTAAATATATTAAATTTATTAAGCGCTAGCAAGAACACAAGCCAGGTTTTTTTGGGTTGTTTTGTTGGGGGAACTCTCAATTCAAGAACACAAGCCAGAACCACGAGAAAAAGAAGATGGGTCCCATCTTTTTCTCGTGGTTCTGGCTTGTGTTCTTGAATTGAGAGTTCCACATGCAGTCATTAGTACATCTGATTGGCTGTCACATAAGCATTTTTAAGGCACTTCTGTTGAAGGTTTTAGCCTTTCACATTATTAAAAAAAATCATTTTATAATGGTGATGGATTATCTTAATATTCGATGTGAATCAATTTATTTTTGTATTGCTTAAGTTATAAAAATATGTCAGTTTCGGCTTGTTTTCCATAAAGCTATTTATGTATCATATGTTTTACTATACAAAGGATATTTACTGAGGCTATAACCTCGATAATATGCGTATAAAATGCGCTCTTTTCTTCCATAGAGTAAGCTTGTGGTTAAAATACCTGTAGAGGTCCCTACTATCGCATTTTATACGCATATTATCGAGGTTATAGCCTCAGTAAATATTACTTACGTAATCAATGTGCGTTTAATAAATTTATAATTACAAAGGATAATAAAATCATAATTAGACTTTGCCAAAAATTTGATGTTTATTTTGGATAACAACAATACGTGTATATTGATTAGATTAATACATCTCATTGGATTATTCGAAGCTCATGAGATAAATATTTGGACTATTGCGTTTCTCTGGAATATATACATAGAAAAACTTTATTCAGGTCATATATAAATGTGTATTTTATTTACTCATTCATTTACATTGAATTTTATGAATAATATGGGTTATTATGTATTGGTACATTGTCTGTTGATATATAAAAATTGGTAAATTGTCTGTTCATATATGAAAATAAAAGCAAGTTAAATCTTAATTATATTCTAAATTTTAATACTTTAAATTTTAAATTAAAATACGATATGTTTATTTGTAGACCGTATATTATTTTCAATACACCTGTTGTGAGTATAAAAACTTTGGATAATTATATTATAATAGTTATTTATTAACATTACATTTTGTAAATAAGGTAAACAAAACAAACATACCTATTATTTTAATAAATTATCATATCATATGAATATTATAGTTATTACTAACTTTCTTTTCTTTTTACCAGGTATTTGTTCAACAACATTTTCATTTTTCCATATGTCATAGCATCGGCCGGGACGCGAACCCACAACCATCTGCAACCAACTGCTTGCTTGCAAGGCGGATGCGATGACCTCTCGGCTAACAACATTTTCATTTTACATGAATTAATTTTATATTATATAATAAACATAAAATAAACAAATCTTTGCTTTATAAATACTTATTTTCTTAATGATAATTCAGATGAAGGATATACTTCAAGATATTTAGTTGGAATGTATATCACAATATATTTTATTATTTATCTTTTTATTATTAATAAATATTGATTCAGTTAAACAAACAAACTTGATTCAGTGGCCATTTTAATTAGTCATGCACACCTATTTGCTAATGTAATTTTAAATATTTAGTGATTACATATTAATTTACACTTTGCACATCTTACACCACATAATTATAAAATAATCAAGAAACCAGCAATTGGATTGTTAAGTGTGTATATCATTATATATATATTATAAATATTCAATATATTTGATAATTAAACATCACATGATCACCATCTCTATACTAGCACATAATTGTTGTAAACAAAGCAAAACTCTCCATACAGTACTGCCACCCTGTGCCAAACAGAGTAATCAATGGATGCCAGATGGCTTGTGGCATAAAGTCCCTATCTAGTGCCTACTCAGATGCAATATCCCCAAACTACTTTCTGGCTTGTGGCCATCATCATTGAGGAGCCTTGGATTTGAGAGCACTGATCCTAAGATCTAGGTGCAGTGCTCTCAGATCCAAGGCTCCTCACTGATGATGGCCACAAGCCAGAAACTAGTTTGGGGATATTGGATGAGTAGGCACTAGATAGGGACTTTATGCACAAGCCTTCTGGCATCCATTGATTACTCTGTTTGACACAGGGTGGCACTGCTGTATGGAGAGTTTTGCCTTTGTTTATTTGATAATTATTTAACCTACATGTAATTAATAAATTAGTATTCAGGTAATTTCAATAGGTACATATTTTATATTATAATAGGTATAGATGGGACTCATCATTAAATTTCATTAAACATATTAAAATATATACTACTTCACTTTAACTAAATATATTTTAATAACATAATTAATTTAATTAAATGACAGCAAAATACTAAATAAGATTGTACTACTTTCTACATATGATAATTTGATAAATGAATTTAATGATAAATCCATTCTTTAGTTCATCTACATAATATATATTTAAAAATAAATAATTCTATCGAAAGAATATGTTATTTTGGATAAAATTTATATTTGAACTAATCTAATAATTTATACAGCATAAATATTTTAGTAAATTCAAAATAAAAGAGAAATGTTATAATTAGATGTTAGTATATAATTTTAAATTATTATTTATTATATATTTATTATGATAATACATTACATATTATAATTAGTTATAATTTGGTGATTTATGTTTGGGTTTTGTTGAGAACTATAGTTTATTAAAAGTTTCTAGCCATACGTATTGCCACTCAATGCAAGCCAGAGTAATCAATGGATGACAAAAGGCTTGTGCATAAAATTTCCATCTAGTGCCTACTCATCCAATATCCCCAGACTAGTTTCTGGCTTGTGGCCTTCATCAGTGAGGAGCCTTGGATCTGAGAGCACTGCACATGGATCTTAGGATCTAATGCAACCCTCCAGCAGCTACCTTTTATATCTACTTAACTATTGAAGAAAACACGATAATATTTTCAATTCAAGCTCATCAACTTATATAGTCATATAGGTCTGAACTCAGTTCAGCACCTATACCTTTTGCTGTCTTTGGTTCTTTAATAACCATAGCCACCACCATCCTATTAGGCAGGATTGGTTTAAGCCAATAAATATCATATGACCATTTTGTATGCTTGCTTATAACTGTTATTAAAACAGGCAAAACTCTGCATATGTATTGCCATTCAATGCAAGCCAGAGTAATCAAAATGTATAGATACTGAACTGAGTTCAGACCTATATGACTATATAAGCTGATGAGCTTGAATTGGAAAATATCATGTTTTCCAATTTAAGACTCATAGTTAAGTAGAGATAAAAGGTGGGTGCTGGAGGGTTGGATTAAATCCTAAGATCTAGGTGCAGTGCTCTCAGATCCAAGCCAGAAACCAGTCTGGGGATATTGTTTGAGTAGGCGCTAGACGGGGATTTTATGCTCATGCCTTCTGGTATCCATTGATTAGTCTGGCTTGCATTGAGTGGCAATACATATGGAGAATTTTGCCTGTTTTAATAACAGTTATAAGCAAGCACAAGAAATGGTGATCATATGATGTTTATTGCTAGCCATATCCATAAGATTATTAAATAAAAGCTTCTTATCATCATCATCATTTTATATTATTATAATTTGATGCTGCAATTTGTAGGAATTTGAAGCATTGACTTCTCAGCTTTTATACCATTATAATTTGACTTCCAAATCTGAAGCTTCTTATCATCATAACCATTTTATACCAGTACAATATATAATAATTCCAAAAATCATAAATATTATTATTACATTGTTTTATTTTATAACATCCTAAGCTGCAAATGAAACTAGAAGATATAGTGATATTTTCCTAAGTGAATTATTCTTTGAGTATTAATGTGATATCTATGAGTTGAATTATTTTAGATACTTCAATTAATTACAACTTATTGACATAAGAAGTTGTTTTGTTTTTGAGAAATCTTTAAATCATTACAACAAAAGTGAATTCAGTCGATATTTGAGCAGATTAAATATAAATTTTTTTCTTGAAGTCACTTGATTGGAATTTTATTTTGATTATATTATGCTTTACTATAACTTATTAAAGATTGATGGTAAAAGAAAACGAGATTAAAAATCAGAGAACAGATCATTACAGAAAAATTTCATTAATACTAATGCCAAAATTTAATAATAGGATATGGGTTAAATCACAGAGAAATATGCATAAAAAAGAATGACAAGAAAAAAAAGTAAACTTGGCATAGTTGTTTGGTGAATTGCAAGTTAAAGAAATGAATACGATGAAAACCTAATATCAGGTCTAATTCTTGTATGGATGGCTTATCTCAAATTGGAGGAATACTTTGAAAAACAACAAAATCATGCATTAAAAACAAATTTAGATTAAAAAATAAATGAATGATATAATATTTGATTGACTATTACATATTTGTAATATATAAGGGATTCAAACTCAGACTTTCACATGACCCTCAACTCTTCATGCCATCTCATATTGTTGACCCACCTGGTCTTACACATGTTGAAAAATAAATAATATACATATTTCATGCTAAACCAGCACTCATCAGTTGGTCCACATTACCACCTCCACACATATATACAATCAGTGCTCAGCTTTATATTAAGATAGCTAATCTCACAACTCTTCAGCTGTCCATTTCATTGAAAATCTGATGATGAAACATTCCAAGCCCATGTAAGTGCCAAGGTTGTCATCCTACCCATGTTGACGTTAGTCATTCTGACCATTCATGCACCGGAGAATAATCCATTTTTACAATGGTCATTTCTCATATAATTTGCAACTCATATAATGTTTGCAAAATACTGATTTAAAATACTTTTGCATTATATATATATAATTCTGTGTGTAGGCCAGATCCAAGTCACAGAATTTTTTTGAGTGAATTTCAGTTTCTATGAAAGACAATCTGGTATTGTGATTTGGACCCAAATACCAAAAACTTTATATTGGTCCAAATAACAAAGTTGAAATATAATTTTTTTAAAACTCTAAAATCATACCACCTTTGTATTTAGACGTTTATAAATATTATCTCACTTATGTAAAAGTATTTATAATATCTGATGGAAGAAAATTTATGTAAACATTCAATATTTTAAAAAAAAATTATTTAATGAAATATATAATGAAACTGTGGTAAGGAATATTTTAGGTGTGTTAATATAAAAGGAATCGAATCAGAGACAATATATGATAGTGAAATAAGGGGAAAGTTTGTTATAATTTGACCATCTGTCAATATTATGCCTTCTGGGTAATATTTCCCATCATTTCCTCCTCTGTTAACCACCAATGATATGGAATCAAATCTAAAAGTAAGTCTAGAAAGTATAAGTTGAACCAATTATAAAGATTGTAAGCCAAATTCATTATTTAACAATATTTATGATAGCTAAACTATCACTTAAAAATCTAAATCAAAGCAACTGCCTAAAAAAAAGAAGAAAAAATTCTAATTATTATTTTAAAATTGCTTGCTGTTTATCTATAAAAATCTATATGGTAATATAATGAATTTAATACTGTGAAACCACCTCTGAGAAAGAATTAAACTACATTTTACCATATCAAAAAACATATTAAAAATATGCATATCAAGAATCACTGTCTTTATTCAACCTACCACAAAAAGTTTAAGTTTGAATATTTTTTTAATTAAATGACTTTTTAGTGAGTAAACATTTAATTATATTAATTGGATAACTCTCATATTTGTTGAGAATCGTCATTGAGTGTTTCCCTGAGAAAAAGTGTAGTAGTTCCATCACTTTAAATCACTGTTTTACCATTATCTTAACATATATTAGCATAGGATTTTTTAAATAACATAGATTCTCCCAAATAGCTTTTATTAATTTTTTAATTGAAAAAAAATCTGAAAAGGTCCATATCTTATGGACTGTCAACAAATATCAATCACTTTTACTCTATTGTTCTCAAAAGAAATTTTTTTAAATATTTTTGTTTCATTTTTGATCATGCTCAATGTGTAACTCATCGTATAACATTATCACCTTCAAAATTGACCTGGTGTTAGAATTTTTCCAAATATTTTAATAATTATAAAGCATATATCAAATTTTAAATATCACATGTGCACATTCACTTATTCACATGAAAAAAACAACAACTTAAAAACAATAATTTTATTATTTTCTGAAAGAGTATTATACTAATATCATTGGTGACGTTTGTCTTCTGTTCTGATTTACAATTCAGTTCTTAAATATTTAAAAAGATCAAATGTGATTTTTTAAAATACTATTCATTTATAAAATTAAATTAAAAAAAGATCAAATCAAATTCATTGAGTTTTAGTATAAAATAAAAAATTTATGTAGAAGTGAAAGATTGAGCATTTTCAAAAATTCTCATCAGATGGAACAATAGAAAATTTAGAATTTGAAAGCGTTAATGAATTTTATTTGATTTTAATTGATGTTTGAGGTTATATTATATTGTAATGGAATGGAAAGAATTCTGTGAACCGGAGGTGATGGAAAATCATCACCAACCCCAAATCAACATATTTCAATTAATGAAATTTAATATCCATAAGATATAATAGATATTAAAGTATTGTTTAATATCACAAAAATATAAATAATTTTATATATTAAAGAAGAGCATAAGAGAGAAATCTGTGAGATTGGCCCAGTTAACTCCTTAAAGCAACTAAAAATAAAATTAACCAAATTCACCAGCATTACCAATAAGTAAAAGTAAATATAAGTAATACTCAAAAGAAATAACCATTCATCATCATGAATGATCAACAATAAAAATAAATCAACAGTCAACATTATGACTGGATTTGAAATGGATCTACTGTAGACCAGGTCATCTATTTAGCCTTTGCCAACTTGGGGCAATTATTTGAAGAATTAATTTAGATGCACAAACTTAAATGCTAATCTATTAGAATATAGAACCATAAAAATAATAATTCTAGGATATTAAACATGCTAATCATCATTAATGCTCTGACCACTTAGTACCATTAATGTATTGGCCAACTATAAACTTAAATTTTGATAGACTAAACTAAAATAACATGTAATCCATGGGCTTTAATGAATATACTCTTAACACCAACCAGGACTCCTGGATTCCCATAAACACTATTATAATCCCCTTTTTACATATCAGACCACTATGCTCGAATCTAGCTCGGAGAACATAAGCTCTATAACTGTTACTGTGGTCAAGAAATAATGCAAATATAATATTCTTAAAATCATTTAGAATTAAGTCATTAGAATAATTTTAAGAATAACATACAAGTTTATTAATAACAATAAAAAATGATATTAAAGTCTTTATAATTTGGCTACACATATAAGTCTTCTGATTTTGAATAATTTATAATTTTAAATAAAACTATCACATTGAGATTACATGAGTAATACAAAATTCAAGTTATTACATTGATTTACAATACTTCTTAATGGGTTTACATACAACACATATATAGATGTGCATGCAGATGCACATTTTGTAGTATACAATGAATAATTTCAATTGACATTTAATAGAATTTTAAAAAAATGATTAAAATTTATGTGTTTACTTGATACTCATTGATATATATATACACATTTAGACATGACATAATAATTTCTGAATATGTTTGACTTGCCATAGAATAAAAATCTTAAGTTATTATTTTTACATGATATAAATACCTTATGCTAGGTTTACATCAAATTCATATACATATCACCTGTGCGGTATAATTTATTATTTAATATTGTTATAAATCTATAAATGAAATTCATTTTTATAATACATATTTAATAATAGCAAAAATTCATTTTCCTCTTTATAGAACAAGATTTAATATATATATGTGTGATATGCACACACGCCATTTACATCATATGATATTTTTGATTTGACAAAACAATAAAGTTATTAAAAATATCTTACATAATTTATATCTTGTTGAATATATCTAAATATCACATATATGTGTGTTTATATAAAAAAGTAATATGAATCAGCCATCAAATTCTCTCTTTACTGATTAGTTTTCTTTTTCTTCTTTTTAAAAAGAAATAAAGTCAATTTTTGATAGTCACTTTTTGATTGTTGATTAATTAATTATCAGCATCTTTAAATATATATTTAAAATGTCTTCTTTTCATCTTAAAATAAGATCGTTAATGAATCCATCATTTCATTCAAGCAAACTTTTATTTACTTGCCTTCTTTTAAATATATAAAATTGTCTAAAAACTAACTCCTTTATGTTTATTTTTAATCAAAACCAAATTATTACTTGACCTTCAAGTTATATTTTTAAATGTCATTTTTAGGGAATTACTAAGGCAATTTCTTTAAATATATATATAAAACCATCTATGAATTGATCCTTTCCTTTAGATGTTTGACTCAAGCAAATTATTTACTTGTATTATTTTAAGTTATAGGTTAAAATGTCATTTTAAGGAATTATAAAAACACCACTTTATATAAATATGCTTATTTGTGCTTCTCTGCATACATAGATAGAGAGCCAGACATATAATGATTTCATCAACTGATGGGATTCTCTTTGAGACTGGTTTATAATCTTTATCGAGATAGATATAGTCTAGGTAAATTGGTCTGCAGTGATCTTTCTATCTAGGATTGTTCCAGGCAAGCAGTTGTCTTATCGACATTTGAAGCTATGAAACACTTGAAGTTGACTCATTTCTCCATGTGAACTCAAACTCCACCATCGTGAATTATAGAGCAGCTTTTTGACTTGCCCTTCTTGCAGTCTTATATCTTCATGGTAGTTTTCTGCCTGATCTGGACTATTCTTCTAGCTAGCTACTTCTGGCCAGCTATAATTACTACCAACTACAGAAAACTATTAACCAACTCTTCTCAAAAACTGCTCTAATCTTTCCATTAACTCTTTTTATAGTAGTGAGCTGAGGTGACAAAAATACACTGAATTAAAAACTGTTTTTATCTTTTTATCTTGATTAAAAACAATTTTAATCCTTTTTAAAAGCAACTTTGTAATTTTTATCAAAGTATAATATACTGTACCAACATTGTATTGGCACATAATAATTTTTTCTAAAATTATTGAAATAAAAATCTTTCGTTAAAAGGAAAATAGTATGTAAAAGTTTAAGAGTTTTTTATTGCAGTTTGTTGTCGAAAACATAAATTTAAAAGTCAGAGAGTTTTTGAAATAAAAGTTACAATTAATTAATTAAAAGAGGGGAGAGGATTTACTTTAGAAGCGTCAAACTAAAAGTTTTATAAAAGAAGTAAAGTTTTTTTTATTAGTATTACTAATTGAAATATAACTTAAAGTTTAAAAATATAAATCTCTTTTTATTTAAGTTAAAAAAAAAAAAAGTCATCTTAAAAAATTAAATAGCAAATTGATCTTAAATTATATATGTGCGTAAATGACGAATGAATGTGAGCTTGTTAATAAAATATATATGTGCATTGTAAACATAGCATAATTACATGCATGGTAAAATGAAATAAATAGGAGTTAAAAAATTAAAAAAAACACTCAGCAATGGCTACTAATTAAAAATATAAAACAAGTTCAGTGATGGCTATTACATTAAACAAAAACAACAACACTACGTTCACGTTGGCTGCTAATTAAACATCTTCAACAACAGGATTAAAAGCTTATCTCGAGGAATGCAATTAACAACAAGGAAAGAATTTAGACAACAGATATTGCTGGAGGATATCAAAATGACATGTCTCATGTATAAATAGTCAATTTTTTATCGGACAGTCAGTTGTGTTGAGAAACAGTTGAGATAACAGTTCAGTACAATCTATCAGTGAGTTATATCAGTCAGTTTATTATGTATCCAGATCAAGAATGCAGTGTTAAAACCTCGAAAAACATATGACTTCCTCTAGCCTGAAGTCCGATGAAAACAGCCAACATACCCAATAAAAGTGATGCCTGCATAACAATCTGAAGCCGCTCAATATCCAATTGTCTTTAAAAAAATGCCTCGGAATAATAAGCATCAAATCTCCACAAGAAAACTTCAAATCTAACCAGTTAGAAATATTTCATTAGAAGTAGCAAACAGCAAGAAGTATCCACGTTCAAAATCCTAGGTAATAACATTTTTCTTATACTCATTTCTAAAATAGCCATCACATTCGTAAAGCCTCCAAGAGTCAAGTAATATGACCTCGATAGCATACATAGATGAACTATTAATGTGTGTGTTTTAAATGTCAAATATTATTTTATGCCTTGTTATATGATATTATAGTGTGTGAATTTAAAATGTGCGTGATTACTATACCAGTGCTATGTTAGTTAAATAAGATTTATAAAATATTTAAAATTAGTCTAATAAATGTTAATTAAAATAAATTGTCTTTTAAACTTAAAACTTTATTTTGTCGGTCCATTCTTTGGCCACTAGTTAAGGAATAAGTTGTTATTGAATTAAAAAATAGACTGAGCTAGTTAAGGGATTTTTCGAGCGCTGGATTACTGGATTATGGGCCTACTGTCCGAACATAGACTGAGCTAGTTAAGGGATTTTTCGAGCGCTGGATTACTGGATTATGGGCCTACTGTCTGAACATGTTAGTTTTAGACTAGCTGGCACCCGGGGTTTACTCCGAAACAAATAAAGTGTTTGGATAGTAGGGGTTTGAATCTAGCAGTCGAGGTGGGCCACGATCTGGAAAGGTGATCGTGTTATGCGTTGCATAACTCAATCTGATCGTGGGTATTATTGACAGCTCTGCTATCAATAGTATTCTACACTCTGCTCGAACGTGCCGTTTCGTTCACGTAATATTTATAATATAAGATTATACATTTATTATAAATAAGGTTCAAACCCAGCTAAACCTAGCGTGAAGAGTATGTTGGATCAACATCGGATCGAACCCGGTACAATATAAAGATTTCTACATAAATAGAAATTTACCAATTAATTAAAAAGATTTCAAAACAAATAATAGAAATTGTATACAATTATCAATTCTATTTTAACATAAAACAAGCTTGTTTTTAATTTTAAAACCAGAATGCAATATTAATATTTATTTAGACCTTTTTAAATCCAAAATTATTTAACCTTTTACTAGAATTATTTTATTCCAGGAAAGGTAGAAAAATATCTACAAAAGTTTTGTCTGTGTTTATTTCTACTTTTCCTTTCAACTTTATATATATTTGTGCACACGCACTATGTTATTGTATGCCATGTAACATGTACAATTACAATATATACTATTTTGGCAATTTAAAGCAAATATATATGTTTAAAATATATTAACGAAAAATAAAAAAAAATGTTACTAATTGAGATATGAAAATAAATTAATAAAATTAATTTATAGTAATTTGAATGATAATTCAAGATATTTAAACATGCTCATTTAAAATGAAAAGGTATGAAAAGAAAAATTATGCTTTAAATTTAAGGTTAAAGTTGGAATATAAGATCAAGTTGAACTTATTTCTAATCAGACATGTACTATTATGAGAAAATTAAATGACAAAATTAGTTTGAAATAACAGTACAAAGAAATCATGTCATATGTCACATGACCTAATTTAATAAGTTTGTATTTTCAAGCTCATTATATAATATTAATTTGAAATATTTTATTTAAAAGCAATTGAATTAAAATGCTTATATCATGAATTAAAAATAAAAAGATAAACTTCATTTGAAACAGTTTAATAAAAGAAATATAAAATTTTAAATCGAAATTAACATAGGAGTAAGAGCCAATTGTCAATTTATTTAACTAATCAATATCATAATCAATAATTTATGTTTTCAATTATAAATAGTCATAAGTGAAGTTGGGCTGGTCATATTGCTAGAAGAGATGATAATAGATGGACAATCGAAATCTCAAACTGGATTCCAAGACATTGTTAAAGACCCAGAAAGAGACCACATACGACATGGATGGATGAAATAAGAAAGTGCAGGGGTGATGTGGAGAAGAGAAGCTAAAGATCGGTGAAGATGGAGTGAGCTTGGGAGAGACCATCCTGCAGTGGATTGACAATGGTTGATTATGATGATGATAGCAAATTATGATTACTAGTTAAGGGAATATTTATTTTTATTTATTTGATTGATATGTAATGCCTGATATTTTTGCATTGCTTTAACACTTGTAATTTAAATATGTGCTTGGTAGTGTTCATCACACATAATTTTGAGGGATTCTTAAATTATAACGATGAACAGAATTTCAGGAAAAGATTTAATGAAGTTACTAATGAATATTAAAAAAATAAGAACCATGAGATTTTGAGGGAATAATATTTGCCAAGAGATCAAGACCTTAAGTTATTTGAAAGCTTAACTACCAGAACATTCTCTTCCATAGAATAATGCTAACATCCATGTAAGTTAAAAGAATTATATGTTAAGAAGAGCACCTTTTGTATTGAGAAAATAATGATTATGATTTTAGAACAAAGTGATATGTATTAAAGTTTGTAGAGTAAAATGTTTTGAATGTTTCAAATTTTCCATGCTTCTGAATTTGGTATATCAGGTTGTATCAGGATAATGAATGAAAAGAATATTCATCCTTACAAATTTTATTGCTATTGTGTTAATATGAATTTTGATTGATCTTTCTGCTCATTGACTCCATTGTGAAGTTTATTTTTATGAAATTATGCTCTTACCATTATGTTTCATCAATAGTTAATCTAGATTATATATATAAAAAAAAAAGGGAACTTCAAATAAATGTTAATGATTTGTTCAACATATAATGAAACAGTTAGTAAATTTAAAAACACATAATATGTCTTCCAATGCGTAAGCTTGTGGTTAAGACCTGTAGAGGTCCCTACTTTCGCATTTTCAACTGCACATGCTTTAGGCTTATTGTCTTAATAAATATTACTTACAATGTGCGTTAAATAAATTTATAATATGTCTTCATAAAATGAAAATTATAAAGATCTATATTAAATTCAAGGTGTAAAATGACTACAAATGGCCATTCATAAGTTGATAATGTGTTGAATTTAAAAAGATATATGAAATAAAAGCCTATGTTTAGAGTATTTAATTTGATAACTGTATATCATATATATATATATAATTATGAGTTGATAAGGAATTTAGTTAAAAATAAAGATTTAATAATTTACTCTATTATCGTTATTAATTTATTCTTAAAAAATATATCTTTTAGCAGGATGAAATAAATATTAATAGTAATCAAAAGAAAAACTTAACCAACTGTGCTTGGGTGAATGTTAAATTATCTGTGTAATGGATAATAAAAGTGAACCAAGTGTATGGAATGATGTTGAGAGAAATGGATAAAAAAAAAAAAGGATAGTCATAAAGCCTATGAAGAATAAAAACAACTTATATGTTCTGTTAGAATGAGTGAATTATATCACTTAAAAGAGTTTATTGTACTTGCCCAGGAGTGCATATATAGGAAGCAAAGAACTCGGTGACAGTCAAAATAAGGATAATTAAGTAACTATTAGAGTCTGGGATAATAAATATATTTATGTAAGCAAAATCAATATTAGATGATATTTCAAATATACTATCATGATAAAATAAAAGTACTACCGCTTAAGTCAAATAATATCATTTCAATCTAGACCACAATCTTTTGAGTAAGTCATATACTCAGCATTCATGAGATATGCTTGGGCTTTAGGTCACACACAAAAAAATTATTTATTGAATTACATAATCTTCATCACACACATTTCAAGCACAAGAACGAACATCTCTGAAATGTTAAGTAATCTCAAAGATGCATTTCTTACTGGATTAGCATTGATCCAGGTCACAACCCTCATATGTTTCATCATTTTAGTTTAATATTTATCAATTATTACAATTGAATTTTCTAGCACTAATTTATTCGTCACAAATATATTAATAATTATTACTATTCATTTACTAGGCTAAAGATTACTAGACCGTAAATGGCAGCTTGAGAGTTATTTATAACTCTGATCCCAAACTTGTGGTTGTTTTTATCACGGTCAACATAAATGTATTTTTTATTTTTACTTATAATTTATAAATAAATATTTTCATGACTCTAGAAGAATATTCATTTTCTCACATTGTTCATCGGATACAGTCTTATTATAGAATGGTAATTTTTGTAAATGATGAATGCTTAAGTAATAGAAATTTATAAATAAGTCAAACTATCAAATTTTGTTTGGTTTTAAAAGAATTACAATTTTTGTTATATGGTTGCTGTTTAGATCTGTCGTATTACTACAATAAATGTTCAGATATAACCACAACAATTCAGAAATTCAAATTTAATTAGTCTTTTAAAATATAATTCATATAATATTTATTTAATTACATTTTTATATATATATAGTTATTGATATATAATGCACAAAAACAAAACATATGACAGCTTATGATCTAAGTTAATTGAAAATTGATTGTTTAGCCAAGAATACATCTTTGGATATTTTTCTGATATCTATTAATGGTTTTGAAGCTTATATCTAAACTAAAAAATAATATAATAATCTCTAGCCTGATAAATAATTAATAGTAATTATTAATGAAATTCATCTTGGCAAATGGGAGACTTAAAGAAATTTGATACTTGTAGTTAAGTTGTAGAAAATCTGTTTTTAGTTATAGTAAAAATAATCTTTTCTTCTATTAGATGAATGAGATTTAGATTATCCTTGGTTCAATAGATTACATAGACTATTCTTAATGGATATAACATAAAAGTCACAATATTTTAGACTGATTAATATATATATTTAAAAAACAAAAAAACAAATTTAATTTAAAATGATTAACCCCTGACATATAAATAAAAATGCATATAGCAGAGATATACGTTTTCAAGTTTTAGAAGAAAAAAAATTAATGGTAACACTAACTTTCTAATATATTTCATGATGAATACTTATATTTAATGGCCAATAAACATCACATGATCACTATTTCTTATGCTTGCTTATAATTCCTCACTAACGAAGGCCACAAGCCAGAAACTAGTTGGGGAATATTGAATGAGTAGGCACTAGATAGGCATTTTATGCACAAGCCTTCTAGCATTCATTAATTACTCTGTCTTGCACTGAGTGGCAATACGTATAGAGAGTTTAGCCTGTTTTAATATATTTAATAAATTTAAATGATTGACTTTATATATATATACTATTTTAAAGAAATAAAAATTAAGATTTATGATTAATCTAGAATTCAGATTAGATAATTTTCAAACAATTTTATTTAAAACCAGTAGGGATCTATTATTTATTTATTTATCAACCATGTCATTTAGATAGTTTTATTTTGAATGCAAATTGTTGCTTTAAATTTGATTTCCTCATATATTTCTTATTAATAAATAACAAAAAATTATGGTGGTTCCAATGTGAGAAGTGTATAATTTACAGAATGCATTAAATTTATAAATTTTCTTCCAAAGTGTAAGCTTGTGGTTAAGACCTGTAGAGGTCCCTAATATCACATTTTTTACACACATATTCTTGAGGTTAAAGCTTTAGAATGCATTAAACTACTTTTAAAAATAGCAATTAATAATTATTTAAATATTCATTGAGAAGTGATTGCTGTAAGGACTTGCATAAGTACATTTGCTTAATATGTATTAATTTATTTTGAGTGAATTTTTACGTTTAGGGTAGTAAATGATTAAACTTGTCACAGAAATATATATATATAATAATTGCCTTTTGATTTTGTAGCAAATATTAACATAGACTGACATGGAAAAGTAAAATTTACAGATCTTTTCCTTGATCTGAAATATGACATTTGAGTTTAACAAGCAAATGAAATAATCAAATGGTTTGTGGTCTGGAAGTTCAAGTATGAAATTTAAGAATTGGAAATAACAGAGTGGAATCGTAATCTATAGATTGTAAACTCTTGAATCTGCCATTTACCATTACAATAAGTATAACAATATGGTAGACAAATATAAAGTATTACCAAGATAAACTTAATAAAAAAAATTAAAAAAATGTCATTCAAGAGTACCAGAATTGATAGGTAAAATGTTGATTCGGGGATTTTTAGCTCGTGAACCCATCTCTTTACCACTATACTAAATCACTCAGTATGGGAAGCTTAATATTCTATTATACACACATGCACATATTTTTAATTCTCTGAGTGGAGAGACTGTTATAATTATGAGACAGCTCTAAACCTTGAGACTAATTATTTTGGTATGTTATAAATAAGTTCACAAAAATTTTAATAATAAGATTTGATATTTAAAAATTCAATATAAAAATGTAATTATTAGGATGCATATATATGAATCACTAATGCATTAATTTGTACATTGATAACAGCATTGATGTCGAGCACTAATAATGCATAACATTAAAAAAGACAAAAATATTGTCAGAATTTACAAAATACTTCACTTTATATTTTACAGAATCAATTTCTAGGCTTATACATTATTATGATTCGAAAAGTGTTCTAATTTTTAATACAGCATAAATTAATTCTCTGTCAAAACTTTATTAATTGTGCAAAGCATTGCATGAGACTAGAATTTTTCATGCTTTTGTTTCCATTTAAATCAAAAAATCCATAATGAATCTAAATGCTTTTACAATAACAAAACAAAATAGCAAGCACAGACAGCCAATTTAAAAATAAATAATGAGATTTAGAAAACTGCCTGGATGCATGTCTTTGCAGAAAATGGTTAAACAAAACAAATCTGACCTGACATTTTATTTTAAACATTTTTTTTTTTTGCATTTTGATGAAACCTTTTTTCCAAAGCTTACAAAAGCATCTTCTTACAAGGCGATTAGTTCAGCACAAAATTTTTAATATTAAATTATATATGTATATAAACATATATACGCACACAGTTGTATAACAAATGATTAAAAACGTTAAATTAAATTATATCATGTGACATATGACTTGATTTCTTTGTCATAGTAAAATGATAAAAAATTTTAGTAAAATTTACAAAATAAATAATTAATGAAATGAAACATATAATAAAATAAATAAAAATAAAAAGATTAACATTATGTCAAGCATTGATAGCCGAGAGGTCAGCGCAGCGGCCTTGCAAGCGAGCTGTTGTTTGCAGATGGTTGTTGCGGGTTCGCCTCCCGGCCGATGCTATGACATATGGGAAAAAAAAAAGATCAACATCATACATGTATCTATGATTATTAAGACTACATAATTCATACAGCTTTATTAAATAGGAAGCACAAAATCTAGCACTATTTTCATTACATATAAACAGTCAGGAACATTATATTTTCTTTGAGTATTTCTTTCACATATAATAAAAGGGTAGTTATAAATAAAACAGGATTACTTGGTGAACAGCTTTAACAAAATAAGTTTATGATCTAGGAAGAAGTAGCCAATATTAGAAATGTTTTCTGCAACAAATTACAAACAAGATGAAAAAAAGGGATAACAACATCGAATATTTGTTTATTCATAATTTATTTATTCACATCACAAATCAGTGACTCTCTTTTATGAAAATAAATTCCTGGTAATCTTAGAAAGTAAAATTTTTTTAACATATTTTTGATTCCAATAAATTTTCTCTATTTAAAATTTGTTGTAGAAAACTAGTTTAACAATAAATTTTTTATATAATTTTTAAACTTGTGACGTTAATACAAAGTTTTAATTATAATTTCGGCAGATTTTAAAACAACATTGACTATAGTGACTAAAAGCACGTTAATTATTAAAAAAAAAAAAAAAAGGAACTAAAAAAACAAGTAAGAGAGTACAAAAAAAAAAAGCATATTTAACCACAAGAAACTCGGAAAACATTTTTAATTTTGGTGTTTCTTATCCTAAATAGTCTGTCTCAGAATCAGAAGAGTTATTTGAGAGCATTATAAAAAATAACTATAAAATATTCTAATATTAGAAATAAAATGAAACACCAATATGAAATTTAAAGATTGAATCAAAATTTTGATATATGGACAGTAAGTTAAGTTATATTGAATATCCCATTGGACCACATAAGAAATTATTAAAAACAATACAAATTTTTAATAATAATGTATATTGAGACTATGAAGAAGTCTCTTTTTAGATTCACTGATTTTTTGGCAGTGATTGTATTATTAATGATTTAACTAAAAAGAAGCATGTGGCATACATTGGTTAAGTAATAATATGTATATAAAAGTACAACAATAATTCGATTAACAAATAGAATTATGAAAGAAAGGCGGATTTAAATTGATAAAAAGAAATAGTTATTTCCTAATTGTAGATACTTTAGATCTTTTTTTTTAAATTTAAGTATGGAGAAATGTATGTTGGGAGTAACAAGAAGAGATCGAAAAACGCAATGTATGGGTAAGAGAACAAACAGGTGTTACTGACCTCATTGAAAAAATTAAAAGATTGAAGTGGAGTTGGGCTGGACATATTGCTAGAAGAGATGATAATAGATGGACAATTGAAATTTTAAACTGGATTCCAAGAGATTGTAAAAGACCCAGAAGGAGACCACATGTAAGATGGATGGATGAAATAAGAAAATGTGTAGGGGTGATGTGGAGAAGAGAAGCTAAAGATCGGAGAAGATGGATTAAACTTGGAGAGACCTTCATCCTGCAGTGGATTGATAATGATTGATAATGATGATGATCACATCTATCTGAAAAATGATATCGTAATCCTATTAAATCAATGGATTATACAGAGTGAAGCATTATTATTTAGTGGGGGTGAAAAATTTAAATTATATAAAATGAAAACTAGTATTAATAGGGATACGTATATGCTCCAACTATAATTTTCCATTTATATGTCAAAGATCCTTAGAATAATTTATATTGAAGTATTAAAATTTCTTTCCACTTCTTCTCCTTATTTGCGTTGATTAATTATATATACAATATACCATATTCTCCTTAATTAATACTTTACAATGCAATTTTAACACGATTTATTTCTTCTTGCTTACAGTTTCAACTGTCCTGCAGTCATCATCAGAGCTACAATATTTAAACATATACAATTAATACATAACCATACACATGTATACATATATAAAGCCATAATGACATTTTAAACCATATTTTAAACTATGGATTTTTATCACTTTAAAAATCCTAATATTATTTTATTCTATATTTATAATCAATTAATTTCCTCTATATAAAAAATGTTTTACTCAAAAAATTTAAAGTTTATTTTTTATATATAGAATAATTAAAATAGAATAAGTAAATAGGATTAGGGAACAATTTTGAAATTGTATATTCATTCAGACCTAAATCATATAAACAAAACATATATGTATATGCATGAACATATAATAGGATTTACAAAAAAGAAATCAATCTATATTGAAAAAAATACTAAAATAATGCTTTCAAAAATAAGATATAATATTTCTTTATAGAAAAAAATAGAATGTATTCATTTCAATCATCTAATATATATATAAATTTTCTAGGCAAGGCATGCTGAATAATTAAGCAAAAACAAAATGCTATGGGAGATGATAGCCTGAACCAAATGATAAGTGCTGGTTTAGCACAAAATACAGATATTGGTGATTATGTATCTTTTCTGCATGTGTGTGGTCGTGTGTATCAGTAGTATGAGATAGTATGGATAGTGAAGGGGCTTGAAAGTCTGAGTTCAAATCCCCTATATTTATAAAACTTTATTGTAAATGGTATTTTAGGATTGTTTGCCATCCTTGAAAACTAATTTATTCTAACATCTTATAATTGAGAAATATACTGTAATAAGTACTATATATCTTATAATACAATGTTTGCTTTAATAATTTTTGATTTTAAAAAAAAGTATAAACAATGAATATGTAAATGTTATTAGCAATTTTAAAAAGCAGCTGTATTTGATCTTCAGAAAACAACGGAAATAAATAATATTCAATGAACTTAGTTAAAATTTTATATATATTGTAGTGAAAAAAAAATTGCCAAAATGTAATATTCAATACTTATTCATCTAAATATATAAAAGTTCAAAATAAAAGATGATGAGATCAGTAATAATACCAAATCTGTAAATACATCCCCATAGACTAGTAATAAATTATTTGATACTAAAGCTTTTACTTTAGACAATTCCAATAAGAAAACATTTTTTTTACTTTGTAAAAATAATAAATTAAACTTACAGAAACAATCACAAATGAAGTTGAAAATTTCAAAATAGCTATCAAGAGAGGTATATATTAATAAAAACAAAGTTGTTCCAATCAAGCGAAAATACTATAATTCATTTTTTGTATTAAATAAAGTAAAAAAATATTTATTATAAATGGTCTCTAAAGAACGTAATCATACTACAAAGATATGAAATACAAATATATATGGGTTTTTTTATTTATTTATTGAAAAAGAGATAGTCATATATAGTTTGAAAACTCTTTAATTCGATGTTCCTAAAATTTATTCAGTTCTTTATCCAATCCAAACAAAAATAATTGAAGGATTATTTATTGTTCAGAGGTCATGTGACATTTGAGTTTTGATTCAGAAAACTTTAGCTTTCGTGTCCATTATGATAGATACCTGGTCTTAAATGAAAGAGGGTTCCAGAAAAAATGAAATATGTTCCTGTATCATGGATTAATGTTCAATGAGTCCACTAAACTCACATGTGGCAGTTATGGAAATGTCAAAATACCATGACATATGATTAATGCTAATTCAATTTCAACAATTTAAAACACAAGTTGCTATTATTCATTTAAAAGCATTTAAATTTGGTCTGCTATTTAATAACCTTCAAAAATTCTTACATTTTTTTTTTTTAGAATCAATCTTCACTTTTATATCTGAATTCAAAAAATTTTTATTTTTATTTTTTCATAGATTATTTTAATAAAATTTCCATACTTCCTCTTTCTTTTTTATTCTTCATATAAATAAAAATACAACAAAAGACCCCCAAGATGCATTTCATGCTGAACCAGCACTCATCAGTTGGCCCAGGTCACCAGCTCTCATATATATCCTTCTTACATGAAAAGTATTTATCTATGGCGAATTGTCACATCTTTATTTACAACTGCCAAACTTGCTCCACTCACAACCTCGACTTCGTACATTTTTGATAAACCTAACTACGTTTATCATTAATCATTCATTAAACTAGAGTTTTTCTCTAGCACAGATATAAACTTTAATCCAAGTTAAAATTTATTATATCTGATTTTTTACACACAGCTTTTTACCTTCCTTCTCGTATGCATGTTATCGATTATTTTAATCTCCTTACTTTCACTTTCTTTTTTACTCTTCATATAAATAAAGATACAATAAAAGATAAATGACCCCCAAGATGCATTTCATGCTGAACCAGCACTCATCAGTTGGCCCAGGTCACCAGCTCTCATATATATTTTTATTACATGAAGAGTATTTATTTATGGTGAATTGTCACATCTTTATTTACAACCGCCAAACTTGCTCCACTCACAACCTCGACTTCGTACACTTTTGATAAACCTAACTACGTTTATCATTAATCATTTAGTAAACTAGAGTTTTTCTTTAGCACAGATATAAACTTTAATCCAAGTTAAAAGTTTACTATATCTGATTTTTTACACACACAGCTTTCCATCTTCATTCTCGTATGCGTATTATCGATTACTTTAATAATCTCCATACTTCCTCTTTATTTTTTATTCTTCATATAATAATATGCTCTTATATAATAATAACTATGACATTTACCAAAGATTGGGGTTTATATTTATCTTGCATATTCTGTTTTCTTAAGTAATAAATAAATATGCATTAAAAGACTTGTCTTTTTAAATTCAACTTGCATGCTACAATATAGTGGTAGATTGACAATTTCAAAACTCAAGGTTTATGGATTGCAGTTCCAATCTGGTACTCAAACTTCTCATCAACTCACAAGCAATAATCCGAACAAATAAGTAAAATAAAAATTATTCTAAAAAAAAAAATCCTCTCACATTTGAATCATATCTACATAAATATGTATGAAAATCAAAACCATGTGGTTCAATTACTTCTTGAAATTTAATAATCACAAGACCAATCATTAATCTTTAAGAAACAAATGAAATTAAAAGATAATGATAAGAATGAACTCAGCAATTATAAGATGTTAGCTCCTCATTATTATTATCATCACTGCATTTGCAATTCATTTGAACAATCAATATTATTATATATAGAGCTCATAAATAAGCTCTTAACAAGCTTTGCAGAATATCCCCAACCCCAGATTGGTTTCTGCTCCTAGCTTCTTCAGTGAGGTGCTAGGATATTCAAGCATTAGATTAAAAATCCTAGCACCTCACTGAAGAAGCCAGTAGTGGAAACCGGTCTGGGGTTGATATTCTGCAAAGCTTGTTAAGAGATTATTTGCGAGCTCTATATATAACATTTATAATACAAGCTTGTTAAATTAGGTCATATGACATATGACTTGATTTCTTTGTAACAATCAAGATTAATATGCAATCTTTACTGTCAAGTTAAAAATTACTAGATACTAATTTATTAACTGCTACTGGAAGGTTAGCAAGATTAGCTATGAGTTTTCTATCTGGAAAAATAAATCCTAAACTTATTTATAATCTTAAAAAAAAATTCAAAGTTTATCTAACAGATTCACATCTCGAGTCACATTAGGAAAGCATTAATTATTATATTATGAGGTTCTTCAAAGTATTAGTATGCGATTAGCTTGCTTAATTTTCTATTCATGCTGAAGAATTTATATATATATTCTTCAAACTCATTACTGGCCAAAGAGCTAAATACTTTCAAACCTTGCTCTTAAAAATTCTGCAAGTAAGCATGAATGGAAATAGTATTTGGCAAATTCTTGTAAAATAGACTGCAAAATCTACCTTGGTTTAACGAGTTTTTGTGTGGAATATTGATTTATTTATGCTTGGATTCTTGATATAATCTTTTAATTTTAATACATGCAAATCTTAAGGTAATTTAATACTATAAGAAATTGATAAAAAATTTAGTTTCTTAAGATAATTGACACATTCTTATATATATCTAAGACCAAAAATTAATACTTCTACTACTAGTGAAAACTTATCCTTATTACTTCATATGAGGATATTTTATGCTCTACATCTTGAACCAATTACTTCCAAAACAAGTAATTATCTGCTGTTGTGATGTTTCAAAAATATTGAGCCCTTTTAATAAAAATTGTGTTTTTTAATATAATACTGATATATAATAAATTGTTTAAATAATGAAATTAGTATGCCTTTTTTTTTTTTTTCAAATAAAATACTAAATTTCACGCTAAAAAAATAATAGTTTTACTCATTACATAATTAATAAATTTTAGACCATATATAGTATTAAACAGTCCAAAAATATCTTGAAAAAAAATTGTACTTAACATTAGTTAAAATATGAATTACTTATATAATTTTTATTTCATCATTTCATAATAATATAATTTCTAAGTCATATAAGACAAAATATCTTCCAACAGAAATGTAAAACAAATATGAATTCCTTATTTTATTTAATAATTTCATAATATCATTGCAAAGCAATAATAAAACAAAATATTATCATTTCAACAAAAATTAATAAAGTTTTATTCATTGTATAATTAAAAAAAAAACTGATCCTATACAATATTCTATAAAAAACAAATTAAAAAAGATATACATTACATGAGTTAAAATATGATTTATTTATTTAATTTCTATTTAATATCTTTAATAATATTAAGATTGAAACATATTGTAACGATATAGTTACATTAATTTAAAATAAAAACTTAAAAGTTCGCAAATAAAAATAAAAAAACTAAACGCTAAAATTAAAATGTTTGTTAAATGTATATACATTCGCACAGATGCTAAACTTTAAAAATATTTAAATATAAAAATAGTTTAAAAAAGAAATAACGTAAGTAAAAATAAAAACAGGTATTAATTAATTCCTGTAATCTGTAAATGGAAATGATTGTTTATTAATTATTCAAAAGCTGTCTAATTAAAAAGTCAGAGAGTAAATTAGATAAGAGAATAAAGAGATTTTAGCTTGACCAATGGAAGCACCAAGCCTCAGCCCGGACCCGAACGAAAATTTGGATTAGTGACGTCTTTGTTCATTCAATCTGGAGATAGACTATAAAAAGAGAAATATTGAGTTCCAGATAGTTTTTTCGGACTTGATTTGATGAGAACGGTAAGACGCACTTGCCGTTCTCTCTCGTTTTTTTTTTTTTAAAAAAAAAAAAAAAATGAAAAGACTGTGATACAAGAATGGAACCAGCTAATGCTACCTCCAGAACATTATCTTCCAATGGAGACATCGCGGGAATTAAAAAAAGCAGAAACCTGGACTCTTCTACCGTAAGCTATATTGACATGAACTCTAAATTTAAAAATAATTAAGAACTTTCGTTCAAGCTTATGAACTTCCATATGACTCTTTTTAAGTTAAAATCAAATTAATAATGTTTAATTTTATATGTTTTCCGATTGATAAAAATCATTTCCATTTTTTTTTCTTATTGTATAAATTATTTATTGTTTAAATTTTAAATGAGGAAATTTAAGGTTGGGTATGGACGTTGCATAGATTCTTTAGTGGTTGATTATGTTGTGGTTTTCACATTCGATTAGAATATATGGGTCAACGATATCACTGCAGCATCTTACGATGAATGCTAATGGGATTTGTATATTCCCTATGCAAGTGACGTTTATCGATGAGTTTGTATTTTGATCGGTTGTGTTTAATTTGGAATGTTTTTGACCGTGGAATCTGTACAGCTGATCTATACTCAACATTTTAAAACAAATTTTATAAAATTTATTTGTGCGAACGTATCTAAATGTTAAATTTAAGTCGGGCGTGAATGGCTATATAGTTTTGTAAAGTTATATTAAGGGAGGGTAATCTTAGGTTATTCATTTCGTAGTTGAATTGGTTCAATGGATTGGATATATTTGTGTAATTGTAGATGTAGTATGAGATCCGCTATGGGCAGGATTATAGATATATGCCACACACCCTCTGTTTGCCTATGGATGGATTTGTAAGACGACAAAGGACCGCAGTCCATTCCTATGGAGTTTTATGTTTATTGTTCTACTCGCCAACAGATGTCACATTCCTGTTGGTGGAGAGACAATGTCTTCTCTAATCTACTTACTGATCAGATGTACATTCCTGACAGTATAGTATCTTGTGTTGTCGTATCATGCTACATTGAATACATGAATGTATCAGATGGATTGGCGCCAGTTTGATTGCGAAATTTGTTGCCTAAGGTTAAATCAGGGAAGAATATTTTCTTTTCAAATGCAGATCTATGTAGTCTATTCATACTTGACTATCTAAATAAAATATTAAACTCATTGAAACTTAGTTAAATGTAAAATTAAAAGTTAATATAAAAATCTAAAATGTTAAACTTATTCCTCAAAATTTAAATGTTATTTTATATGTGCTTAAATAAATATTTTATGTGTTAATCTCTGGCAGTGGCTTTTATTCTTTTATATTTAAGATATAAAATTTATATTTTATTATCTCTGCTACTCCACTGAGCTAGTGACTTGGGCTAACGATCGGAATATTTAAATAAAGTGGAATCTTAACAGCGCGTATCTGCCTACTCTATAAATTTTTCTAGGCTCAAATGCCTAGATAGCGCCCTGGTAGTTGCAGATATTGTTTTTGCGATTAGATTCGATCTCCACTTACATTTCGATCGTTATAATATCTATCATATTCTCATAGGAAAGTTTTATAATTATAGTTTTAAAATTTTTGCTTATATATATATTTTTCCCATGTCTCATAGCATCGGCCGGGAAGCGAACCCGCTAACCCGGAACAACTGCTTGTAAGGCAGCTGTGCTGACGACTCGACCACCAACGCTTGACATTTTTAATAAAATTAACCAACAATAACTAAAATACATTTTTGTTCTTACTTTGTTTATTTAAATATATTTGTTATAATGATAGGAGACCAAACTGAAATTCTACAGCAAAAAAAAAAAAAAAAGGTATATAATCATAAAAAAAAATTATCACACAATATATAAAGTGCACAAAACATAAAGGCAAAAGTATATACTATGTTTTAAGTTTTGCTTTATTTTCACTTTAATGAATCAGATTTGAATGGATTGTCAATTTCAATAATCATTTACTTAATATAATCACTTCATTTGATAAATGTTTAAAGTAGTGCTTATTAATAAACAATTTATAAACTACATCTCATATAAGTTAAAATTTTTGATCAACAATATATTTGATAAAATGTTTATCATTAATTATTATTGATTCTCAATTTAAAACTATTTTTTTTTAAATAAGATATTCAAAATTTGTGGTAATGAGTTAAATTTTTTCCATAAAAAACTATTACAATTTTCTAACTTTTATATAAAATTTTTGATTCAAGATAAATTTTAGGAAAGCAATTGCTCTTGTTACTTGGAATAAAAAAAGGTATATTAAAAATAGTTTTGATTTCCTTTTTGCTAAAATAGCGAATACAAATACATTTAGAATTAAGAAAAGAATTAATTCAACTTATGAAAAATCCAATATTTATTTTTCTGTAGATTATTAAATGCTTTTAAGCATCAAAATTAAATTTTCAATTTGAAAATATCAATATTATCTTACTGACTACACATTAAAGTAAAATTATTACTATTTTTTTTCTCTTTCACTCAGCATTCTTTTCAATAAAGAAATACTTTAAATATTTCACATTCAATATCAAATACCCTTTAATTTACATACATACGTATATAGTCCATTCTTACATTAATGCTATGTATAATTTTTATCATAGACCCATGTATAAACTATTTACTTTCAAATGGATTTTATTAAATTATAAAGAGTTAAGAAGCTTCAATATAAACATCACATGATCACCATTTCTTATGCTGGCTCTTAACTGTTATTAAAACAGGCAAAACTCTCCATATAGTAGTGCCATCTTGTGCTAACAAGAGCAATCAATGGATATCAGAAGGCTTGTGCATAAAATACCCATCTAGTGCCTACTCATCCAATATCCCCAGACTAGTTTCTGACTTCTGGCATCCATTGATTACTCTGGCTTGCACTGAGTGGCAATACGTGCCTGTTTTAAGCTTCAATATAGTTTCTATTAAATTAATATATAACAGTATAAGACGTATTAAGCAAGATAATATATAAATATATGATTCCAAAATACTCTGCCGAATAATATCACAATAATAACTGTATATGTTAGAATGTAATAAGTTTCTATTAAAAGCACATTATGCATTGCTATTGTATATATATTTACTTTATTTGAATTGCTTTCTAGCTTTTCTATTTTTACCTGATATAAATCTAATTTCTAAAATGGTGATTCTTTCTACTAAAAGAAAACAATAGGAACAGTAGACTACTAAAAAGTTATAGATTTAAAAAGTTTACTTTTATTAGATTGCATATATATGAAAACTGAATATATCATGGTATGGAATTTTTTTTTTTTATTAAAAAGGGAAACAAATACAATTTACAACATGAATCTGTTAATGTACATTCATTGTTGATTATGCATTTATAACTTGGCTAGGATCTTCTGAGCAGGGGGCTCATCATCTAGAGGCAATATTTGCACCCAGGTGTCTACATAGAGATGCTCTGGTGCTAGGAGGTGATCTCTATTTTTCATAATGACTATGATTTGTCTATACACTGCCCATGGCTGTGAACCATCATGTCTAAACACCAACCGATTTCTCATCAGCCATATGGCAAATAGTAGGAAAATTGCCACTCTAATCGTGTCATATTTGCCACTCGTCAAGGCTTCACTTATTGACAGTATATTTTTATTATAGGGCATGACTCTCGCTGTGATTTCCTGCCTGATTCGTCCCAGATAAGGGCAATTATAAAAGATGTTTGATAGTTTCCTCTTCTGATTGGCACAGATTACATAATTGTGTTTAATTTGGAAAATCCTCTTCTGGTCACTAAAAATTGTTTTGTGGGAAGCGATTTCAAATTGTATTTAATTATAAAATCTACATACTTGGGCTCAAAACCCCATTGCTTTGATTTCCTGATTAACATTTTTGTTATGATTTTAAGCTCAGCTGGCAATTTTACATTTTCAGGATGCAAATACTTGCAAAGATCCCAGTATGTGTTCTTGGTCTCTATAATTGTTCTTGTGACTTTGAAACAGTGGCTTATATGCTCTAACAGTTCTGATGCCCATTTGCTCAGCATTGTGTCTGTGGGCTCTATTTTACCTTCAGACAATTTGATAGAATTAACTTAAAGTAACAGAAATTAAAGAAATGAAGAGAAATTTGGAAGTTGAGAAATAAATCCAGATGACTAATGAAATAGATAATGAAAAATTATTAACAAATGTCAAGATTACAGTTTTTTGAAATGGAAAAAAATATAAAAGAAAAATACTTAATAAAAAAAAAAACATAAAATGAAAATATGAATTTGACAAACTAACATGTCATTCTATAGATCTTGTGGCACATTAAGATTCACAGAAGTTAAAATTGTACACATTAATACTATGTTGAAAATATTAGGATTCAAAGAAAAGACCGTGGTACCTTATTGCAGTACTAAGATTAAAAAAATTAAGAATTTCAAAATGTTAATATGATACGTGCAGAAATAAATTTTATGATTATAAATTCGGAGTTACACACAGAAAAAAACACAATATTGAGTTAACATCATGATAAATGCATAAGATCATTAAAATGTATGATCCTAACTATAAAACTCAGAATCTAAGTAAAATGTATTAAGATGATACCATATCGTGGCAGCTACTACTCATGATGATTAAGAAGTATTAATTAATTGTAACATTCTATTGTTGAGCCATTCCATCCCTCATACATACATAAATTTGTAACAAAAGAATTTATTTTTAATCCCCTACACCCCCCCCCCCTTTTTTTTTCTTTTTTTACATGAGAAACAATTTGTTGCAAAAAAAGAAAAAGAATTAAATCCTATTTTGAAAATTATTATTATAAGCAAAAAAGAAACAGACATATAACACAATACACCAAAACCAGCAGGACACACATGAAGGGTCCATCAACATAATGTATAAAAAAAATTAGACAAGCTGAATTCATGCAACTTTCAACGCCTTAAGAGTAGCAAAAACACAACATAAAGAACCCAAGAGAAAGCTTCTTTTTCTTTCCTATATATCTGTAAACAATCGTATGCCCAGCAGAACTGTTTAGATACAGGAACAGACTTATGCTTATTGTGTAAGCCCAATCTTACCGATGTAATCATTGGTTTTTAATCAGTAAAGTATGCTTTGAAACATATTATCATAATGACTTCTATATTTTAAAAAAACATTTGTTGGAATTAGGGGTATTTGGATATTCATAAGAGTTAATAAAAAAATTATATCCTATAGATAATCATTGAGAGTGCATTAGCAGTTGGAATGAGATACGGAATATTTCTGAAAGATGGATACCAAAAGTGTTCATTCTAAGGGGAGATATAATTAACCCAATTTGAAAATAATAATAATATAACAAAAGTATTTAGTAAGTATAGAATATTAATAAATAAAAGTTATCAATAGTTGTATTGGAGAGTAAATTATTGGATTCGATTATTTTAAATATTTATAAACACAAATGGAAAAAATATATCTTTTTAGAGAAGATGATGAAAAATTATACCTTAATAATAATATTATTCTATAGATTTGAATAAGCAATTACATTATCTAATAACATACTAAATATTAAATATAATATATAGTTGTTGTTATTCACCTGTCCTGCTAATGCTTATTCCTCTGCATTAATGGTGGACAGAGGATTGTGTGTTTGTATAATTCACATTTCAATCTTTAGTTAATATATAGGGTATATGAGCACAGACTTTCACACGACCCACCACTCTCCACTCTATCTAATAACACTGATACACTTAAACATATATACATTGAAAAGATAAATAATCACCAATATACGTATTTCATGCTAAACCAGCAATCATCAGTTGGTCCAGATTATCATCTCCCACACATATATGCTATAAGTGCTCAGATATATATATATATTAAGATAGCCAATCTTCATACTTTAATGGACAGGCTTCAATCTACTCCACACTCCAACTCTTCAACCGTCCATCCAATTGAAAATCTTTAGTTACACAGATTACATATTTGACTTAGTTATATATTACGTAATGCATATATATGGATTTGTAAAATACGCTCAATATTGAGAAAATAATGACTGGGATACGTTTAGCAGATTAAATTAACATTAGATTATAAGTGAGACAATGCAATTGTTTGTAACTAGATTTGGGATAAGGTACTCACCCCACCCCCCAAAAAAAAATATTTGTTTGTTCAGCTCTATGTAGGAATCTCTGTTAAAGGATCGTTACATTAGTATGATACCTTATTCGTTTTAATACTTTTTAATTTTTCTTCAAAGACGGTACAAGTAAAAAAAAAATCAATAATTGTTTTTAGTCATTTCCTTAAGTAAATACTGCAAATGCATCTGACCTCTAGAAAATTTTAAGTGAATGACATTAAAAGAATTTAATTAAGTTTCTATATAAATTGAAGGAAAGATGCTACGAAAGGTTACTCAATATATTTTATATTTGTACCTCTGGATACATAAATATTCACCTTCAGATGTAATAAATTATTTGACTTTAAACTTATTATTATTCTTAAATAATATATATACTTTTAAATTTATTAAAATGTTATAAACAATTTAAATTGACAGACATAACCAAGAATAAACTTGAGAACTTCAAAAAACAACTACAATAACAAAGAATTAATACATTGTACAGGCTTAAACCTGCATTTATATATGTAATATATGCGGGATTCGAACTCAGACTTTCACACGACCCACTACTCTCAGTGCCATCTCATATTGCTGACCCGCCTGATCACACACATGTTGAAAAGATAAATAATCACCAATATATGTATTTCATGCTAAACCAGCAATCATCAGTTAGTCTAGATTACTATCCTCACACACATATATATATAATCAGTGCTCAGCTTTATATTAAGATAGCCAATCTTCATACTTTAATTAACAGGCTTCAAACTATTCCAACTCACAACTCTTCAGCCTTCCATTTCATTGAAAATCTGATGATGGAATGTTCAAAGCCCTTGTTAGTGCCAAAGTTGTCATCCTACCAGTGTTGACATATTAGTCATTCTGACCCCTCATGTACAGGAGAATAATCCATTTATACGTACAAAGAATGAAAAGCACCATTTAAAAACCTTTTCAACCATCCATTTTCTGAATGGAATGATAAGTGGGAAGAAGCATTAAACAATTGCACTACTTTCAGAAGTTTGTTCAGTTTTACTCAATGTCTTTGGGTGTGCAAATAACCAATTCATAATGTCAGTTGTCATTTCATATATTATCTTGTATTGGGATAAAAGTATCAGTGATAATAAATTAAAACAAGTAAAACTATCCATACAGTAGTGCTACTCAGTGCAAGCCGGAGTAATCGATGGAAGCCAGAAGGCTTGTGCATAAGATCCATATCTACTGCCTACTCATCCAATATCCCCCAGATTAGTTTCTAGCTTGTGGATTTCATCAGTGAGGAGCCTTGAATCTGAGAGCAGTGTATGGAGAGTTTTGCCTGTTTTAATAAGTTATGAGCAAGCATAAGAAATGGTGATCAGTGATAATACATGTAAATAAATAGTAATATTTATAAAAAATAAAAATAAAAAACAAGAACAATATGATACAAAATGAGATTGGAAGATTTTTTAAAGAGTGAAATATATCTACAAAAGTTGAAACAATTCATGTGGGTGACCCACTCTATATTTGTTATCAGATAACTTTTTAAGAAGATTTATTATTATATATAGAAGATTGGCTAGAAAAAATGTGGCAGTGTAAAATATCTAAATAAATAAGGTATTAAAATGGATAGAAATGGATAGTATTATGTAACAAATGTTTAGGATAAAAAAAGATATTAAGTGGAAAAGTATTTTGAAGAGAAAGACCCTAAAAAAAAAATTAGAAATAAGAAATTTAAGAACAAAAAACATAATGAAATTGAATGGGAAGAGTATTATATAAAGCTAGAACTGCATCTTCAAAACAATTATGAATTTTATAGTCAATGTAAATTCAGAGTTTATTTATTACAAAAGAAAGGTTGAAAGAAATAATCCTGAGAAAACAAGAGTCAATTAGAAAAAGGTGAGCTTATTAGACTATACATTCAGTTTTGACATAGATGGTAGAAAAAATGAATGCATGTACATTCTATATGAACCTATATATCAAAAAGAGTAAAATAGTAAATCATTTACATCTAATATAATGCAAGATCGTGGATTATATTTTCCAAAAAGTAGCAAAGAAATAGAATATTCAAATAAATTAAAAAAGATAAATAATGAAATTATATGTTTTACAACAAAGAATAGTATTTTTAAGCTTTTATCCAAAAACAAAGTTATTAGATATCAATAAATATATGATCTAAGAAATTTACTGAAATGAAAATTAAGGATTCAAACATTGAATTATAAAGATTACTAAAATTCTTCATTATAATAATTACATATATTTTAAATGGTAAACAAGAAAACTCAAAATATGTATTGGAAACTTAAAATTACATTTCCTTAATTATTGATACCTTCCGACTTTTTGAGGGTATAAAACTTCCTAAGAAGTGTCTCTTTTCCAAACTTTTACAAGGTATATTACTTAGTAAAAAATTTAAAAGACTATAAACTCACAAACAAATAATTTCGCCCTCATGCTGTGAAATTTTACAGTAAATACAGAAAAAGAGATAGATTAAAACTTTATTAAGTAAATTCATATTAATTAAGCAAGCTACAAAAAATATTGTTACAATCATCAGCAAAATAATAATTTCAATTAATATGTGCAATAATTATAATATTCATAGATCAGCTAAGTTTAAAAAAGTATAAATTCAATAAACATTCACACATTAGAATTCAATATATTATAAACGGGAAAAAAAAATCTATTATTAGTAATAATTAATTTTCCTATATAAAGTTAATTTAGGAAGGGAGGAGGGTATAACTTTTGAATCCATTTGAAAAAAATTATAAGAAAAATAAATATTACTTCAATAATCATATCTACAGTTCAAACTATAAATTACTAAAAAATATTCAAATATAATATTTTTTGTAGCATCTACACCAGGGATGCCCAACCCGTAGCTCGCGAGTCACATGTGGCTCACGCAACGGTTTAATGTGGCTCGCATTGCACTCTTCAAGAAAAATTGATAAAATATTTTATGTTCCTTGACGCCACATGCACACACTAAAAAAATAAACATTTTTACAATACAAACGATATGCAGTGTCAGGTTTCACATTAAATAAAATAATTAAAATATCCTTTTCCTGTAATTGTAATTTATATGTATGTTACCAAATTTTTAATAAATGAATATAAATAAAATGTATTTACATTTTTTTTCTTTTTAACATATTACACCTTTTTTTTTTAGTTTGTGAATTATGTTTATAAATGTAATATGAAAAATGCCATGTATAATTGTGGCTCCCCAAATTTTTTTAAATTCTTAACTGGCTCGCCAAGTTAAAGGTTGGGCATCACACTATAGATGAAGAATGTACATCTTAATCAAGAAAAGAAATTCTATGAATCTTTATAGTTATAGATCTAAGCTTCAAGAAGAAATTTATAAAAAATGTTGTGAAATGTTAGAACTTCTAAACTAAATAAACATGTCAAGCGTTGGTGGTCGAGTGGTCAGCACAGCTGCCTTACAAGCAGTTGTCCCGGATTCGCTTCCTGGCCGATGCTTTGACACAGGAAAAAAAAACTAAATACACATTAGAGAAGAGTGAAAATTTTGTGTTAAATATCAAAAAAATAAATGTGAATTTGTCTTTTTTTTTTTTTTTAAATGTTTGCAGACCTGGTTTTTATTTAAAGCAATGATGGTCAAAGAACAAAACAAATGAAAAAAAATAATAATTTTTTTTTTGCAGAGAAGAAATAACGGGAAACATCTGTTTTGAGAAAAGTGACTGAAATATTTTTATTGCTTTCAGTAAATGAGTTTTGGTTTCTTTAAATGTAAAAATTAGAAATATTCTTTAATAAATATAAAAATTCAAATAACCCCCCCTTATTCTTCAATTATTTTTCATTCAAAACCAATGCAAAGATTTAAGGTGCTATTTTTTCTAGTTTCTATTTAAATGTTAAGAATATAAAATACAAATTTATTTAAGGATGTCAGAAGGCTCAATATACAAAATGATATCAAAGTTTCATTATGTGAAAAACAAACAAGGGGAAAATTAACTAATATGAGTGAGATAACAATTCCAAAGGGTTCCAGATATCAAATGTAAAAAATAAAAAAATTAACATTATGGGGGGGGGGGGGGGATGAATAAAAAGTTAAAAATGAGTTTTTGACTTTATAAATCAATCAGTGAACCAGAAATACCCAAAGTGATCATTTAATCTGCATATTTGACATTTTGTGACACAGTATTTTAATTTTTTCAATAGCCAACTTTTTCATTCTAAAACAGGAGTGGGCAATTGTTTTGGCTCAGGGGTCACAGAGGTTGGCGGAGGGATGCATCGGGGGCCACTTTGTGGAAGTGAAGGTTAGCAGAGGGCCGCACCTTTTTTTCATAACACAATAAACACACTGCTTTATTCCTTGTATTACCAAAGAAATATTTGTCCATTCTTCATTAAACACACGACATTCATCAACGATTTTACATTTTTTCGGAGGGTTCATGGTTTTTCTAAAGTTGAAAATGTATATCTTTGCTAATGCAAAGACAAAATTGAAATTAACCAGATCAACTGGAAAAGCACTGCAAATCGTATTTACACTGCACATGTGTATTGATGTGGCCATCCTAGTAGAAAATACTAGATGAATCTTCGGTTGCGCATGCGAAGGAAATCTCAGTTCAAGGCAGATTTTTCTGATGGTCTTGGCAGGCCGCATGTGGCCCTCAGAACACTATTTTCCCACCCCTGTTTTAAAAGGTTTTAACACCATATTAAATTGTAGCTTTCCATCCATTATATTTTATACATTTCTCCACCGAAATTAATCAATATTACACCTCTTTAGAGATTCTGTGAGAGAAATTTTTATAATGGAGTGTGCCATACTTAGTTCACTATAAATACTTTATTTGCTTCAAATGCCTAATTCAATAAAGAATGGCCTTTACAATAATAGATTCCATATTTCACACAAAAATAAATTTTCCAGACCAATTTAGTTAGAGTGCGTTCTATGTTTTAACTTGTTAAATACGCACCAGCATTAACCCCATGTAGTCTGTGCTCCAATTTATCAACCCAGTTTAACTTTATATTCAAGGAACTACAGCAACATTAGTGGACCTATCTCAAACTAATAGTCATCTAAGACAAAGATGCCATAGATTTTTTTCTAATCACTTGCTAAAGAAGCACCTGAGTTTTTTTTTTTTAATATTAACTTTTGAACAAAACATATTGTCAAGAACAGTACAAAGAGATAAATACTGCAAGTCTACAACTAAATAGAGGAAATTCTTATTTTTGTTTTTACTCAGTTCAAATTAGCAAACCCACAATCAAATCTATTTTGAATCTTGATGCCTACTTTATGAAATGACAAAAAAAAAAAATGGAGCTAATATAGGTGCCTATTTACTATTAATTTTAATTTCAAAACCCTGAGATTTTTTTTTTTGGTATCAACAATAATGTTTCTTTTGCCCCAACTCAAAGAAGCTTGTAAGAGGCTTAAATTTCACCAGTTATTTTCAAACACTATTATAAATTTTTGTTAACTGAATTAAATGCTTTGATTAAATTGGTTAAAATGATATGAAACTGCACTTTTGCTCAACAAAAAAACTATACCAGTAGTGCTTCTTGATTATCTAAACAATACCCAGGCTTCAAAATAATTACTTATATATAGCTAAAAGCTAAAATTTCTTTCCACTTCTCCTTATTTGCATTGATTAATTATATATATATACCATATTATTTTTGAGTAAATTTTTTTACATAAAGGAAATTAATTGATTATAAATATAGAATAAAAGAATATTAGTTTTTTTTTTTTTAATATTAAAAATCCATAGTTTAAAATACGGTTTAAAATGTCATTTATGGTTTTATATGTGTGTGTATATATATATGTATAGTTAGATATTAATTGTATACGTTTAAATATTGTAGTTCTGATGATGACTGCAGGGCAGTTGAAACTTTAAGCAAGAAGTAAATCATATTTTAAAATTGCATTGTATAGTGTTAATTAAGGAGTATATGGTATATTACATAGCTAAAAGCTACCTTACCATAGATATTAATAATATTCCAAGGAAATTAATGCAGTATTTCTAAACCCTTTATTTTTATAAAAGAAAAAAAAAGCATTCATGAGATTAAGGAACATAATTTCGTAAGTTCATATATTTCGTAAAAATTATTGTTAACATATCACCATAATTAAAAAATTCTCTAGGGAGCCCATTAGAATTCCACACCTTTCCATTATCAAGATTATAAAGAGCTGTTTTAATTCATTAAGCTAAATAATTTTATCCAAATTTAAATGAATTGATAGAACGGATGTGTTAATGAAAGTAGTAATCTGAATTCTTGGATCATAAAAGATGATTAAAATATTAATTACATCATCGTGATCATCACAATAGTGCAATACATTGACTTTATTAGATTATAAACTATTCAGGTTTATATGAAATATCCATGCATTAAATTAATACCTGAGGTGAGAAATATTCATCAAAAAATCATTCTTAAGACTATATAACATCCAATATTCAATCCCTATATTGATTCAATTTTATTATTTTGTAAAGTGAGTGAATACCATAAGTTTTACTCAAAACATTAATAATACAAGTGATCCCAGAGAACCAATCAGTTATTCTTTTATTTAATGAAACCAACAGACTCCTTAATGGAATTTTGCACTTCAGTTCCCCTCTTTTCTTCCAAAGCGTAAGCTTGTGGTTAAGACCTGTAGAGGTCCCTACCTTCGCATTTTCAAGCGCATATTCTTGAGGTTACAGCCTTAGTAAATATTACTTAACATAACAATTACAAAAATGCAAACTGATTAATACAAACTGAATAATATTAGTATTTAACAATTATTGATATTTAATATGAGTCACAGTTGCTTCTAAAAAATAAACATCAAATTCCTAATGCCCACTCCATACATTCTTGTCATTGTAGCTGTTATTATTATGTGATTATTCATATAGCATACGAACATGGTCGTTCTTCTGAGTTGCCTGATAAGGCAGAATGAATGTTTGTGTAAATGATAAATATTTTCCCAATAGATACAAAAATAAATCATGGCCCTTATTCCCAGGAGGCTGTAAAGTCACCAACCAAGGGAGCGGTTGGTGGCCGAAGGCGGAGGGTGCTAAGAATTCCCTGCTTGTGGGCCCAGGCTGCCATTTGATGACAACTTTTTATTTAGGTATCTACAACTACAGATCACTTTCAAGTGAAGGAAAATTGCAAGAATTAGAAAAAAAACTGTCTTATATTAAATGGGACATTATTGGACTTTGTGAAGTTAGAAGAAAAGGTGAAGAAACAATTGATTTAAAAAGTGGACATGCACACTACTATAAAGGCACAAATATTGGAAATACAAGTGGAGTAGGATTCATTATAAATAAAAAGTGGAAGAACAACATTGTGGAGATTGATGGTATATCGGACAGAGTGGCAACATTAGTTATACAACTTAATAGCAGATACCAAATGCAGAAAGAGAAATGTAAATGATTATATTTATATAGTTTGAAATATTTTAGGTGCTTATATTGGTAATAAGATTTATGTATAAATAATATTGTTGTTTGGTAGAGAAAAGCCATGGCAACATGTATTATAGTATTATTCATAAATGTTAACTTAAATAAATCTTCTACATAATGTACTATAGAAACGATGCAAGTTAATGCCACATCTTTAGAAGGTTATGAAATAATACGGTAAATGTTCTTTAAGAAATAATTAAAGTTTATATGAGAAAGATACCCAGCTGAAAGACTGATTAAAATATTGCACACAGGGATCATATAAAACATTGTTTCATTGTTACTTAATAATTATTAGTATTTAAATTTTCTTTATCATTTGCTTAACAACCTTCTTCAATGACCTCTTTTGTTCCACAACATAGGAGAAACTGGGAAAGCTCCCATAATTAATGTTGCTGGATATTATTTACCTCTGGAGTGCTGTAATATTTTATTTCATATACAGTATATATATTTTATTAATAAATTACTTTTATATTTAATAAATTACTTGGCTTTCATCTTTAATGATATTACATTCATCATCTAATAAATAAATATAGTCACATGGTATTATTATAATTCATTTATTTAAAGGTACACTGTTGTAGAAATAATGTTATTATATTGATGGCTAATACTAGTATACATAATTTAAACAGTAATACTTAGTTAATATAAGATATAAACATCACATGACCACCGCCTCTTATGCTTGTGTGCAACTGTTGTTAAAACAGGCAAAACTCACTATATGTATTGCCACACACAGCAAGCTAGAGAAATCAATGGAAGCCAGAAGCCGTGTGCATAAAATCCCCATCTAGTGCCTACTCATCCAAGATCCCCAGACTAGTTTCTGGCTTGTGGCCTTCGTCAGTGAGGAGCCTTGGATCTGAGAGCATTGCATCTAGATGGGGATTTTATGCACAAGCCTTCTGGCATACATTGATTTCTCTAGCTTACTGTGTGTGGCAATACATATAGTGAGTTTTGCCTGTTTTAATATAAGATATGGTCTAGATACAATAAAATACCCATTATTATTTAGCCATATCGATGATAAAGATTCATAGTTAAAGATTAAACTTATAAGAGTTTTATTTATTATACTTAGATATTTTAAACCCTGAGATAACTTTAGATTTGGTATGTGTACTGTGTAAACTTAAAGATAATACACTAACCACACATAAATGTTATTAGATTTGTTTGTTCCTATTCACATATACATATTTTATATTTTAATTTCATAACTCTTAGATATGATTACTTATTAATACCCACTTTATAATGTTTTCTTAAATATCAATATTCTGCTTACATTTAAACAGTTATAATTATACGCTTAATTAGTACAAGTTAAGCTAACATTTTAATAGTTACAATTTGATTAAATTAAGCAATGACAAGACTTCTCTGTTCCTCAATTACACTATGAAAAAATAATTAAAAATCATAAAAATATATTAAATAACGCAATATTTTATTAATAACCTTTCTCTCAAAACAATTTGCAATAATATATTTACATATATAGACACAGGTATGTAATAAGCCTGTGTGCTTCAGTTATTACATAGTAGAGATTTCTACCCACCTCTTATATATATATTAAATGGATTATGTCCTGTACATGAGGGGTTAGATTGACCTTAGGTCAACATGGGTGTGACAAGAATCTCGGCCTCAGGGTGGCTTTTGAGCATTCCATCATCAGATTTTCAATTGGATGGACGGTTGAAGAGTTGGAGTGTGGAGTGGATTGAAGCCTGTCCATTAAAGTATGAAGATTGTCTATCTTAATATATATCTGAGCACTTATAGCATACATGTGTAGAGATGATAATCTGGACCAACTGATGATTGCTGGTTTAGCATGAAATATGTATATTGGTGATTATTTATCTTTTCAACATATATGTGTTCAAGTGTATCAGTGTTATGAGATAGTGTGGAGAGTGGTGGGTCGTGTGAAAGTCTGTGCTCATATACCCTATATATTACATATATAGACACAGGTATATAATAAGCCTGTGTGTTTCAGTTAATAATATATTTATATATAATGTCAAAAAATAATTCCATAAATACTTATGTTACAACGTAATTTTATTATAACAATATATATTGTTAAGGCAAATCATTAGTTATTATGGCAATTTCTTTTTCAATAAAAATGTAAATTGGATAAACTAACTAGCTATCACTTCTTTCTACTTCCAATATAGTTTATCAAATACAAACATTTATATTTAAATGGCGTACTGAGTGGTTGTGAGGGTACTAAAATATGGCTGCAAATCATATCGATAAGATTAATATTACTAAACGTCTGAAAAATAATGATAATAATTTTCTATTTGTTTCAGATCTACGAACAAAATTAATTGGATCCAAAGTCGTGAGAAACAGTATAATGTTAACAGTCATCGGGATAGTATTAAAACATAGAACCAGCTTTTTATTTTAAATTTAGGTCAAAATAATTAACTTTCCTTTCATTGTTTCTTAAATGTAAAGAGAACTTCGATAATTATTTTCCTTCCTAATGCTTTGAAATAATTTCATACAATAAAATTCTCCATTATAAAACAATCAGTCTTTATTCCGAAAATTTAAATTGAAACCAAAAAGGACAACAAGAAAAACATGGTCAGCAACTCAAAATCTTCAAGGTTGTACGAAGAGAAAATAAAGGAAGTAATTTAGTACCTTTATATACTTATTAAATACCAGCTCCCATTCATATACCGGTAATCTGGATAGAGATTATCCATTTAAAAAATTAAATTTGTTTTACTAATTTATAATTTTAAAATATATATTTCATATATGAAGTTAAGTTTAAGTGTCTCTAAAAATAATGTGTATATGAAATTAAATTATAACATGTTGGTCTGATTTCTAAGCTGATGGCTGATTGTGATAGGAATGAGCTAAAAGTGAATGATGCACTGATCACCCTCCGGAACAAGATATTAAAGGTGGATAGAAACTTGTCTCTACCTTGCCTGAGAGTGGAGTAGTGAGAGTTCAGATGCACTTAATGAAACAACTTACAAATATTTGTATTTATATATTGGACTATTTCCATTCTCTCTTATTGAGTATTGAATCTCTTTAGAAAAATTTAATTTTAGAAATATGCGTCTGAAAAATGTGAAGGTAGGGATCTCTACAGGTCTTAACCACAAGCTTATGCCTTGGAAGAAGGCGTAAGCTTGTGGTTAAGACCTGTAGAGATCCCTACCTTCGATTTTTCAGACGCATATTCCTGAGGTTATAGCCTTAGTAAATATTACTTAATATAATAATGTGCGTTTAAAATAAATTCATAATTAATTTTTCAAAGTACATTCAACTGTTAGTAATAGCACACAGGTTAGTATATGCACAACATTTCAAGAGATATTATTCTCCTCTTTTCTTCAAGTGTTGCTAGCCTGACCAGTGACAATTCTAGTATGGGAATCGAACCTGGACCCTTAGATTCGTGAATATTGAATTTTAAGATAATGCTCTAACCAACTGAGCCATCCTGCTAAAGGCAACAGTCAATAGAAATTTCATTTATTTATCTATGATGGATTTCCTAAGGACAAAGTTGATTAATGGTTCCACACATTATGTATAGTCACACTAGGTTGACTTGTGGGGTTATTCACCATTGCCATGTGAGCAGCTTCTTTGAAAATTCTTTTTTGTACCTTTTCCTCTCTATCCAATATTTTTGTATTTTCCTAATTGCCATGTGAGCAGCTTCTTTGAAATTTCTTTTTTGTACCTTTTCCTCTCTATCCAATATTTTTGTATTTTCCCAATTGGTCATAAGTTCATTGGTACATACATGGTCTGTTACCTTAGACACCTCTGTTTTCTCTCTTCTAATTATCAGTTTGGGTTCTTGCAAGCACTTTTCAATGGGGCAACTGGTCTCACCAAAATATGTTCTTCAACATTTTGTCTTTAGCATTTCAAGTTTAGGCTTAGCAGATGTTAGAATTCCTCCTAATGTGATATGGGTCTGGAAAGCTATTCTGATGTTATATGATTGCAGATTTTTCTTAATTTTTCTGTTATTTTTTGGTGAATATGGACATACTACAGTACCAATAATTGTTCTTTCTTTTGATGGTTCTTTATGTTCTCTAAGGTTTTCTTAATAACAGCTGATGGATAAACATTTTTCATAAGAGTTTGTTCTATATGGATCTTTTCTTTTTTCAAATCACTGGTTTCTGAATAAACTTCTTTTGCTCTGTTCCACAGTGGTAATACCAGTAATTTGAAAAAAGAAAAGATCTATACAGACAAACTCTTATGAAAAACAGTTATCCATCAGCTGCTATTAGGAAAACCTTAAATAGACAATATAAAGAACCATTAAAAGAAAGACCAATTATTCGTACTGAAGTATATCCATATAAACCAAAAATAGCAGACATATTAAGAAATATCTGTAATCAATAGAACATCAGAACAGCTTTCCAGAACCATATCACACTATGAGAAATTCTAACATCTACAAAGCTTAAACTTGAAATGCTGAAAAAAAAACTGCATCTATGAAATATCATGTGAATGTGGAAAAATGTATATTGGCGAGACCAGTCACCCCATTGAAAAGCAATTGCAAGAGAATAAAATGATGATTAGAAAAGAGAAAATATATGTGTTATGTACCAATGAACATATGTTCAATTGGAAAAATACAAAAAATATTGGATAGAAAGGAAAAGGTATAAAATGAAAATTCAAAGAAGCTGCTCACATGACAATGGTGAATATCCCCACAAGTCAACCTAGTGTGACTATACATAATATATGGAGACCACTAATTAACTTTGCCCTTATGGAAAAAGTGGAGAAATCAGGAGGAACCTTGTAGTTTAAGTATATGAAATTTCTACTGACTATTGCCTTTGACAGGATGGCTCAGTTGACTAGAGTGTTACCTTAAATTTCAATATTCAAGAATATAAGGGTTCAGGTTTGATTCCATGATAGTTAGATCAGAAACACCTGAGAGAGGAGAATAATATCTCTTGAAAATTTATACATATATTAACCTGTGTGCTATTACTAATAGCTGAATGTACTGTGAAAATTTAAAAATAAATTTTTCTAGACATTCAATACTCAATACTAAGTGATGGAAATAGTCCAATATATAAATACAACAAAAATACCATCATCACAAACCTTCAGGAAAACTTACAAATATGCTTATAAGTATATACTCACACAAAAATGGAAGGTGCAATTTTTAATTCTAATAAAATTATTTACCATAACTTACATAATCTACCACTAATTTTTAAATACATAAAAATTCTTATGGTTATTAAAATTGTATTATATTTTTAATTGTAAAGATGGTATTTCTTCTTGGATAGTTCTTCATTGGGCCATCAGTGAGGTTTTCTTTGAAGACAGTATGAATGCATAAATGGATATGTAGATGTTTTTTTTTTATATGTCACAGCGTTGACCGGGAAACAAACCCGGGCCAGCTGCTTGGAAGGCAGCTATGCTAACCGCTAGGCCACCAACACCTGACTGGTCCTTTTCTTTTATATTTGTAATGATAGATTAAAAGAAATTATAGCTCTCATGTTCTGCAAGCTATAAAGTAATAAACCAAAGTAGTAGTTGAAACTGGAAGGCAAAGAATGCTAAGAATTTTTAGTTTATAAACCTAGACTTCGATGATGATCTTACATTTATATACTTACAATTGTAGATTATTTTCAAGTGGAGTAAGATTGTATAAATCAAATAACTATTTATATAATATTTTGTGAAATTAGAAAAAGAAGAATAAATAATTGATTAGAGAAGTGAGTATATCTATATTACTATATAAATACAAATATTGCAAGGGAAAGCATAAGCAAAGTGAAATTCTATATAAATAAAACACTATATTAACATTGGAAAGATTAATGGTAAAATTCATTACTCAATATAATGAAAAATATTAAAATGTACATAAGTCAAAGTTAATGCCCCGATAGATTCATTCTCGATGACTTTCAAATAGATGTCCGGAATGCTTTCAATCAGACTAGGTGTCATGGGAGAATTTAAGCTACAATTGAAAAATAATTTCAACAATGAAAGTGCTGTGAGTAAATTTGAATATGATGACAAAAATGAAAGAGAATTCATATTTATAGAATTTGTGGAAAAAGAATGTCTGCATATTAATTCCTTTTTTGAGAAAAATTCTAAGCAATAATGGACATGGAACATCTAAATTAAGACATAACAAATTAAATTACATTTTAACTATTAGAAAATACATTGCGTATGTATTTCAAGAATGACTGAACACAGGAAATGATTACTGATTATTAAAATGTGTGATATGTGTTAATACAAAACTAAATATATAAAAGCTATTAATTGAAGACAGTATTAATAACTGATATTAGTATAATCAATTTAAGTTAGAACATGTAAATCATTTTCAAATTTAACCAACTTTGATAATAGCTCAGTTTTGAACAAGTTTAATACAAAGATAATTTATACTCTACAGTGGACAATTTTTTTCATGAGTGGGCCAAAGAAAATTTTTGTGTGCGGGCCGGAATAGATTGAATGATTTAGCAAAAAAAATCTTAACCTAAAAAACGTTATACTACTTGTATTTTTTTAAAAAAGTAAATGCAATATTTAATGACTTAAATAGGAATCGATTATAGATAGTTTATATTTTACGAAATGTTTTGCTGAAAAGTACCTTTTTAGATTATTTTTTAAAAACGAAAATAGTTTCGTTACAAATCAAACAAACAGTTTTATCGTCTATATTTGCAAATAAATATCTGAATGTCCAATTACCATTGAAAATGCGGGATTCCGCATCAATTTTTTTTTTTTTTTTTTAATTAGTTCATTTTATAGGCATATTAAATTTAAAAATTGAATAATTAGAAAAGGCATAAACTTATTTATAAAATATCATGCACCTATATTATTTTTTCAATAAGAAGTTAAACCCAAAGGAACTTCCTTTGATTGATGCTACAATAATAATTAGGAAATAATATTCTGACGCTGCATAGAAGTATTCTTTAAAAACCAAAATTAATGTTATTTGCAACGCGATTCTGCCCATATTTTTATATTTTGTATTAATATAAAATTGGTATTTTAGAAGTTATAATTAAATTTATGCAAGTTATGATAAAATTTTTAATTTTTATAATTAGAATTTTATACTTCTCATGGCATTATGGTAAATTAAATGTTATATGAACATGTGAGTGTTAGGAATAGAGATTGTGGTTTACAGCGAGTGTAGTCAGCTATGGATTTTCTATATTTAGGCATGGGGTGGACCGGATTCAACACTGTCATGGGCCAGATGTAGCCAGCGGGCTAGCAGTTGCCCACCCCTGCTCTACACTGTAAAGCTAAACAAACAAACAAAATGAAAAAAAAAAACAATCATCAGTAAGACAAAATGATATATGAAAGAAGGCTGAGGAATATGTCAATAAGATGAATTCTAGATCCATTATATCCACTGACTTTTTCCTTTCATCCTGAAATCAATGCCATGGAAATATATGTATTACAATTCTAACAATAGTTCCTTTATATCTAATATTTTCTATACAGATAGCTTTTTAAAAGAATTCGTTATGGCATTTTAATTACCCAGTTTGTTTTAAAAAAATCAATACTCTTTTGCTCTTGTTTAATTTGTATGTCTATTTCTCTTGCCATTATCACGTAGTATAAACCTTAGTAATCAAAGAGGCTAGATGGTCATGCTTATTAAATCTCTATCCAATGCTGTATTATCCAATATCCCCAGACTAATTTCTAGCTTATGGCTTTCATCAGTGAGGAACTTCTTGGATTTAGAAGCAGTGTCCTGAATCTTCTGAATCTCGTATTAATTTCAATTCATATAACTTTTACTTTTTTATTTTAGAAGTGATTAACTTCACTCAAATCTTTTTTTTTTTGGCCACTCATTCTTTAAAACTAGATTTATTTATTTTTTACTTTTGTTGGGCTTGAACCTTTTCATAAATAAATATCAAAATTTACTTTTTTTAATAATAAATTAATGATTAGATAAAATTATTTACTAAAACGTAATTCTATGAAATCATTATAATTAATGTTTACATTGACTTTTATAAACAGATGAAATGAGGGTGGAATGAAAATTATATTTAAATATAATAGTTTATGTACAGACACACATATAAAAGTGAAATGTTTTTGAATTATAATATCAGAGTTGTATTTCAATCGAATATTTAAATTGGACTTTACATCACAATAATTGCTGAGTCCTTCAAACTAGGATTCCACACCCCACCATCAACAAACAGAATGATAAACAATACCAAAGATGAAACACCTTCTGATCAAATAGCCCAAGCAGTTTACAAAATTTCATGCTCAACCAATGGATGTAGAGCGGCATATTATGGGGAGACCCGTGCCAACTTTACATCAAGAACATCGCAACATCATTATTTGTACAGGAGAGCTATAAATAACGATGAAAACAGATTCATATTCTTCGAGCACCAAAAAACAACAGGCCATGTGTTCGAAGCCACTATGGCAAGGGCATTATGCACTGAACGTAATGATATGAAATGAAAAATTAAAGAGGCGTGCTTTATTGCAAATGACAATTGTGCACTAAACCGGAAAGAATCATGGTTTGCAATCTCCAGAAAATGGTCATTATAAAATTTGCATAAATTTTACATAAACCACAGCTAAACTTCAGTTAAAAGTAGGCTATGATTATGGAGACTCAAGTTCTCTGAAAGCGCTTAGCCATATAACTTTTTAATAAGATTGAGACAAGCTTCACTTTTTTGCTTAAAGCGCAATCTAAATTACTTACTACTCAAAGGTGAAGTAGAAAACTAGTATTTTATCACAATATTTATGTAAATAATCATTAAATTGTTATTTACCCATAATTTTTATTAGGCTTCTATTCTATTGTTTTTATAGATCTATTGCTTACTTCTCTAGTTCTTTGAAAAATGATGAATTAAGAATTCAGTGCATTTAAGAATGATCCAAATATCTGGAATTATTAATAACAATATAAATATCAATTACTTTCCTTTATTCACTTTTTACGATGTATTATATATTTATTTTACTATCATAATGGTTTTAATTGGCCATCAATCTGGAATTATGTAAATTGGTATAAAAAATTAATGATGACATAATAAAAGATACGTGTAATTTATTTGGTAAGAAAAAGTTTAATAGACAATAAAAGACTAAAAATATAACACTGAAAATATAAAACTCTTGGTATTGGGAAAAAAAAATGTTTCAGCAAAGAAAAGTTGGCACTATTACTAAAAAGACAAACATTACAAAATATGTAGAAGAGTTCTACATAAACCATTTATTAAAAAAACGCAGGAAAACAAAATAGTCATATAATTCATCATCAACCATTATCAATCCATAGCAGGACGAAGGTCTCTCTAAATTTAATCCATCTTCTGCAATCTCTAGCCTCTCTTCTCCACATCCCCCCCCCTGCACACTTTTTCTGGGTCTTTTACAACCTCATGGAATCCAGTTTAAGATTTCAATTATCCACCTATTATCATCTCTCCTAGCAATATGTCCAGCCCAATTTCACTTCAGTCTTTTAATGATGTCAGTAACACTTGTTTGTTCTCTTATCCATGTATGGTGTTTTCAATCTCTACTTGTTACTACTAACATGCATCCTTCCATACTATTTTGAGTGGTCTAAAGTCTCTGCACTGCTCTTCTATTAAGTGTCCAAGTCTCAGATCCATAAGTAAGAGCTGGTAAAACACACTTATTAAAAATCCTTCCATTTCAAACACATAGGCGTATTTCTTTTTAATATTAAGTTATTTCTACCAAAAGCACTACCAATCAAGTTTATCTCTATGATTAATTTCATCCATTGTTTCCATCTGTAGTAATAATCTGAACAAAATATTTGTAGTTGTTTATTTCTTCTAACTCATCATCTTTATTTTCATTTTTTGAGAAAATCCATTGAACATTACTTGTAGTCTTTTTAATATTTAGATTTAGTTCTACTTTCATCTGCTAACTCCTGCAACATTTCCTGAAGCATTATTTGCAAAAACAACTATATCATCTGCAAAATCTAAATGACTACAATAATCTCCATTTACTTTTACTCCTTTAGTTTCCGATTTTAATTCACAAGATACTTCTTGCAGCACTGCTGTAAAAAGTTTTGGAGATATGAAGTCATCCTGTTTTACACCCTTCTCAATGTTAACCTTCACAGTATTATTATGTAATCTAATTGTTGCTGTTGCATTTTTATAAATATTCTTCAGAATATGACAATATCCTGAATCTATACCTTGATGATCCAATGCTTTAATCACTGAAGAAATGTTTATAGAATCAAATGCCTTTTCACAATCTATAAATCCAAAACATAGTGGCAACACATATTCATTGGACTTTTCTATAACTTCTCTTAGTACTTGGATATGATCTAAAAACCCAATTTCAAACCCAGGTTATTCTTTTGGAAAATTAAAATGCAATGTTCTCTGTAGACAAGTTGTAATTATCTTGGTAAAATCTTTGTATAAAACTGATAAAAGACTGATAGATCTGTAATTTCTAATATTTTCTTTATCATCTTTTTAAAATATTAATATAAATACTGCATTTTTCCAATTATCTGGTTCATCCTTATCATTTAGACATTTGGTATATAATTTTGGCAAAAAAATTTCTATTTCTTCATCTATTTTTTTTTTTTTAATATATCGATTATAATTCCATCATTACTTGGGGCTTTTTCCTTCTTCATAAATTTAATTGCATGTCTCACTTCATTTAAAATTGTGGGTAATTCAGAAGATATAATAGATGTAGGAGATACATGTTTTTTATTACTATATAATTCTTGATAGAACTTTTCTACACATTTCATGCTGTCATCTCTCTTTTTATTGCAGATATAAGTTTCATATCAATATCAAAATGTTGTTTTACACTCCTGAGACTTTTATTTTCTTCTACAGATTTCCTTACTAGTTTACAATTATATTTTATTATATCATTATCAACTCTTTTTCACATCATTTTACAAAATTTGAGATATTCAATCCTTCTTAATGCATCATTTTTATATACACCTGGGTTCCTTTTTATGCAATAGATAGGTTCAGCAAAAACCCACATAAAATAAATCACACAAAAATAGACTTAATTTACATCAAAAAATGTGGAATATGTTCCATAATTTTCAAAAATCACATAAAAGCAAAACAACAAGGTAAAATTACTTTAAAATTTGCATAAAAAAAATAATGAAATAAAGTATGACTAATAAAAAATTTCAAATATTTGAAAAAAATTGTTACAAGACAATTTTTTTTTACTTTTTTTTTTATTAACTTTTTAATTTTATTCAAAACAATATGTTTTTATGTGTAATTTATTTTACATTTTTTCATACATATTTTAATCATTATCGCTATTTGACAATATGCAGGTACATTTGTGAACTGATTAGAAATCAGATTAGTCGCAAGAGGAAATACAATTAGCACCAACTTCAGTCTTGTGCTGTGTTTAATAAGGTGCATCAACTGAAAATTTTCATTCATGGCTTCAAATCGCTTTAAAACTGTCAATTTTTGCATTATCGTACCAAATTTACAATCTTTTAAAAGGTTAAAATGTACCGTAAGGTGCTGATTTGTTGTTGCTCATTTTAAACTGAAGGGAGTGCTTGACAACAATTCTGATAGCTCAAAGTTCTTTGTTTTGATATTCAAAATGAAAATGTATATTTTAGAGTATTTTTTTCGTATTTTTTTTACATATTATAAATTATTTTGATAAAGTATGCTGAAAATATAATTATTTTAGTAAAATAGTTAAGATTTTAGCAAAAATTCTTTACTTTTACACGAATGTAAATTGAGAAAGAAATCAACAATGTGCACAGCATTTTCTAATAGGTTATGAATGTTCTCTTTAGGTTCTCTGCTATAGAATATTTTTATAATTATACATAGAAATTTATTTTTGAAAAAACTTTCATTCACTTTCATAATCTGACAAATTATTAATTTGCTTTTTACAAACGAATCTTATATTAAAAGACAAATATACTTTTACTGCTGATTCTGTAATTGAACCAATCAAAAGTTTAAAACTTTAATTCACTCGGCCAATAAAAAAATGTTCAGTCTAAAAGTTAATGGTTTTCTATCGACAATGTAATCAGTGATTAAGCTTTGAGATGATGATTTTACTAATTGTTTATGAAGCTCGCCATATCCAGATATACAACTATTTAGCTCTCGTAATTTAAGAGCTCATTCATAATTCATGTCATTAACAAGAAAATGATTGTCCAATTGATTAGAAAGTTAAAGACTTTCTCGAATCATTTTTGCTATGAAACGAACAGGTTCCACTTCTATTTCATTATCTTTTTCTAAATCTTGTACAGTATCTAAATTTATTGCCAAACCTTTTTCCAACAGGCATTTAAAGTATGTAAAATATAATGTGTGCAAATAAAATGGGGGAATCCTGATTTTAAGTGAAATATGAACTTCTTTATCACATAAAAAAAACTGCACAAAAAGATATTAAGAAGAAACATGAATTGCATAACTTCAAAATAGCATTTAAAAAATCCGCACAAAAAGAGACCCAGGTGTATCTTCATATTCCGTATTTTCTTCATAAATTCTCTAGTCTAAGCAGAAATTTTATTGGTCAATTGCAGCTTTTTTCTACCATCTATCTTTGTAGCAGTTTTTAAAAGTGTATCAGTTATTTTCTTATTAATTTCATTCAAATCTGAATCATATTCAAAATCTACTAATACTTAAAAATAATTTGCAATTTCTAATTTAAATTCATTAGAATGTTTCTAAAGATTAGGAATATCAACTATAAATATTGTTTTTCTTAATAATTTTTGTCTCTCTGATTTTGCATTAACATGTATCTTACATCTTACTAATCAATGATCACTTCCTGTATACAATTTGTTAAGGACATTACAATCTTGAAATATGTATTTTCTATTAGTCAAAATATAATCTAATTCTGCTGTCCTTTCATTTGAATGCTTCCATATCCATTTCCTTTTAACACTTTTCTCAAAAAAAAAAAAAAGGAATTCATAATATAAATTTTCTTTTCTGCAAACTCCACAAGTCTATGTCCTCTCTCATTTCTATTACCATAACCAAATTTACTTTCATCTTTCAAATTATTTACCAATTCTAGCATTAAAGTCTCCCATAACAATTTTAAAATGTTGTTTACTCTGATGTACATCCATATAGAAATCTTCTATTACTTTATCACTATAAAAACTTGTTGGGGCATAAACCTGAATTAGCTGAATTTGATATCCACTATTAAGTTGAATAACTAATCTTTCCACTCTGTCCAATACATTATCTATCTCCACAATGTTATCTTTCTCATTTTTTATTTATAATGAATCCTACTCCAATTTTACTTCCAATATTTGTGCCTTTGTAGTAGAGTACATGCCCACTTTTAAATCAATTGTCTCTTCACATTTTCTCCTAATTTCACAAAGTCCAATAATGTCCCATTTAAGACAGTTCTTCTTCAAATTTTTGCAGTCTTCCTTCACTTGAAAGTGATTTGCAGTTGTAAGTAATCATCATCAAATGGCAATTGGGTCTGCAATCAGGGGATTCTAGCACCCTTTACTATTGGTCACCAATTGCTATCTTGGCTGGTTACTTTACAGTCTCCATGAATAAGGGCCATTATTTTTGTCTGTTGTGATTGCATACATCTATTAGAAAAAATGGTTTCATTCACACACACACACTGATTCTGCCTTGTCGGACAACTGAGAAGACCATGGTGTTTCTTGATCTTAAAGAGGTAAAAAGCCAATAAACACAGGCATGCTGGCTAATGCAAGTTGGTGAACAGCTCAAACAAGTTTGCATAGTATATGAATAATCACATAGAAATAAGAGCTACAATGATATAGAGTAGACATTAGGAATTTACATTGCTCGGTTCCTTTAAGGCCTCCAAGATGAATCAAAGGGTCTCCCTTTAATTAACAGCAAACCCCTTTCTGCAGCTGCTTGCATAATTACAAAGACATATAAATTTCAAAGTATTTTAAATAAAGACATGAGATGTGGAAATAAATTCATAAAGAATAAAAAACAAAAAATGAATGAAATATTATCACCACCTGAAAAGAAAAAGATGAAGAAATATAAAAATTGTTGGAATACTGTAAACCAAATGTCTAAGTGATAAAGATATGCTAGAGAAATAGAAACATTTCCATTTAAGCCAGCTAAAAAAAAAAGATTACATCTTGAGTGCAGAGAAAAAGCTGAATTTAAAAATGGTTGTAACATACTAGATAATGTGCAACATTAAAGGAAATTATAAAAGAAGAAGAAAACACAGAGATGTGAGTTACTATTTAGTATTCTATTTGCAGATTATGAAAATTTTAATTCTATAAACATTTATGCAATAATTAAAATTTTGGTACATTAAGGCATAAATCGAAGATATTGCTAAATTCTGATGAATATTTATCAAAACAGAATAGCACATACAAGATCTCTACAATCAATTTCTTGATAACTGACATTATTTTGATAAGAAGCAGTATTTAATAATAATTCATATAAATCATGATAAGTCTAGTTTTTAAAACAAATTAAATAAGATTTAAGATTTTTAACCAATTATGTTAAAATATTGACAAAAAAAATAACGCCTGGGGAGGTCTTAGGGGGGGGGGAAAAAAAAAAAGGGGGGGGGGGTGTGAGGGGGTTGGTGGGTTGTTGTTGTGTGTTTTTGGGGGGGGGGGGGGGGGGGGGGGGGGGTCCCATATAATCTTATATTTAAAAAAAAATTAATTATGGGAAAACTTTTTTTTTTTTAAGTGTCATAGCATCGGCCGGGACACGAACCCGCAACCCAAACTGCCTGCAAGTGCAAGGCAGTCGCGCTGACCTCTCGACCACCAATGCAAGACAATTATGGGTAATATGTCTGTATGTTAGTATAATTATTTGCTTATTATCTATAAAGCTGTGGTTTTGGGGAGGGGTACCCTCTGGTTTTAGGATAAAGAGGGGGGCCCTCCTCCATAAGAGGTGGTGGTTTTTCTATCACCCTTTATGACTGTCCTTTTTTTTTTTATTCTTTAAAAAAATGGGTGGGTGGGTTTCTTTCCTTTTCCTCCCCTTTTTTGTGTGGGGGTTAGACTTAGTTTTTTGACGTTTTTCCCCCTTTTTTTGTTGTCCCCCCCCCCCTCTTTCTTTTTCGTCCCTCGTTTTTTTTTTTTAGATGATTGTTGTTTGTTGGTTTTTTTTTTTTTTTTGTGCTTGTTGGGTGGTTTTTGTTTTTGGGTGTTCAAATACGTGGCCCCTACCTTTTTTTTTTTTTTTTTTTTTTTAGGGGTTTTTGTATATTTTTTTTTTTTTTTTTATTTTATTTTTTTTTTTTTTTTTTTATTTTGGTTTTTTTTTTTTTTTTTTTTTTTTTTTTTTTTTTTTTTTTTTTTTTTTTTTATTTTTTTTTTTTTTTTTTTTTTTTTTTGTTTTTTTTTTTTTTTTTTTTTTTTTTTTTTTAATTTATTTTTTTTTTTTTTTTTTTTTTTTTTTTTGGTTTTTTTTTTTTTTTTCCCTTTTTTTTTTTTTTTTTTTATTTTTTTTTTTTTGTAACACCCCCTTTTTTTAGTTAGTCATATTTCTTTTCAGAGGATTACTAAAAAATGGGCAAGCATTCAAAGAGCTGTTAGGCGAACAAACACGAATCTCTTAAGTCCAGAGTGATACCTCTCTTGAATCTCTTAAATCCAGAGTGATACGTCTCCCGAAAATCCACAGCTTTATAGATAATAAGCAAATAATTATACTAACATACAGACATATTACCAATTTATTTTCTCTGTAGTAGATGTGATCAACTTAGCTTGAATTTTGGATTACGTGATCATTACAATTATAAATATCCATAAAAGCAGAAACATTCATTGTAAATAATCAATACATTTAAATAAATCTTTTAAATATTAATATAATTGTTTTACTATTATTTTTTCTTCTTTTTATTCATGTACTATATTGTTTAAAGACAATCAATTTAACACTTTTAATGTTTTTTAGTGATGTTTTTCTTTTCCGATATTTCAATTGGTTAACAATTTTAACTAATTTCCTATTACACACTAAAAAAAGAAGATTAGTCACTTAAAACTTTGGTGGAGGGGGATATTAAGAAACTAGTTATAATTAAATGATATAATATTTATTACCGTCATATAGACAGTTTAAATGAAGCGAATGAATGAATGAATGCATGCACATTTTTGAATGAAATTTTTTTTTACTTGTAATCAAAGGTTATAAATAATATTATATTGAAATTTGCAAATAATCTTTATGACATCAATCAATACCAAAATGACGTAAAAAATTAAGAATACAATTTTACATGCATTAATATAGGCAAACAAGTTGGAGTCTTTTAAAATGCTTTAAACTTTTTAATAATGTGTACTCTTTTTAATTTAAATTAATTAAAATATTATTTACATCAAAACTTAATTTTTTAACTCATTAAAAAAATAAGATCTTTTTTTTTTTCATAAAAAAAAAAAAATTGAACTTTTATATGGGTTGGTCAAAATGCTTCTAAAACTAGAATTACTTCCTCATTCCAAATTAAATAAAGTCTATAGCCTCAAAGACATTTTAACATATTGCACATAAAAAAAAAGAATAATTATAAACACCACATAATGTTCATATACGAGCGAATATTCTATAATCGAAGATCAATCAATGACGCATAATAACATACAAGAAAAACAATATAGAGGTCATATTTAGCTTTATATAGCTATATTCATGCGGACCTATGTGTTTGAAAAAGGTTTTTAATAAATGTGTTTTACCAGTTCCTACTTATGGATCTGAGGCTTGGACACTTAATAGAAGAGCAATGCAGAGACAAAGAAATATGGAGAGATACATGTTAGGAGTAACAAAAAGATCGAAAACGCAATACATGGGTAAGAGAACAAACAGGTGTTATTGACCTCATTGAAAAAATTAAAAGACTGAAGTGGAGTTGGGCTGGACATATTGCTAGAAGAGATGATAATAGATGGACAATTGAAATCTTAAATGGGATTCCAAGAGATTGTAAAAGACCCAGAAAGAGACCACATGTGAGATGGATGGATGAAATAAGAAACTGTGCAGGGTGATGTGGAGAAGAGAAGCTAAAGATTGGAGAAGATGGACTGAACATGGCGACACCTTCATCCTGCAGTGGATTGATAATGGTTGATGATGATACATGTGGGTTGCTGTATTGCTATTAGTAGAATCCACTGATTGGGATAGTGAAATGATCTTCAAATGTGAAGATTAACTGCAAATATCCAATAAGCAGTTCCCAAACAAGAGTCATTTTTGATGCTTGTTGGATAAAATGTTGATTCTTCAATAGTTAGGCACTGCTTCTAGTTCAAAAAGGCTTTTTGTATCCTTTTTAGATTCTTTCACCTTACTGTCCTCAATCAGTTAAGTTAATATAAAGTCTGGTTGTCATACATCTCTAACACCATCAGTCATCTCCCTCCATTAACTGTGACAATAAAACTGTGTATTTATATAAACATATACTTCAAATGATCAAATTTCAATGTTAAAATTTGTCCATAATGTTGCTTTCTATATATAAAATTTAAAACAATCAATGAAACTGCTGTAGAGTAGTTTAGTCATGTGATTGCGTAAAAAGAAACATCTTGAAAAGCTTCCATTAAGGAATGAAAACCGGGTTGATATATGAAATTTTTTTTTTTTATTTATAATGAGTTTTCTGTTTTGTTTTAAATTGATTATTTTTAATTTTATATAAACATATTTGCTCCATTGAGCTACACTTCATAACAATTTTGCCTTGAACTGTCTTATTTTTGTTTAGCAAAATTCTAGATGTTGACAAAGCAATGATGCAGACAAGTTTAAAAAATTGGAAATAGTATGATGCAGAATAATCAATAATGTAATCATTTTGGAACTAAAATTTGGAACAAAAGTTTCAAAGACTTATGTATAAAGATCCCATATCTATCAGAAAATAAAATCTAATATAGATGTCCAAAATTGTTCTGTTCCACAGAATCTGGCCAAGTTGCCATGTTAGGTAGATTCCTCATAAAAGCATAAAATCAGTAATGTTAATGGTGATAGTAATAAACATTTTGCTTTTGTTACATTTGTGTATGTGGAATGTGCAAGTTTAAGATCTAAACAAAAAACAGTAATAAAATTGTTTTGTAGAGAATATGCCAGGCATATAAAATGTTCCACGATTTGCCAGTATCATAGCTTTTTTTTTTTTCATTTCAGATACTTAAAATCTTCACTTCTGTAGTCCTCATATGGTTATCCTCTCATAAATATTACTGAAGTTCTTATTACCAGATTTATTGTATTTTCATAATTAGTCATCTTTAGTCAGGGGGTTCAAGTTCTGTTTTCTATATAGAGACAATTCACGATACACACTAATATATGCTGCTTTCAGATTGGCCACTAGTTTGTTATCATACATTCATCCCTCACAATATGTTTAGTCTCTTAATTACACTTTCATTCTTTATAATATACTTATTAATAACCTATTTGCAATTAGAAAAAAAAAGTTGATCTATCTATAGTCAAAATAAGAGCCATAGATCACATGACCCTAAACTCTTAAGCTTGTAAGTTATAAACAATGAGGATTGCCAATTCCTCAACAAGCTTTGTGATAAATGCTTAGCTAGAGAAAGTATTTAAAATATTTCTGTCAGGACCTCCCCCCAAGCCTCTGACCATGGTTTCGTGCTCTGGCATTCCTCAGAGGTGCTAGGATAGTTTCAGACACTAGATCTAAAAACACCAACCCAAAAACATCATTTAACTAAAAGTTTTCTTTTGGGTTTTTTTTTTTTCTTCTTTTTTTTCTTTTTTTCCATTTTTTTCTTTTTTTTGATGCCCAATCCACCTATTCTCCGTTTTTTCATAAATAATTTTTTTTTGTTGGAATATAAAACTCCCTTGTTTATTAATCTTTTTGTGTGAAGAAAGGTGGGAAAAAAAAAAAAAGCAACTGTGCTATAATATGACTTTCACACCTAGAAGGGAAGATGTCATACTCCTGCAATTGCTGTGCCCATTAATAACTTAATTATGGATGTATATACATCTTTATCCTGCTTAGTGAGGACAATTGGGTCTCCAAAATTCTTGGTAAAGCAAGATCTTATAAAAAGCAAGAAATTATAAATGTTTTCTATGGGGAAAAATTTATATCATAAATTGTTAATATTGTATTAATTAACAACTTAACTTAGAATATACAATAGTTGAAATAGAATATATATAATAAATAGTCAAAATAAAAGTCATAGATTACGTGACCCTATTCTCTTAAGCTTGTAAGTTATAAACAATGAGGATTGCCAATTCCTCAACAAGCTTTGTGATAAATGCTTAGCCAGAGAAAGCATTTAAAATATCTCTGTCAGGACCTTCCCCCCAAACCTCTGACCATGGTTTCGTGCTTTGGCACTCCTCAGAAAAGTGCTAGGGTAGGTTCAGACACTAGAATATATATAATAGTTGAAAAGTATATATATGCATGTGTAAACTGCGCTATATGTGTATTATGCAGATATATATTTAAAATATGTGCGTAGGCAAGATAATACAACAAATCTATGTAAAAAAAAACCATTTAGTTTAAAATTCTTCTTTCTTATAATCCATGCGTTCTGCATTCATCATAATCCAGTTTTCTGGATCGTCAAGTGCTTATTCTAAAAAAGGGTATATTGTTTTAAATCCTTTGATGATCAGGTTTTTTGGGGAGTACATTAGGTGTTGATGGCTGAGGATCTAGAGAAAAAGTTGAAAATGATGATTTACTTCTTTGATTTTCTCTTCATACAACTGTTCTGGCCTTGTGATCCAAAATCAATTTCTTCAGTTTTTTGATATCCAGGTTCTTCTTTACAGGCTTGCTACTTTCTTTTCTTCATCCACCCCTGGTTAGTCAATTCTTCCATGTGTGATTGCAAAAGTTCTTCAATATTATTAACATCAATTTCTTAGAGGTATCTTTTATCCAAAGTGTCAACAAAATGCTATCTTGAAGATTATTTCATCTATAGGTTGAAGAAATGACCCGGTGTTCGATAATATTAATTGCTGCTATGATTCCATTTGAAAACATACGCATCCGTAAAGTTTAATTTTTTTTTTTTTTCTAAAACATAGTTTCACTGTGCAAATATGTATAGAAAAGTGGACTGACAAAGAGAGAATAAGCTTGCAGTTGATAATTTTTTGTATTCTTTCACACAATTGCTAATCACTGCACCGGAAAAAAAAACCATACTGCAGTTTCCTTTTTTTACATTCATAATCTTATATTATTTATGGGAAATTATTTAGAATTAAAAAGGGAGTGTTTAATAATATCTCACTTAACTGTACTGTTGCAACTATAAAGACTTGTTATTTATTAACACTGTAAGAGTAGCCAGATTATAGAACTATTTGTACATTACAAGATCCTAATTGCATAAGTAATTTAGAAAAAAAAATTGACATATTAAAATTTTTTTTTTCTCCATGAGATATAATATTTTATTAAGCATGGGAGCTATTTTCTTTGGAATGACTTAAGAAATTTTTTGAATCAGGCAGTACTTGTGAAGACAGAGATAAGGATTATTTAAATAAGTATTAAAGATATAAATCTTCTTCAATTTGTTTCTATTGTATTTTCATCATATAAAGTTTATTATTAATTGTATAATGCATAAATTCCTGCTCACATTTTTTTAAAAAAAACAGAAAATCCATTTACGATAATAGTTTTGAATTGACTGAATATTTTAGCTAATATTTAGACAGTACACAATTTAAAATCAAATATTAATAATATATGACCCAAATTTATTTTTAGTTTTATGCTCAATAAAATTTTCATTTTTTTATATTTCTATATTTTTATACATTTACTTGCCATTCTCAAACAAATTACAAAATATTTTAAAATTGAGCAAGTACATTAAATGTGTTATTTTTAATTTAAGTCTAGTAATTTTTGGTCATATAAAATTGATTATTAATTGCATAATCCATAAAATCATTTTTTTTAAAAAAATAACAATTATAATTAAACTCCAATACAATAATCATAATTTTTGCCACCATTCATAAGAATTTTAATTCATAAAAGTGAATAAATAAGTGTAAGTTTTTAAACTATCATACACAATTTAAATTTAACAAATATATTTGGTTGTTGTAAATCATCAATATATGATTTGGATTATTTATTATACCAAATGAAACATTTTGGGGGAGGGATTGTACTCATTAACATTGAACCATTTTTTTACTTTGGATATGCCATTAATGATGTAATGACTGTTTTGCAAGGATTCGGGATGAAAATTAAGTAAAATACTGTGCTATACAATCATTAATCATATTTTAAGTTTACAATCAAAATACTGTATACAGTGCTGCTCTTAGATGATATAGATTTAATAACTATGCTAAGGTGTCATCAGTCGTATAAAATGGCTGCCATTTTTAAAAATGGCCACCAAAAAATTTTGAAATATTTTTTTAAAGATCATTATAGTGAATAATCAATTGCAAATCAATTGTTATATTGGGAATCCTTGCATAAAAGTCCAGTGCTAAGGGTGTAGGTACATTTAAAAATATAGTATTTAACAAATCCTTCTACAGCTAATACATTAAATTTTTTACTAGTATCGTATATATTCAAACCCTTAGATTAACTCACATTTATAAATATTATTTTCAATTAGTTGCTCAGGAAATCATATAATATTCAAGCACCCTAGTGAAAAGTTGATCCCAATAATTCTATTCACGTGTCTGAATTTAATTTTTTTACTTTACTCGGCTGAGAATTAATAGTTTATTTTTCTCTAATTGACTGTTTTTATTCTATTATTAGTAGAATTAATTATGATTTGAATAAATATAATAATTATCACACAATTATTATTATTACTATTATTATTAAATATTATCATTGTTTACTAATTCTTAGAGATAAAATTTATTCCAGTTTTTCAGAATGTGCAAGTAGTTATAGCTTATCAGCATCTCAAAGGCACATTTATAATTGTGATTATAAAGACTAAAAAAATCATTGCTACTCACCATTCTCTTTTGGTATCACTACCAATTATTATGAAGAATATACACTTTTCATTAGAAATTAATTAGTCTCATAATATAATCAAACGTAATAATTGCAATCTGGTCAGTAATGCTTCAAATGAGAATTTAGATGTAACCAATCACATTATCAAAAACTTAGTATCTCAAAAGTTTTTAGCAAGCATCACAATTCAAAAACCAATATTTTTCTATTCTTTTTCTTTGCTCTTCAATTTTCACACCAGAGAGGAAATTATCTTTATAATTCTGATCTTAATTTTTTTAATTATAAATTTCTACATCTAAAAATCATTTCAGACTCTTCATGGCACGGCTATTTAATTAACTAAGTGGTATATTTTAATTTTAAGTGTTAGATCAAGTCAATGAATCATGTTTTTCACACTATAAAAAATTGGGTGTTTCAAAAATTTTCCTTAAAATTCATAACCACAAAAAGAAAAACTACTCTAATTGGAGTATATTATTCATTTTCGCATGTGGCAGGCAACATGTCTGATATTTACTGCCTATCATTTGGAAGAAAGAAAATTAATTAACTTGTTCTTAAGAATGGAAATATGCTAAGTTAGTGGAAATGATCCAGTGCTTAGCCTAATTTATCATGTCCACAGCTGATTCAGCAATCCTTATTTTTAAGGGGGGAGGGTAGATTTTTCACAATCATTTGGACTTATTTTATCATTGGCAACTGAACCCATAAATGTACTATTACCTTTTGTATTGATATCAGATTGCAATATTAAAATACAAATCTTGATTTTAAGTATCTATCAAAACTGAAATACAAATATTTTATAAAATAAATAAATAAAAGCTTTCAGTAAAATAAAATGTAGACCAACAGAAATAGAACCAATATCAATAGTTTTAAGACAGAATTATAGCTTTGCTATTTATAAAAGATTGAATAATGAATCTATCACTGGTTTCAATATATAAATGTGAACATTTTTATGTAATGTTGGTTTAACCACAAGATTTATTTGGTTTTAATGGAATAAAACAGGCAAAACTCTATATGTATTGCCACTCAGTGCAAGACAGAGTAATCAATGGATGCCAGAAGGCTTGTGCATAAAATCCCATCTAGTGCCTACTCATCCAATATCCTCAGACTAGTTTCTGGCTGTGGCCTTCATCAGTGAGGAGCCTTGGATCTGAGAGCACTGAGTGGCAATACACACAGAGTTTTGCCTGTTTTAATAACAATTAAAAGCAAGCATAAGAAATGGTGATCATGTGATGTTTTAATGGAATAGTAAGTGAAGTTGCTAAGCATGAATTGTATTTTAAATAATTTGTTTTATCGAAACTGTTTAACTTTATGCATTTGAATTATAGATCCTTTTTTAAAAAAATATTAACAGTCAAAATCAAACTAATGGATGATTTCAAAATTATTTTCTGTTATTTACTTGTCAATACAGATTCTATGGAGAATAAATTAATTCATTTCATTAAATAATTTACAACTTTTGTCTGGCAATTTTTTTTTTGTCTTTGATATAATAAAATCTTTATTCATGAACAAGGTAATATCTAGATGCAATATTGTAATAATAAAATTAGACTGAAAACAATAAAATAATCCACAATGTTGAAAAATGTATATTAACATAAATATAGTGATCCCGGCGGGGATGAGCATTACTTTTGTCAAGCGTTGTTAGCTGAGAGGTCATCACACCCACTTTGCAAGCAAGTAGTTGGTTGCAGACAGGTGAGCATTCGCGTCCCGGCCGATGCTATGACATATGAAAAAAAAAACCCATAAATATAGTGAATTTATAATTGGTTAATTAAGGGAATAAAATATTCTTTGTCAGTATATTTAATCAAATTGGGCATTTATTGAACTTTTAATTATGATTAATATTTTAATTATTAACAAATGAAAATTTTCAATAAATTAAAAATAATTTGCAATATACTGGGATTTGAACTCAGATTTTCAAGCAACCTTCAACCATTCACACTATCTCATACTATCAATACACATGAGCACACATGTAGAAAAGATAAATAATCACCAATATATGTATTTTGTGCTGAACCAGCACTCATCAAATGGTCCAGATTACCATTTCCCATACACATATATAATCAGTGCTCAGTTTATATTAACCATAGCAAATCTTTATACTTTAATGAACAGGCTTCAATCCACTCCAGCCTCCAACTCATCAGTCATCCATATCATTGAAAATCTGATGACAGAATGTCCTAATCCCATGTTGATGCCAATATTATTGTTATCCCCATGTTGACCTCAAGTCATTCTGACCACTCATGTATATAGGACACTATCCATTTAAATGCATAGAAAAGAAATAGACAGAATGTGGCCTTAATGTGTAAGATTTGAAATACAGATATTCTTATACCTAGAACTTAATTGTAAATATGGGATTTGAACTCAGACTTTCAAGCAAGATTCAACTATCCACACTATCTCATACTATTGATACACATGACCATACTCATGTAGAAAGATCAATAATCACCAATATACATATTTCATGCTGAAACAGCACTCATCAGTTGATCCAGATTATCATCTCTCACACATGCTCAGTTATTAAGATAGTAATGGCTAGGCTTCAATCTACTCCAACCTCCAACTCTTCAGCCATCCATACCATTGAAAATCTGATGATAGAATGCCCTATTTAGTAAATCAGCTTTCAGATACGATAGCAGAAGCATTAAAACTAATGTAAATGGCCTATCAAAAACAGTATCTAATAAAGGTGAAAAATGTCAAATTTGCAAACTTTTTATGGCAAATGCATTTTATAGTTCAAATCATCTACCAGAATTTATCTTCAAGTCACTTCATTTTTTATCATAGAAAATAAATAAGTACCTTTAAAAATAGTTGCAAATATCAAAAGTTAATAGAAATACGACAATTTCTAATTTAATAAAAATGGTTAATGATCATTTATATATTTATTGAAAGATAATTAATATGAATGAGTACATGCTAAAGATATATAATTATAAAGTATATCTATATATCAGTGGTCTTCAACCTTTTCATACCTGTGGACGGGTAAAAATAAGGGTAAAAATAAGGATAAGGTTCCGCGGACCAGCAAAAATAAGGATAAGATTTCGCAGACCGGCAAAAGTCTATAGATAAATTTTCTTAAAGATAAGCATAATTGTTATAACTGATCAAAACAACAATGTTAAATATATAAGATAAAGTTTTATATATATGGAGTTTATATAATAAAAAACTTTTTTTTAAATTTTTTTAGAAAAGTAATAAAAAATTTAATTCTACCCCCCCCCCCCCATAAACATCAAAACAAATTAATTTATGAATGATTAGGTTTTGCTTTCGTTCTGTTTTCTTTTTTTTTAATTGGGTAAAAATGAGATGAAAAATAAATAAAAACTGGCTATATTAATTAAAAGTTTAAACTCTTATTATTTATTATTACAAACTTTTTACTGCCCGTCTAGCACGCTGACCTGCAGAAAAGTTCCGCGGCCGGCACCGGGCCGCGGATCAAGGGTTGGAGAACACTGCTATATATGATATATGAATAAATTGAAAAAATTGATATATACCATTTAGAAAATTAAATAGGCTTTTTAAATTAAAGAATCTGATTGGTCAAAATACATCTTATGAAGCATTAGTATATTTTTTTCCAATATCTGCAATTATAGGACTAAAAGTTAACACATACACACACATGTAAATTCAATAAACTCTTATTTCATTGTTTATGCATGCTTTAGTTTTCTGCGTTCAGCATTTGCTTTCTTTGATCTTGAAATCAGTCATGTTTAACAGCGCTGTTGTCCCAAGCTACATCACGAGACATATCAAGTTTACATTTACAAATCATAATCATGGAAAGTTTCTTCAATCATATTATATTACCACTGAACCATTGGCCCAATCTAAAAAGCAAGTGAAAATTCTACAACAGTGATTAAAATAATTGAGGAATAGAAAATAATCCTATAAAAAAAACATGGCAAACACTGCTAAATGTCTTACTTTGGTTACAAATACTTTAAATTCCATATTCATGTGAAAAAAAAATTGAGAATAGACAGTAAAATGGGGTAATGTGTAAAAACAAAACAGAGAGACAGTATTCAGAGTTGGAAAGCATATTCTTAACATAGAATTAGAATGCGTGTATGACAAATACAATTAATAAAACTTATTATTTTTTTATGATGATGATGATGATGATTGCATCTGGGTATAAAAAATTTGTATCCAGCTGCTGGATAATAAGGCTTAAGTAGTGATGTGGCTTAGTATACAAGAAGTTAGGCACAAAAAATGTTATAGTAATTTAGAAAAGTGTATCAGCAAACTATACGATATTTACAATGCAACAGCGAATGACTCTTCTATAAGATGTTTTCTAAAGTTAGTAAGACTGATTTTACTATTTTATTCTGTGCTATCAGAGATTTAAAACATCTTTAAAACTGTGATGTTTATAGGTCTATAAAAAAAATATCTGCAGAATACTAAGTGAATAGAACAAGTTGGATCACCATAGATATTGTTATCATTTCTGCATATGTTGTATATGAATATGAGATTGCAAATTAAGAGAAAACTTTGTGTGTGTGTGTGTGTGTGTGTGGATAATTGTCAAGTGCATTTAAAAAGACACAATATTTTTCAGAAAAGTAATTCAGTTCCCAAAACAATGCACAGGTGTGCTCCGGCCCCTTCATTTTATGGATAATATATTGTTATAAGCATGTTTACGTATGGCTGTTTGGCTAATGAGTTCAGGCAAAGATATAAATAAAAAATTGAATAAATATACTGGAAGCAATGCATTATGTTGTGGCAGGCTGATACAAATAAATCAGCGTGCAATCAAAACTATAAAAACTATTTGAGTTCAAACACAATATTCAGGCAGTAATGCAATATAGACTGGAAATGATGTCCTCAATCAAGACTGAAAAATCTCTAGTAGTATGAGCAAAGACAAATTTGAGAATTACTTACTACCACACGATAATCAGTTAATAGTCAAGTAATATCTTTATTTTGCCGATATGGACATCTCAAACCACAACAAAAGATAGCAACTTTTATAAAGATAAGAGTGGCCATCTTATCTTTAACCTAAGTTTCAACTTATATAGGCCAATCTGAAGCATCTTGATTTGGAAGCGTGAAGCTGTTGTTTTCTCCACTGTTTAAGTTCACTATTTCCTATACAAATTAACATTCGCAAAATCTTGCGATTTACAACAGGTTAATATTATGATCTTTATACTGGAAATACATAAACTTGTAGAGTTATAATTATTTATTAAGCACACAGGAAGCAGGAGCTATCCATGAGCATGAAGATGATAGAAATGCTAAATCTAAAGTGCTGAATTTCACTAAGGCATAACAAATACTGATGAAAATAATAATCTTTTTTTTATATTCATTTGTAGTAATAACAACTAGAAAAGTCATATTTTGAATTGAAATTCAAAGATTGAAACAAACAGATATAAATAAAAATGATTTTTTTTGGGAGAACTGATTTAAATTTTTTTATATTTTTAGAACTGTACCTATCATATTATAAAAAATGGAAATAAAGGAGATCCATTATGCTGTTTATATATATATAAATTTTAAAAAATAATAAAAATATCATAACAGCTATTATAAAATATACATATATATATATGTAACCATTAGAAACCAGTCAACACTTAGACAATCCCAATATAGATAACAATCAAGAATTTCAAACTGTTGTCATTGCAGTTATAATTTTCAAATTGCACCCAAAGTATTATGTTATAATTGATTATTTATTAGACTATATTCAGAACAGGTTATAGTTAGCTGTTTAAGGAGATTTATTTAAACTTCTTCCAATCAATAATTTCCAATTTCTATAGTCAAGTTGCAATCATTAGTGTCTTTATAAATATATGAGACCATTAATCTTTCAACTGATCGATTCGTGTAAACATGAGGAGATTTGACGTCACTCTAAATCGGTTGCCTTTTGTACTATGTATGAGAATTTATAGTCATTATAAACAAGGAAAAAAATTCTGTAAGATGCTGCCCTCTCTTGAATTATTTTACAAGTAAAAAATCAATAAAAATGACAAAATATGTCAAACAAAACCAAAGCACCGCCTTCTCACCAACCTTATTGGCTGTTTAAATTTTGACAACAAAGAAAATGGCTGCCAAAAAGTAAAGAGTTACAATCGGTTTTTGTTTTATTTCAAAAATGATAAATGAATGTTTTAGATCATTTTAACAGTATTTTTTGACAAATTATAAATTATTTTAATAAAATAGTGCTAAAAAAAATTATTTTAGAAAAATAGTTAAGATTTTAGCAAGAATTATTTATTTATTGCAAAGTGGGAAGAAATCGTGAAGTTGTCAAATCTTTTTGGTTGGCGATTTGACGTTCCTTTTAATTTCAGCCGCTATCGAATATTTTTCAAATTATAAATCAAAATTTATTTTCGAAAAACTTTTGTTCACTTTCATACTCTGACAAATTATTAATATACTTTTTACAAATGAAACTAAAGTGAATATAATATTAAAAGGTGAATATATTTTGACAATTGACTTTGTCTTCAGTTTGTGAATTGGCCAATTAAAAGTTTTGATTTTTACCTCACATGCCCAATAATATAATTAGCGATTAAAAGGTTAATGGAGGTGGGATGCCATCTTTATTGCTAAAAGGAAATTGCCTTGACAACAGTTTGAAATTCTTGATTGTTATCTATATTGGGATTGTCTAAGTATTGACTGTTTTCTAATGGTTACTTATAAACCCATTTTGAGCATTATTATATGTATAAGCCTTTTCCGAATTACGATTTTATGCCCTTATCAAATGTTAAACAGCTATTTTAATCAGTTAAGTCTATATTGTATATAGAGCATATTTACTGTTTCATAATAAGTTATTTTTGTTTCTATTATAAAGCAGTAGCTGTATACAATAATAGACTTATTAATCAAGGGCAAAGCTCTCCTTACAGTAGTGCCACTCAGTGCCAACCAGAGTAATCAATGGATGCCAGAAGGCTTGTGCATAAAATCCCTATCTAGTGCCTACTCATCCAATATCCCCAGACTAGTTTCTGGTTTGTGGCCTTCATCAGTGAGAAGCTTTGGATCTGAGAGCACTGTACCTAGATCTTAGAATCGTAAGCCAGAAACTAGTCTGGGGATATTGGATGAGTAGGCACTAGATAGGGATTTTATGTCCAAGCCTTCTGGAATCCACTGATTACTCTGGTTGGCACGGAGTGGCACTACTGTATGGAGAGTTTTGCCTGTTTTTAATAACAGTAATGTGCTAGCATAAGAAATAGTGATCATGTGATATTTAATAATAGACTTAATGATTAAAACAGATGTTTAACATTTGATAAGGGTGTAAAATCATGTAGCAAAAAAGTATACAATTATTAATATTGATACAATGAAGTTTAAATAAACCTCTTTAAATATGAAATAAACATGTCACTGTAATGCAGACTAATAAATAGTCAATTATAACATTACAAACTGCAATACTTTTAAATTGACCATGTATTATTTAGAAATAATAAGCGAAATAGTGCCTAAAGCTAATCTGGGATAATGATGTAATTAGATACCAACCAGTAACCACCTAAACATTCACAGTAAATATAGTAATCAATATTTCTCACTGCATTACAGTGACATGTTTATTTCATGTTTAAAGAGGTTTATTTAAACTTCATTGTATCAATATTTCATACTCTGTAGTCAAGTTGCAAGCTTTAAGTGTCCATATATATTCAATGGACCATTAGTAAGAATGGATTTCCATTCTCGCTATTAAAAGGTGTGAAGGTTGCCTTGACAGCAGTGAGAAATATTGATTACTATATTTACTGTGAATGTTTAGGTGGTTACTTGTTGGTATCTAATTAAATTATTAATATATAAATATAATTTTTATAACAGCTGTTAGACATGATATTTTTATTATTTTTTTATTATTTATACTTTAATATAACATTTTTTTATGTGCATCACTGATACCTTTTATAATTGTGTGCAGATTCTTGATCCCTTCTTCGGAATGTTTCTAAATATATAAACAAAATATATTATTGTTATAAAGAAAATCAATTGTTTTAAAATAAAGAAATAAAAATCTGCATCATATTTCTGAGGTTTTTTTTTTTACACAATCAGTCAGAGCACGGACATACATATGAGAAAAATTGACTTGGGAATTACTTTACCTTCCAGCTAAAAATAGCTACATTCCACTTACAAATTAATATCAAGAATAATATTGGGGTTAGTATTTGCCTGAATGTGATAATAGGGTTAAACTATTTCCATCATCTGTCATCAAATGTTGAATGCACACAAAATTTAAAACTTTATTTAAACTAACAGTCGTATATAAATATATGATTTTTTTACTATCTGTGACCTTTGACAGAATAGCTCAGTTGGTTAGAGTGTTGCTTTAAAATGAGATATTCGAGAATCTAAAGGTGTAAATTCGACATCTATTGCTAATATTGTCACTGGTCAGACCGCAACACCTGAAGAAGAGTGGAGAATACTACAACTTCAAACGTTGTGTAATTACTAACTTGTAATGTCTATTTGTGTGCTATTACTAATGAGTTGTTTGTATTTGAAAATTTTAAAATTTTCTAGACATTCAACATTTAATGATAGATGATGGAAATAGTTCAGTATATTATCCATCTAACATTGGATTAGTTACAAATAGATTATCTAAAAAAATAATAAGCTTGACTGGAAATGCCTTAGCTACTTGAACAACTTTAAACCCACAGTGAACTTGAACTCAGCTCATGGGTATGATAGACTAGCTATTTCACACATGATACTTATATTAAAATATTAATACCAAGAATTAAAAACAATTGATATACTAATAAATGTGTTCATTATTAATACATTTAATATTTAAAATATAGTCAAGTTAATACAAAATTGTATATTTAAAATATTTAACTCAAAGAAGAATATTAATCTAAATATACAATGGAGTTGCAATACATTATACAGGCTTAAACCTGTATTTATATATGTAATACATGCGGGATTCAAACTCAGACTTTCACACAATCCACTACTCTCAGTGCCATCTCATATTGCTGACCCACCTAATCACACACATGTTGAAAAGATAAATAATCACCAATATACATATTTCATGCTAAACTATTCCAACAAGGGCTTTGAATGTTCCATCATCAGATTTTCAATGAAATGGGAGGCTGAAGAGTTATGAGTTGGAATAGTTTGAAGCCTGTCCATTAAAGTTTGAAGATTGGCTATCTTAATATAAAGCTGAGCACTGATTGTATATATGTGTGAGGAAAGTAATCTAGACCAACTGGTGATTACTGGTTTAGCATGAAATACGTATATTGGTGATTATTTATCTTTTCAACATGTGTGTGATCAGGTGGGTCAGCAATATGAGATGGGCACTGAGAATAGTGGGTCGTGTGAAAGTCAGTTCAAATGGAGTTGCAAATAACTTCTTAGACAGGAGAATAAGTATCAAGATGTAAAAACCGAAAAAATGTAAATGTTTTGAAATATCTACAACAACTGTAAAATGATATGAAAATAAATATCTGTGATTTTTTTTACAAACATTTGACAGACATATATGACCAATATTTAATTACATATTGTGAAAATGACCCTGTCCCCCACTCTCATGAACTGTCAGACCCTTTAAAATTCTATCAGTGCTACTCATAATCGGGGTTTAAAAAATACATATATGAATACATTCTACAAAACCAAATATATAAATTAATATACTATACATATATATATATATGTAATGTATGCGGGATTCGAACTCAGACTGCACACGACCCTCAACTCTCCATGCCATCTCATATTGCTGATCCACCTGATCACACACATGTTGAAAAGATAAATAATCACCAATATAAGTATTTCGTGCTAAACCAGCATTCATCAGTTGGTACATTCCATCATCAGATTTTCAATGAAATGGAAGGCTGAAGAGTTGTGCGTTGGAATAGTTTGAAGCCTGTCCATTAAAGTATGAAGATTGACTATCATAATATAAAGCTGAGCACTGATTGTATATATGTGTGGAGTTGGTAATCTGGACCAACTGATGAGTGCTGGTTTAGCACGAAATACAGATATTGGTGATTTTTATCTTTTCAACATGTGTGTGATCAGGTGGGTCAGCAATATGAGATGGCATGGAGAGTTGGGGTCGTGTGAAAGTCTGAGTTCGAATCCCGCATAAAACCAAATATAATAGAAAATGTCTTAAGCTAGATAGATATGCAAATAAATAACAATGAACAAAAAAATTAGATGATCATATGTATAAAAAAATAATAATTAGAAATACATATGTAGAAAGTAAACAAACAGTTATGGGCTTATAATTTTATATTAAATAATTTATATATTTTTTTCTTAACAAAAAAGAAAATCAACAAAAACGTTTTTATGACTACTTTTAAACCACTCTGAATAGTTATCCATTTTTTAAAATGGTCAGAAAGGTAGGGGGTGGAGGATATAAACAAGAAAGTAGAAATGTAGGAAATATTTTTATTTTATTTAGATCGTCCAAAGAAAGTCCTAAATAAACTACGGAGAAATTACGAAGTAATAACAATTTCATGATTTCTATTGGTCAAAATGCAAGCGCTATTCATTCTTATATAGAAAAATCCAAAAAATCTTTGAAGTGCATCAGTGGTTTCTTTCAAAAAAAATTCTTGAAATCAATTTTACTTTTTGTTAAATCCTTTCCAAGCACATGATTACTGTAATCTATTACTTTAAAAAAAAAAAAAGCCTTTTAGAAAATTAAAACGTTCAATTCTTTGAGCATTTGGATTAACAAAATATCAATTTTTTTAAAAATGTATTTTAATATCTTTTTTTTTTTCCATTTAATAGTTAAGAAATGCAAAGGTTTTGTTTTTCAATCTCAGTTTGTTTTATTTTTTCTTTGGAAACCACATTTAAAAGATATAATTCCTTCAGCTTATTTTCAAACATTCGGAGGGGGAGGGGATAACTATTCATCACATGATCCATTAGTTTTATTTCTTATACTATAAAAGAAATACATAACATATATTTCTATTGTGATAGAAACCTTATAAAAATGTAAAGGTTAAACATCGATCCAAACGCAACCTTATATACAGAGGCTTATATACTTCTAATTTATAATTTGTTAAATCTTTAAATCCGAAAATTAATGGTCATCAAAAAAAAACATGCTATAAGTTCGTCATTATTATGGATTTGGTAATTGATGGTATGAAAAGATACTTGGGTTAGTTTGCTATTTTGTATTACTCACAATTTCTTTTTATTCAAGTTTAGTGTTATCAACTTAAGGTATATTTCATTCTTATAATAATCATTCCCCGAAGAAGAGTAAAAATAAATGAGGGAAGAATAGAGATAAATAAATAAATAATGAAATTTTTTAAAAAAAAACAGGCAAAACTCTCCATATAGTAGTGCCACTCAGTGCAAGCCAGAGTAATCATCGGATGCCACAAGGCTTGTGCATAAAATCCCTATCTTGTGCCTACTCATCCAATATCCCCACATTAGTTTCTAGCTTGTGTTTTTTCATCAGTGAGGAGCCTTGGATCTGAGAGTACTGTACCTAGATCTTAGCATCTAATACAACCGTCTAGCAGTCACCTTTTATCTCTACTTAACTACAAAACTATGAGTCTAAAATTGGAAAACACAATAATATTTTCCATGCAAGCTCATTAGCTCATATGGTCATATAGGTCTGAACTCAGGTCAGTACCCATACATATTGGTGTCTTTGGTTCTTTAATAACCACAGCCACCATTATCCTATTAAGCAGGATTGCTATTAAATTACTAAACATCACATGATCACCATTTCTTATAGCTTTTATTAAAACAGGCAAAACTTTCCATACAGTAGTGCCACTCAGTGCAAGCCAGAGTAATCAATAGATGCCAGAAGGCTTGTGCGGGCTTTCATCAGTGAGGAGCATTGGATAAAAAATGGTGATCATGTAATATTTTTTTATTTTGTGATTTTTTTTTTTTTTAAATGAAAGAATTTCCAATTTGCTTAAACTCTTTTTGCTTTATGAATTACTGATAATAAATTGTTATGCTTGGATTTTACTAAATTTGTTTTCAGCAGGGAATATATACAATTAAAGTATATAAAAAAGTGCAAATTGCCAAATTTTTACATGATTTATTTTTTAAAGCATGTATTTTCAACCCTAGCAACAATCTGATTTGAATATTTTATTTTTCAATAAAACATAATTTCTGTTTCAGGTTTGATAAAAAAAAATATAGCAAGAAAGATATCTAGAAAGTGAAAGAATAAAATATTGAAGAGAATACATGTTGGATGGTTAAACAGGATTAAGTGCTTAGAAAATCTAAAAAATAGATTACACTGAACACATACAGGATTACCACTCTCTTTAAAATAAAAAATCAAGGAGTTCATAATTTGGAAAAAGAAGTTAACAAATAAGAAATGAATTGAGATTTTGAAAAAACAAAAATGAGATCAATAATTGTCTAAATAATGATACATATTATTTAAATTGAAAAAAAAGACTACCAACATTAGGAAAAGTCATTAAATTGATAAAATACATAAATATAAAGAACAAACTATACAAAATGTAAAATAATGATTGTAGAGATAATGTAGAAATTAGCAAAAAATAACAAAAATATGAGAACATTGCAGAGACTTTGACAAAAGCACTAGAAATCATAAGTGAATCTTCATCTGGTCATAAAGTAACAAATTTTGTGGGAGCCTATTAATGTACTTCCAAAAAGTTCAGGCTATTAAGCTGGATTTTTGGCCTAATGACAAAACTTAAAATAACTATTTTAGAACACTAACAGTAGTGATGAAATTTGATCAAAAAAGACCAAATTACTCAAAACAAAACAACAACAACAAAAAAATCCTTCTAGAATCACATTAAATTAATAACACAAAACTCATTAAAAAAACAATAACCAAAAATCAATTCTTTGATTCTCACCATTATAGGAGATACAGAATAGAAAATCAATAGCAATAGTAACTAGATTACTAAGATTTTTTCATAATAATACTTTTATACTATGTTGGTTAAAAGTGAAATAACAATAACTCTTCACCTCAAAAATACCTGAATCAATTTATTGTACAATTTCCCATGTTATAATATATACAATTTAAATTAACTGTTAATATTTTTATATATTTAATTAGACAAATTAAGCACATATATGATAGATTACATATAAGGTGTGATGATTTACTGAGAAACAAGTCTGTTAACTAAAAAGTATTTTGACAAAAAAAAAATCACAATAAACAATATATATATTATTAAAGCAAATGAAACCTCAAATAATTCATAAACTTATTCTAACCTGCAATAAAAATTGACAACTCTATTTATGCTTAGACAACTAAGCAAACACTGAATAATACATCAAACAGAAGAACACAAAGCAAATAAATAAGCAGACTCCAATAATTTTGTTTAGCTAATTTGCTTTCTTCATGATTAAAGATATGACTTCCCCTACCAATCCACCTTTAATTTTCCAATGCTATTTGAAGCAACAATGAGATAGTTTTAATGCTTTAAGATGTTGAATTATATATTTGTCTGAAAGTTTGACAGTCTAGTCTAGTTGGTTAGAGTATTATCTTAAATACTATATTCATTATTCTAAATATCTCTGGTTTGAGTCTCATGCTAGAACTATTACTGATCAATCCAATAGCAACCAAAGAAAGGAGAATAACACCATAACCATAGTGCTACTACGAACAGTTGAATGTAGTTAAAAAGTTCAAATAAAGTTTGAATTTTACGAGATCTTTAGCAATTAATACAAGATGGTGGAAATAATTCAACATATAATTATAAGTTGAATTGTCATTTATTTGATTAGCTAAGAATATGAAACTAGTTTACTAACTGCATATGTTATTGATCTTAGTTTTAAAATATCTGAAAATAACAGTAGCAAACTGATCATATGATGTTTTCATGGTTTTAAAATATATGCAAATAAATTTGAGGTTTAGGATAATTAATGATCAAAAATAAAAAACATATAGCCTACGTTCATTTCACTGTGCACATCAAGCAGCAAACCTTGACACTTGGGACCTCCCCTAGTATTTAATTGACTATATTCAGTGATTAAAATAATCAAACGGTTATAATGTATGAACATTCATAAGAAGTTCAAACACCAGAAATAATAAAACTGAGTACAATTTATGGATCTTAAGTGGCAGAGTTTTCTAAGCTATTATTGCATTAAATTATGTAGAGCTTTTTTTTTTACTTTCAAAATTAAAACTTTATTTACACTTTAGAGTAGATACAAGAGAAATCAATAATAGTATACAATTAGGTCAATAAGAAAGTTTCAATGAATACATATAAATGTGGTATGCAAACCATGTATATAGAAAAATCATAAGTTGTATTAGATCAATAACATAGTCTCAAGAGCTGCATAAGAAAATTATGATAGGCAAATTAATGCAAGTATAAAAGAAACATAAATAAATAAATAAAAACAAAATCATAAGGTTAAGGCCTTAAAGCAGTGTGTCATATGCATAATTTGTTAGGGATATAAAGGAAGTCAAACCTATATTTAAGGTTCAGAAATTCCATTGATTAATGACTATCTTGGCCCAAAGGCCAATGAAAACTATAACAATATTTACAAGTTGATATATATAAAAGGCACTATTGAGAATCATTAATTAGGATTTATAGGTAAATTAATTATACAGTATGGAACTAATGCAAAGTTTAGGTATTAAATACATAGGGTGTATGAAAAATCTACGTAGTAAAGTTTAAATTATTATTAGATGAAAGATGTGATATATTATTTATTCAACAGATGGGAGAAAGTTCAAGTCTTAATTCATGAATTAAGTCTATAGCCTCATCTGGCTCCAGGTTTGGTCAGTTAGCCAAGGTTGACAAGTTTCGTTTATCCTCATCTTTTATCTTGTAGAGGGACTTGAAAAATCGATTAACCATTGAGTCATCATAGCCATAAATCAAATATCATACTACATCTGGCAGTCCAAATTGAGAAGTTAATAAAAGTGTCCAGTCTTATTGTTCTGAATCGACCCTTTTTAATTGCAGCCTTAAGAGAAATGTTAGCTGGATCATTGCCATTTATCCGATCTAACGCTATATTACGGAGGTAAGTTCATGAACCACATTGATTCAGAATGTGGTCAATGGACTCCTCCTGTTTGTTGCATATGGGGGAAAGGGGATTGATGTTGTAAACCCTTTGGTAGTGGAGAAAGGCCCCAGTGGGGAGTGCTCCAAGGATGATTTTTATAAAAAAATCGACAAATTTTGGACTCAGTTTGATGAATTTTGTTAATATGGAAAATCGAGATTCCTTATGTCAATTAAAAATATATATTCAATACTAAATATAGGTTAAGAGAAAATAAATAGAATGATTACCATTGATATTAATAAATATTATTTATTAATATTAATAGTAATTTTTCTAATTCTTTTTCCTCTTAACATATACTTAATAATGAAGATAAATTTTTAATTCGCACAAAGCAATATGCTCAATATTCCTATTATGAAAAAAAATGTAACAATAGACTGATTCCTAATAATTATTAGAAAACGGAGACGTTAAATTCAACATTGTATTAATTAAGATCAAAAAGTACTCAAAAAAAAAAAAAAAGATTATGAATTAATTAATAGAAAATTAAAAAATTAGAATTAAAAAGCCTTTATACAGAGTCAAATTGTACATTTTACAAATGCACTGCAAATTTTTTTTTTTGAGTTTCACTATCAATAAATGTAAATTAGCAGAATAAATAAGAATATATATCTCAGATAATAATAATTATGAAATTTATAACTCATGAATGTTTTAGTGTTTAACAATAAATTTAAGTATAATTTTCACGAGGAAGGAAAATCTCATTTACAAAATTATCTCAATGACAGTCTAAAAAAGCGTACAATATTTTCAAAAGAACGATATGGCCCAGTATTGAATACAATGGCAAAATACAAATCATTAAGGTCTGAAGTCATTCAGAAAGATAATTTAGCTGCAGAAACCATAAGAACATAGCATCACAATATGTCAAATAAATGCAATAATTCAGGGATCCCCAACCATGTGCCCACGGGCACCATGGCGCCCCCAGACAATTTTACATGTGACTGCCGCTATATGAACACGATAAAAAATTATTTATCTGATACAAATAAATTTAATTTTTAAAATTTCTTATAAATTATTGTATTATATTGTAATCAAATTGTAGGGCATATTATACTTTTACAGCTAAAAATATAAACGTTAATTATATGTTAAAATTTTATTTTTGAAATAAATATTTTTTTGTATATTATGTGTATTATTAACAATATCCAACTATAAATTTACATTGAAAAAATAAATGGTGCCCGCCGCCTGGCCGGTATTATAGAATGTGCTCTTAAGTGCAAAAAGGTTGGGGACCCCTGCAATAATTCATTAATATGTGATAAACTTAAAACATATTTATGTTCAACAGATTGAATTGTATAACATTTTTTTATCTTTATTTTTCCTTCTGAAATTAAAATTGCAATATTCATTCTGATTTTATAAAATCTATATATATATAGGTGGTCATAGATCCATATAAAAAATCTCTTCTGGATTGTTCGCACTAATGCTATATAGACAGATATTTTCTAAATATTTTTAAAATGTTTTGTGAAGAAATATACAGTAAAATGAATGAAAAGTATAACAAAAGAAAATATTCTGGAAAGCTTTTTATTTGGAACTCATACTGTTCAAGTTAGGAAATAAATAAAAAATATATTTTATAATCATACTGTGAAAATAAATTCTAAACACAATAAATTTGTTTTATTAATAAAAATAGGTGAAATTTCTAAAATAAAAATCATAAAGCAGACAAATTTTTATTAACATTTTGAAAATCTATTCATATATATTTTTTCTCTTCCAAAGATTAAGATTTTGTCTAAAGGCAATTTGAAGTATCTAGGCAATAAGGTGCTATGATCAAGCAATATATCTGTTCATTGCCAACAGAAGTCTTCCACTGTTTGCAACTATCTTACAAATAATAGAACGACTCAACATTTAAAGCTATATAAACTTTGAATTGATAGAAAAACACACACACACACCCAAAGTATCATTCACTTTATTACTATGTATTTCTAAAAAATTACTTAAGGTGCAAAATTTTAAAGGAAATTACATTTAAATAAAAAAATTTCAATTATTCAAACTTAATTAAGAAATTGCTTAAGATTTTATGCTCTCCAAAATTTTAAATTCCCTACTTATTCTCTATATTAATATTAATAAAAAAAAAAACTTATATTACTCACTGTGAATCGAAAGATTTTGCGAATGTTGATTTCTAAACGAAGTAGTGAACTTAATTAGTGAAGAACATACTAGCTTCACACTCTCAAATCAAAATGCTTTAGATTTGCCTATATAATTAGAAAGTAGGTTGAAGATAAGACGGACACTCTTATCTTTATAAAGTCGTAAACTTGTGTTAAGATTTGTAGAGGTCCATCTCATGATAAAAATTAGCACTCAAGGTGCATAGTATTAAGGTTGAAGCCTTATATGTATTTATATTCACTATTATAAATTTTTTAAAAAACAAATAAGGCTTTTAAAAAAAAAGATAACAAACTTCATGATTTTTTTAAAGTCAAATATAAACAAGTGCTTTGAAATTTTCCAAATCATTTCGGTTTAAAATTTGGCAATCTATTTAAATTAGAGTAGATATATGTAGGACTATTATAAAAAGATTTAAATAATTTTACAATTATCTTTAAAACTGCATATAGAAAATGCTAATAGAATGTTAACAGATCTATAAACTAAAATTGTAATACGAGTAGACAAAAAATATATATATTTTGTATAGAAATGCTTTCAAATTGCTTCACTTTGCTAATATTCTCATTAATACATTGTACCGGCTTAAACCTGCATTTATATATGTAATATATGCGGGATTCGAACTCAGACTTTCACATGACCCACTACTCTCAGTGCCATCCAACCTACATTTTAATCTATGCTGATTTTGTTCGATATTTTCTTCAGAAAAGTCAGAATGAAAAGCTGATATTCAAAACTATAAATCTCATGATTTATAATCAAAATAAAAAGAAGAAATGATTATATGAAGATGATAACATTTTAAACTTCCTTGTCATTTACCAGCAAACAATATATGTGAATCTGAAGATTAGGCCAATAAACATCACATGATCATTATTTCTTATGCTTGCTCTTAACTGTTATTAACTGAGTGGCGATACATACAGAGAGTTTTGCCTGTTTTAATATGGACATTGTAGATTTACACGCTTACAGTGAGAAAATGATAATTACCATAGTTCAATGTCATGTAACAAAATTTCAAATTTTATTTTTGTTTGACATTACTTCAGGTGGAGCATAGTGATCTGAGTGACACTACTAAACATCACATGATCACTTATTTGTTTAGATTTTACAGCGTTTCAATTTTACATCACTTACTATCACACACTGTTGTATGATTCCAGTTTTTTTAATATTCTATCGAACAGTTTTTTGACATATCTTTTTCTATTGCATAGTGAGAACAAAGGGTCATAACAAGTTCTGGGTACAAATGTGATAAATGGAGAACCCATCGTAAATGATGCTGATATGTGTTCAATGGCAGCCGGGTATTTACCTCATGATGGATAAATACTACTCTGCTGAAAAAGATTTGTAATCCATCAATTTTGTATCACTTAGTCACAACTCTCTCCATTTATTAGTGCCACCCAGTGCAAGCCATAGTAACAAATAGAAACTAAAAGTTTGTACATCAAAATCTCTATCTAGTGCCTACTCATTCAACACCTCCAGACTAGTTTCCAGCATCCATTGATTACTATCGCTCCATGCAACATTCCCCTTTGATTAATGAAAACGTTTTCAAACTTTGATGTAACTTAAACTAAATTTTTAAAAAAATTATATACACGACATAATAACGTAAAAGTCTGCAAAATCATATATATAAATGAGATTATGTCTAACAAAAACGTGTCAAGCGTTGGTGGTCGAGTGGTCGGCACAGCTGCCTATCAAGCAATTGCCCCGGGTTTGCAGGTTCGCTTCCCGGCCGATGCTTTGACATATGAAAAAAAAAAACATACATAAAGGTTGGTGTATATATCTTAGATTCCCGAACAAAAGTATTAAACCCAATGCAAATTTTTATTAATGACATTTCAACACAAATATTTTATTTTAATACATAGCTAATTTTCTTTAATTATCTAATTACGTGTTATGATTAATAACAACAACGAAAGTTGCTTTTCTAGAAAAAAATTTTTTTTTACCTAACATCTTGTCAATAATTAATAAATAACAAGTAGTTAAAAAAAAAAAAAAAAGCAAGAAAAATAGTCATCATTAATTAGAAATGAGATACAATTTTTTGTAAAAAATTATTCAAACATTATTACCGTGTTTGCTGATTTTTGACCAAACTTAAGCAATTATTATTTATAATTATATACATGTTAAACATTTGAGCATGCACTATCACATATCTAAAATAGTGATTCCCAAATTTTTATGAATGTGTGACTTAAAATAGCTAAATACTTAACATACAATGATATATATTAAAAATGAATTAATATTATTGCCCTTTTTTTAAATACTAACTCATTTATATCAAACAAATTATCATGTGACTTTCTCAGCTTACTTTCAGCATCTGCATTAGGCACAGTAATTCACTCTATCTATTCTAGATCCATCTATTGGATATAAGAGCACGGACTTACACATAACCCACTATTCTCCACTCTATCTCATAACCCTGATACACTGGAACACATATATGTTGAAAAGATAAATAATCACCAATATATATATTTCATGCTAAATCAGCATTCATCAGTTGGTCCAGATTATCATCTCTACACATATATGCAGTAAGTGCTCAGATATATATTAGGATAGCCAATCTTCATGCTTTAATGGGCAAGTTTCAATCCACTCCACACTCCAACTCTTTGACCGTCCACCCAATTGAAAATCTGATGATGGAATGCTCAAAAGCCACCCTAAGGCCGAGATTCTCTTCACACCCATGTTGATTTAAAGTCAATCTGACCCCTCATGTACAGGACATAATCCATTTAATACATATACAAGGGATGGACAGACATCTCTACTATGTAATAACTGAAATATAGGCTTACTATATACCTATATAAATATATGTAATATATAGGATATATGAGCACAGACTTTCACATGATCCACTACTCTCCACTCTATTTCTTTAACACTGATAGACTTGAATACATATGTTAAAAAAATAAATAATCACCAATGTATGAATTTCATGCTAAACCAGCAATCATCAGTCAGACAGTGCTCATAGACCCTATATATTACATATATTGATATAGATATATAGTAAGCCTGTATTTCAGTTATTACGTAATAAGAGATGTCTGCCCATCCCTTGTATATGTATTAAATGGATTATGTCCTGTACATGAGGGGTCATATCGACTTTAGGTCAACAAAGGTGACAAGAATCTTGGTCTTATGGTTGCCTTTGAGCATTCCATCATCAAATTTTCAATTGGATGGACAGTTGAAGAGATGGAGTGGATTGAAACCTGTTCATTAAAGTATGAGGATTGGCTATCTTAATATATATCTGAGCACTTATTGCATATATGTGTAGAGATGATAATCTGAACCAACTGATGATTGCTGGTTTAGCATGAAATATGAATATTGGTGATTATTTATCTTTTGAACATATATGTGTTAAAGTGTATCAGTGTTATGAGATAGGGTGGAGAGTGGTGGGTCATGTGAAAGTCTGTGCTCATATATCCTATATATTACATATATTGATATAGGTATATAGCAAGCCTGTATTTCCGTTATCCATCTATTGTAAGTTTGAATAATCAATGGATATTACATAAGTAGTGACAACCAAATCCACAAACTTAAATTGTAACTAATAATCTTCTTTGAGAAGCTTTGGATTTTTAACCAGCTGCCATCTTTTTCTCTCTTATACTATCTGAGCAATGTCATTAGATTCAAACATCCCAAGATTTAGAATCCAATCCAAATTGTTTGGATAGCTATAAGTCTGACATTAGGTCAACAACTACATATGTGGGTGACAGTTATATGTTAATTGTAGACATCTTTGATCCTTTGTCACTCTATAATAGTTGAATCCTAGATCATGAGCTTGAATAATATAAAAAAATAGAGATGGCAGTTGAATAGGTGTACTTAAATCCAATGGCCTTCACTGACGAAAGCTGACAAACAGAAACTAATCTTTGAAATTTGATTGGCACTACAATGTCCACTGATTAATCAAGTTTACAATAGATATCCTGAGTGAAATAAGAAAGTGATTTACTGCTTCTAATGCAATACAAAGTTTATATTAAAATTATTACATTAAAAATATAAATAATAGTCAACAACATTAAGATATAGCAGAAAAGGATATTTTTCATACATATTATATATATTTTTAAAATGCATAGCTTAACATAAATGAAATTTTAATCTGAAGTAACCAAAACCTCCAAGAACTATGAATAAAATAATACTTATGTATCAATAAACACAAAGAATAGCAAGATAACAATTGGAACATTTAAAGGATAAAGAGACTATTTTTGCAATTATTGATAAATAAGTGTAGCTACTGGAAATTTTGGTTACTTTTATTTAAAATTATATATGTATAGGAACATGGATGTAAATACTTGATATATATGTAAAAAATCAATAAATAAATATTTTTAAATATATTGATACAAGGGTATATAAACAATATTAATTCAAATTTTAAACATCTTTATTACATTTGATATTTATTCAATATACGGTATATGATAGACAAATCGTAATGTGGTAGAAATAAATGATGAAATTTTATTATAACAAAACCAAAACAAACCTGATTAAAAAAGATTTAATTTTTTTTTTTTGAAACTATTTCTTGATCCTATTAAAAATGTTCTCATAGTGACAGTTAAAAGATTGACTGCAATAAAATTAAAATTAATCTAATCAAAGTACAAATAAATGAACAAAACAAAATTAAACAATAAAAATAAAACCACAATTTAAAAATAATAAAATACAAGCAAAAGCATTTTTTTTTCCTCATATGTCATAGCATCGGCCGGGACGCGAACCCACAACCGTCTGCTGCCAACTACTTGCTTGCAAGGCGGGTGCGATGACCTCTCGGCTAACTTTTTTTTCTTACCATAATATATATTTAATAAAGTAAAAAATAAGCAAAATAGTACTCAAAATAAACATTGTATATTTATATTGGTCAGGCATTTTTAATGATTCCTATTTTTCTATAAAATGGTTTTACATTACACAAGATTTTCTAATTATCTAATTACTTTATTATAGAAAAGTAGTGAATCTGGAAAAAAAATAAAAATCCTTTTGAGTTTTTATTTGTTGTAGATTTTTTTTAAAATTACTATTATAGTGTTAGAAATTATCAACAACTTTTTCCATAGTCATAAATGAGTTATAAAATAAATTAAGAAAAATTTAGTTAATTAAAAAATAATTCAGAAAAATAAGAGTGGGGTATCCCGGAAATAAAAGAACATAAAAAGAGATTAATTTAGGCAAAAAAAAAAACATTATAAAATAAATAAATAAAATAAAATAAAGACGAAAGGCAATCTACTTTTAAGCTTCTCACATTTATGATTTCTTTCAGTAATTTTATGAATATGATACTGTTTAGAGTTGATATAATCTCTTACTGATGAACTGATTTGCATCTAAAAACTGCTTGAAAATAATTCAAATTTAACAGTATAAAAAGTATCCTAAAATTACTTGAATAGAAAGAGTGATAAAAAGTTAAGCTAATAAATATATACACACAGGAGCAAAAAAGTATTATAAAAAAAGGTACACATAGGATATAAATTCATATACATAAAAAAAAGCAAGTAGAATAATACAACCCTGTTTAAAGAGAGCATGCAGTTATGAAAATTTATCGGCCAGCTTTATTAATCTGGAGCTTTAGCATGAAGAAACAAACTAAAGTGAAGTTTAAATTGTAAAAGCAATAGTCAGATATGTCTAAATTTAAAAAGATATTATAGAGTAAAATTATTGATGAAAAAAATCTTTAATATTATGCACAATTATAGAATTACATTATTAAGTGATAGAAGAGGGGGGGGGGTGAATAAAGAGCTATATACAGATATGCTAAAAAATTAAAAACATTAAATATAAACGAAGTCAGTAAATATTTTTTAAACTGGACTGATGAAAAATTTATATGCTAGGAACGATATTTGAAAAAAATATAAAAATGACTACTTATACTTATTTATAGAAGAAGTTAACAGTTATAAATACCTTGGTCAGATTATTAATACAGATGGAAACATAATGGATGAAATTGATCATAGAATTAAACTTGGTTGAAATGCTTTTCGTAGAAATAACTTGATACTAAAAGGAAATATGCCTATGTGTTTGAAAAGGAAGGTTTTTAATAAATAGGTTTTGCCAGTTCTTACTTATGGATCTGAGGCTTGGACACTTAACAGAAGAGCAATACAGAGACTTCAAACCACTCAAAGAAGTATGAAGAAATGCATGTTGGGAGTAACAAGAAGAGATCGAAAACGCAATGTATGGGCAAGAGAACAAACAGGTGTTACTGATCTCATCGAAAAAATTAAAAGACTGAAGTGGAGTTGGGCTGGAAGCATATTGCGAGAAGAGATGATAATAGATGGACAATTGAACTTTAAGAGATTGTAAAAGACCCAGAAAGAGACCACATGTGAGATGGATGGATGAAATAAGAAAGTGTGCAGGGGTTATGTGGAGAAGAGAAGCTAAAGATCAGAAAAGATGGATTGAACTTGGAAAGACCTTCATCCTGCAGTGGATTGATAATGGTTGATGATAATGATGATAGATGGCTACACATTTATTTAAAAAGACAAATATATTGAGATGAAATCAAAGAATAATTCTATTTGAAATCAGATAATTTACAATTTTGATTAGAAATTTGTAGAACGCCCTTTAAAAACTTTATCATGTATTTTTATAATTGCTTATTTTGATGGTCAATTGACAATGTCCATTCCTATTACAACTTGTTTTAACAAATCCTATTTGGGATTACATTAGAACAGGGGTCCCCAACCCTATGCCCGCAGGCAACCATGGTGCCTGCAGACCATTTTATGCGTGCCCGCCGCTATCTGAACACAATAAAAAATTATTTATCTGATGCAAATAAATTTAATTTTTAAAATTTCTTATAAATTATTGTATTATATTGTAATCAAATGTTAAAATTTTATTTTTGAAATAAATATTTTTTTGTATATTATTAACAATATCCAACTATAAATTTATATTGAAAAAATAAATGCTGCCCGCCACCTGGTTGAAAAAATAAATGGTGCCCGGCCATTATAGAATGTGTTTTTAAGAGCAAAAAGGTTGGGGACCCTGTATTAGAAGATTTAATAATGATTTCAGAAGTTTTAGAGATATATAAAAAATAATTATATTTTATTAAGGTGCAATATATATATTTACAAAAATATAAATTAAAGAGAAAAAAAGAACAATTACCTAAATTTTTGATTTCTTAAAACCCCCAACCTTATTGTGATTATGTATTTATTTGTAAATTCATTTTTTTTTTTTTTTGTTACCATTTTTCATTGCCAGTTTTATCTTCAAAGCACCAAACTCTTTAGAAATGCATAAAATTTCATTATTTTACACAAACCCAAAATATTAGTCATTGAACATGAAATTATTACAGTTCTTACTTTATAATGTGCATTTATATACATATATTGATACAGGTATATAACAAGCCTGTATTTCAGTTATTACATAGTAGAGATGAGTGCCCATCCCTCATATATTTATTAAATGGATTATATTCTCTAAATGAGGGGTCAGATTGACTTTAGGTCAACATGGGGTGACGAGAATCTTGGCCTCAGGGTGGCCTTTGAGCGTTCCATCATCATATTTTCAATTGGATGGACGGTTGAAGAGTTAGAGTGTGGTGTGTATTGAAGCCTGTTCATTAAAATATGTAGATTGGCTATCGTAATATATATCTGAGCACTTAGGATTGAATATATGTGTGGAGATAATAATCTGGACCAGCTGATGATTGCTGGTTTAGCATGAAATATGTATATTGGTGATTATTTATCTTTTTGACATATATGTGTTCAAGTGTTATGAGATAGAGTGGAGAGTGGTGGGTTTTGTGAAAGTCTGTGCTCATATACCCTATATATAATGTGCATTTTGAAAATTAAATATATCATCTAATCACAACTGCCCATAAGCACTAACTTGTATTACCTTTACTATTTGTAATCTTAAACAAAAATCTATTCATGAAACTAACAACTCCAAATACATTTCCGAAATAATTCATAAGCTAGATTTCTAAAGATGCCCTATCTTCTTGTTATATCAATGTCAATCTATTTTGTCACATAAAATCAGCTGACAAAATAGACTGTCTGTGATATAAATAAAAGTGGATATTATTTATAAGTTCATTTAAATAACTCTTTAAGAATCTAGTTTGTGAATTATCTTACTACCAGCATCTGGATTTGTTCTGAGAATATATTTAGATTCTTAGTGTTACAGATTTGATAAGCCGTAAAATTATTTACTTGCAAACTAATATCATTAGAATTACTTTTAAACAAATATCTTTAAATTATGGACTCAACTAATTTATTTTTACTCCCATAAGCAAAATGATACCATTGGATTTTTTTTTTTTTTAAATTTTTAGTTGCCTTAAAAATACTATATTCATTTATAGGAATTGTTAAAACATATTTTTGTTTTATGATTACTTTAATAATTTACAAACTTCCTCTTTCTTTTTTATCCTTCATATAAATAAAGTTACAATACAAGAGAAATGATCCCCAAGATGCATTTCATCCTTAACCAGCAATCATCAGTAGGCCTAGGTCACCAGTTCTCATATATATCTTTATTACAGATGGCGAATTGTCTCATCTTTATTTAGATACAATAAAAGACATGCTCCCCTAGATGCATTTCATGCTGAATCAACACTCATCAGTAGGCCCAGGTCACCAGCTCTCATATATACCTTTATTACATGAAGAGTATTTATCTATGGCAAATTGTCACATCTTTATTTAGATACAATAAAAAACAAATGCCCCCTCCCCTAGATGTATTTCATGCTGAACCAACACTCATCAGTAGGCCCAGGTCACCAGCTCTCATATATATCTTTATTACATGAAGAGTATTTATTTATGGCAAATTGTCACATCTCTATTTACAACTGCCAACCTTGTTTCACTCCCAACCTTTACTTTGTAAACCTAACTACATTTATCATTAATCATTTATTAAACTAGAGTTTTTCTCTAGCAAACATTACTACATTCTATTATAGTTTGAAGGAATATACAGCAATAACCAATTAGAACATGATTATATTTTAATATTTTTATGAAACTCATTGCATTAACTACCTACTAGCCTCATTAAAATTTAAAAAAAAATAAGATTTCTAACTGCGTCTTGGCAACATACCTGTCTTCAGTGAACTAGAATATAAGATATTAAAATAACAGAACCCTAGACTGCAGATAAATTACAATTCAGTTATTTGCTTCATCACAATAAACAATGCATTAGATACTTCAACATAGTAGTAGATCCAAGAGCTAAGGATTCCTGAATGGATTCTCAGATGATAAGTAAAAAAAAAAAAAAGGTTCAATCAATTTAATGTAATTACTGAGCTCAAACTGCCACTTCATATAATATCACTTCTTCAGCATACAATTAAGAGATTCTTCAGCAATGGAACCAAACACATAACATTGTGTCATATGTGGATCATTAATATTTTGACAAATTATTAACGTTATGACCTTGCAAAATAATTTACAATTCTAGTTGCAAATAACAAATTTTGATAGTAATTAATACAAAGTACATAAACATAAACTACAATTAAAAAAATTATGCTTCTTATCAAACATGGGGAAATTGGTGTTTTCTGACAGAGAATTTGTATTCATTTCTTAAAGATAAAGAATGATGGAATATTTTATAAGAATGTAACTAACTGTTCATCAATAACCAAAAAGTTATTTCCCCATTAAAAAAACTAATATAGATATGTGATACCTTTTAGTGTTTTTTCTTAGTTCTTTAATTTGTTATGATTCAGCTAAAGAAAGATTTGACAGACTTAGTCTTCATTTTTATATTGACCAGAATTTTGTATGCCAGGCTCTTGATTAAGTCTTGAAGTTACGGCTTATGCTTGGTCTCTAGTAAATTGTATTATTTTGTTGTTAAACAAATTCCAAGGGTCCGTAAACCTATGTGGAAGAACCATCATTTCATCCCTTTGTTTAATTTTCATCACTGTATTTCTAAAAAATTGTTCTTCATTTTGTTTGGGGGTGGATAAAAGTTTTGTTCTTACTAGCCACAGGGCCATTTTAAGAAATAAGCTAAGCCATATGAAAGCAAATTGTTTAGATTGGATGCTTTTTTTTAATGATATTATGGTGTAGTAGTTAGTATTAAGGTTGTTGTAGATGTTTTTAGATATGTTAAGTCCTGTGCAAGAATTAATTAGTGGTCAAAGATTTCTTCTTCTTTGTTGCATAGTTGGCAAATGGCGTCTAGGTTGGCAATGCCTCTTTTATGTTTAAGGAACCAATTGGTGGGCATGGAGTCCACATTAATTTTAATCGATAGGTGGAGACACTTCGGCTCCATGTTCCACCATTTGAATTGCTTTGTTATCCTTTGATTAGTGATGTTTAGTGACCCCTGCACTGTGTTAAATGGGGATATAATAGTCTATAGGCATCCCAAATTTTTAATTTATTGGTGAATGCTTGACCTGACAGCATTGGAACACTTTTTAAGTTGCTAATGCATGAGTTCAACCAGTTAATTTTGTTAGGGGGTGGGCGGTCAGTTGGTATCACTGGATTTATTATGATTTGGTAGCTTGTTTGGCTGATTAGGTTTCTTACTAGGTTGCCCATGTTTTGTATTTCATAGGCTTTCAAGAGATGGAAAGATATGCCATTGTATTTCCTTGGACATTGCATGGCCTTTATGCTTAGAGATGCTTTCTTGCCTTTCCAAAATAGTCTGGCTGCTAATGCATTTATTTTTTTGATGAAACCCTTGGTGAGCTTGATGGTAGGCAGGTAATAATTGATTTTTGTCATAATTTTCATAATTAACAATGCCACCTTACCCTGAAGCGATAGGCAGACTGTGGCTAATTTTTTGGTTACCCAGTCCATTGAATCGATAATGGACTGCTGTACTTCCCTGGACATCTGAGTTTATGATTTTGCGATTGAAAAGCCTAGAAATTTTTGAGGATGAGCTTTAAATTTGGAGTTGATTCTTGTAACCATATATACATAGAAAAAAAAAATACAACTTTGACTGATGGCTCAATTAACAAATACAAAATGCAATGTTTATTGTATTAATCAAACTTAATATTTCATTTCATTACTAAAAATGCAAAATATATGTTGTATACACACAAAATATTTACCCAGCTTATATTACAAAATTTATAAACAATAATTAAATTTAAAAAAAAAGTATATATATAAAAATTAAATGTAGGACATACTTTTGTACATCAGGCTAAAGGTCAAATTCCAGAAATATCCTCATAAACCTAGATGTTATCATTATATAAATGCTGAAACTGTTTTGGCTATGAATCATCATTATAGTATAGAATACAAATTAAAAATAAATAATTTATAAGTATTTGCAATATAATTAACAGATAAATAATACAGAAGGTATGTATATTCATAATCATGCAAAACTTGTAAACCTTCTCTTAAATTACATTCACTTAATGTATTCTCCTCGTTCACACACGTTCAATCACATACTTAAGCGGGGGGAGGGTATATACCTACAAGAACAATATACATGAACAATATTTACAAGAAAAAAAAGATATTTATATAATATCTACTATTCTTTCACCATACTTTAATATTATAATAATGTATTTAATAACTGAAACACAGGCTTATTATATACCTGTGTCTATATATGTAATATATAGGGTATATGAGCACAGACTTTCACACCACCCACCACTCTCCACTCTATCTCATAAAACTGATTACACTTGAACGCATATATGTCGAAAATATAAATAATCACCAATATACGTATTTCATGCTAAACCAGCAATCATCAGTTGGTCCAGATTACCATCTCTATACATATATGCTATAAGTGCTCGGATATATATTAAGATAGCCAATCTTCATACTTTAATGGACATGCTTCAATCTACTTCACACTCCAACTCTTCAACCCGTCCATCCAATTGAAAATCTGATGATGGAACGCCCAAAGGCCACCCTGAGGCTGAGATTCTTGTGACACCCATGTTGACCTAAGGTCAATCTGACCCCTTACAGGACCTAATCCATTTAATACATATACGAGGGATGGGCAGACATCTCTACTATGTAATAACTGAAACACAGGCTTATTATATACCTGTGTCTATATATGTAATATATAGGGTATATGAGCACAGACTACGTATTGGTGATTATTTATCTTTTCGACATATATATGTTCAAATGTATCAGTGTTATGAGATAGAGTGGAGAGTGATGGGTGGTAAAATTATCGGTTCATAAAATATCATTTAATAATAAAAAGTGAATAACTTTTTACTATTTATTAAAAACCCAAATTTATTTAAAAATAAAATTTACAAATTACTAATATTCTACAGGACAGACATTACTTACCACTAAATAAATATGATGATCAATAAACTGAAATAAAGACAAAAATAGCACAATTTTTAGCATTTCAGATGCTTGTACAGCAACCAATAAAATTAGCTGGGGGGGGGGGTAAATAATTTAATTTGCTACATTTGGCTTATTAGTATAGGAAAATATCATCAACAATATTGTATGACTTTCCTAATATGCTTCCAAGAGCAATTGTATTCACCATAGTCTAGAGCTGGGGTCGGCAAACTTTTAAACACGAAGAGCTATTTTTTTTTTTTCATATATCATAGCATCTGCCGGGAAGCGAACCCGCAACAACTGTCTGAAAGCAACTGCTTGCTTGCAGGGCAGCTGCGCTGACCTCTCGACTAACAACGCTTGACAGAGCTATTTTCTTTATATCTCCCTCCCTTCTCTTATTAAAGACCCACGATGAAAGAGTTGAAAAACATGTCTATGAAAAATAAAAATTTCTGAATTCTCTTAAAAATAAATAAATAAAAACAAAAAATTACTTTTACAATTTGATTTATTCACAAATTTCTATTATTTTAATATTCACCATAGACAATAATTACTATTCTATAATAAAGCTGAATTCAAGATACAACAATGCGTTGGTGGTCGAGAAGTCAGCACAGCTTCCTTACAAGCAGTTGTTCCAGGTTAGCAGGTTCGCTTCCTGGCCGATGCTATGACACATGAAAAAAAACCAAAACAATGCAATGCACACATTTATCCTTTCCTAGAGTCATCAAAATATTTATTTACAAATTGCAAAAAGAAATAAAAAATATGTTTATTCTTATCATAATGAAAAGAGCCGCAAGATTGGGATCAAAAAATCACATATGGCTCACATGAGCTGTAATTTGCAGACCCATGGTCTACAGTCATCTATTGTAAGCTTGACTAAATAGTATAATATTATCAAATGCCCATTCAGAGACCAGTTTTGCAAGAAACTAGTCTGGACATGGAGATTTTACAACCTTATAACATGGGGGGGGGGGGCAATTATTACTTTAAATTTATAAAAGATAGCTATAGAATAAATTGATGTAATTGTCCTTGGTAGGATAAAATGATTGTTAAACATTTTATATCGTTATTGAAAATTGTAAAACAACGTGTATGTATATTATCTTACAACTAAAAAGTTTCCCTCATTATGATTTGAAGTTGAAATGCAAAGGCAATACAGTGCTATGATATTAGTAGAACTAAACTTCATGGTGATTGTTAATACACCTGAAATTCACTGGAATAGTATTCAACAAGAAAATACCACTGGGAGAAAAAACAATTTACATTGATATAATTACAAATATTGGTATGAAGCCAGTAAAGCATCGTTATTACTAAGTGGTATAATACTATTCAACTACAATACCTATAACATTTCATTCCAAGACTTAGATAGAAAAAATTTGCAGGAATGCTATACATACTTTTTATACACATATAGATGCAAATTACACAATTTAATTAATAAATTATGTACATTATATCATCAACAAAAACAATAAAAAATATAGAATAATGCAATTATGAAAAAGATAATGGAGTAATAAAGTGAGAGAGTATATATATATATTTTTCCATATGTCATAGCATCGGTCGGGAGGCGAACCCACAACTGTCTGCAACCAACTACTTGCTTGCAAGGCAGCTGCAATGACCTCTCAGCTAACAACGCTTGACGAGTAAATTTTTACATGTAAATATTGTATGTAAATCTTTCATACTCTAAACGTAAAAAAAAAAAAAAATATTCTGTCTCATTTTTCTTGTGATGAAATCGATGATGACGAAATACAAAAGAATACAATTTTTACGCTTAAGCAAAGATAAATTCAAATTTACATTTCCCATTTTCTTTGATCTTATTGTGATCATAATGGCAGCATTTGTACATGAATTACAAATTTTAAAATGATCCCAAAACATAAAATTAATAATTGAAGATATTATTCTGAATGTAAAAAAAGTCGTGAAATACTCAGTTTTAAAACTCGTACCAATTTCTGAATCTGTACAACTAATCCCCATTTGTAATAAAAGGCTATGCCACCTTTTTTCACTGAATCCTCTCTTAAAGTCTTCAGTCATGATCCTTCTGTTTATAATCTAGTCCTAAATTATTACTTTTCAATCTACATTAAACACTTATCATGAACCATAGATATATTTTTTTAGAAGCTCCATGAACATTACTAATCCTTACAAAAATTTTCTTTTTCTTTACTATTCCATGAATTGATGGTTGGTTTTTGTTAAATATCCAATCATTTTTCTTTACTATTCTATGAATTGATGGTTCGTTCTTGTTCAATATTCAATCAGTTTCAACATGCAACTTTTTCTCCTTTAAAACTAAATCAATTATTTCCATTTTACTATACAAAGAAAGCAATTGACATTTTTAAGATTCGGCAGAATTGCTGCTTTCATTAGTTTTATGCCTTTGAGGCATTTAAAACAAAATCTCCATTTTCAAATTCAAAGCAGCTCTATGCTGTAACTGAGACTTACAGTGTAAGCCATTAACTATGCTGTATTTTATTCCAAGGATCCCTACCATATAAACCTATATATGTAGTAGCTCACATTTTGTTGACAAGACTCCATTATAAGGTAATAAGTATTGTTTATTGTACTCTAAGTGTACTGTACAATACTTTTCAACATGCATATATGTATAAGACAGATATTTTATGTGTATAGAACACACATATAAATTAAGATTATAATATAAAAAAAATTTAAAATGTTATTAATAATAAATTGAGAAAGCATATTTACATATATATTTGCAGTACTGTATGTGTGTTCAATTGTTCACAATTTTGCTTTATCACAATTAAATACCAATTACAGACATTTTTTTTCCTTCAATAAACATTTAAATTCTTATTAAAATGTAGGGACAATTTCATTACCAACAGATGTAGTTCCAGTGGTTATTTTAACATTTTTAAAACTAACAGTTTCAGAATCTATACAACCATCCTTTATTTGCAGTGAATAGCTTGGAATTGTGATATAGATTTTCAGATATATTCTTCACAGACACTTAAGACTTTCTGACACAAGACTGGCAACCAGAATGTTCTTAAGATTCATATCATTTAACCACATAGATTTAAGGCTTTTTCCATCTAAACCAAAAAATTCTCTCTTATTTTAGTTACAACTTTAGTTCTTCCAGGGCACAAGTGGCAGCAGCATAAATCTGCTTCTTTTCTCTGATCGATGACTCATTCTTTTGAAACATATGGCCAATTTTTTACTTTTCCTTACTTGATCAATTTTTTTTCTCATTTAATGAAATTACCTTATGACATTTTTTCCCCATATGTCATAGCATCAGCCAGGAGGTGAACCCGCAACAACCATTTGCAAACAACTGCTTGCTTGCGAGGTGGCTGCACTGACCTCTTGGCTAACGCTTATATCTCTCATTGTTCTACAATACATTTTACTAAAGATATGATATGTATTATGTACAGTACAGTTTAAACTTATTGAAACAAAAAATGTAAAGAAAAATTTTGTACATGTACATTTTAACTAGGATACTGAACTGCATTTAAATCATGAAAAGAATATGGATAAATAAATTCACATTTGAAATTTGAGAATGTTAAAATGGTACTTGTGAGTTTTTTTTTTTTTTTAAGTGTCATAGCATCGGCCGAGACGCGAACCCGCAATCCGGGCAACTGCCTGCTAGTGCAAGGCAGTCGCACTGACCTCTCAACCACCAATGCAAGACTACTTGTGAGTTTTCAGAACTAGCAAGATAGCAGTCCATATTTTTGATAAAATTTAATTAATACACAGTTTTGAGGCCTCACCAAGATGGCAGCCTGTATTTCATTATCGATTATTCAAAATTAATGTTAATTTTTTTAAAAAGGAATAAATTCCAATAAATTTAATTGCCAATCTTTATTTCAATTTTTTTTTTTTACTGACTTCCCAGACATGGGTTAGTTGCGTTTACAAAAAATGAATGGAAGGCCTATAATCTCCCGAAGAAGTGTTAGTTACATTTACAAAAAATGAGTGAAAGTTCTACAACCTCCCAAGTTACATTTACAAAAAATGAACCAAAAAAAAAAATACAATAATTTAGCTTATTTCATGTTGATGGTGTGCAATCCCTAATGGCTTCCAAAATCACTACAAATGAATTTTGTTGTTGTTGCAGTTGACACCATATAAATTCTGCCAAATAGGAATCCAGGTATTGTCATGCAGTTCCCTGGTCTTTTTATTTTCATATCATGACCATTAATGCACCCTTTTCTAGAGGATAGGATTTCATACCTTTGGAAATATTTCACTGCATCTTATTCTGTAATAGGAAGATTCCAAAATTTGATCATTATCACTATTTACAAAAAAAAACTGGCCAAAAAGAAGCATCCTGAATCAAAAGTTACAGCAACATTAAGAGTGTCTTGTGGCTTCCACATTATAATATAAGTATAAAAAAAAAAATTTAAATAAATATTTTTCATGAAATTTATTGGAATTTATAAATTCTTGAAATTTTACATTTTTTTTTTTTTTAACTTAACAATTAAGATCTTTGGGAGATTATAGGCCCTCGGAACATCCGTAACAATTTGGGAAGCCCTAACAGATTGCATGCCGATGAGATGAACAAACAGTAAATATAGTGTTCTTTTTTTTTTGTTTGTTTATGTAAAACATCTTCAGGAGATTATAGACCATCCACTCATTTTTTTGTAAATGTAATTAACCCATCTTCAGGAAGTAAATTAAAAAAAAAAAAAAATTGAAATAAAGATTGTCAATTAAATTTATCGAAATTTATTTCTTTATTTTTTAATTGAAATAAAGATTGTTAATGAAATTTATCGGAATTTATTCCTTTTTTTAAAATTTAACATTAACTTTGGTAAGCCCTCAAAATTGTATATTTATCAAAAATACAGACTTGGTAGTTCTGAAAAAAAAAAAATGTCTGTCACCATATTGAGATTCGTAAAATGTAATAAGTTTATAAATTTCAATGTTTTTTTATTTTTTTGCTTGCTTACATTATTTTTTTGTTTATTTGCTTTTTTTAAAAAAATTAGAATATAATTGAAGTTGTGCTGTTTGATATAACACAGTTTGCCATTTCCCTGCACTTAGTATGCTAAAAAAAAAATAGCTGTTTCTATACAAGCAAATAATATACATGCCAAATTTATGAATTTCTAATTTTCATACCCCCCCCCCCCCTCAAACCATGCGTTATTGAATTAACAGATTTTAAAGCAATGGTACAATATGACGGTCCATAAGAGTAACAACTTTCAATTTCAAAAATGCTACTGCTCTTGGTAGGTCATTGTTACAATTTAAAGCACCATTTTTTAAAGCAGAACTAGATTCCAACTTGAAGACTATGAAAATTTAAAGATTATTCAAACTCAGAAGAATATGATAAAAAAAAATGTAATAATAAGACAAAATTAATTTTAAAAAAAGAAAAAATTAATATGGTGATAATCACCGATTGTAATTTTCCACATCCTTTCTCAATTACGTGGTCATGAGTAAGTATTTGGAGGCTAATAAGACCTTAAAGGAAATAATATCAAAAAACTGATCCTATTGGTAAATAAAAAAAATGTTCCTCACTTAAAACGCCCTAATATCCAAAGAAATTAGTCTGGGCTATAAATATAGCACTACCACATAATTAAGTACTCAGATTTTAAAAGACCGCTCTGGATTAGATTAAAATAAAGTAAACTATTATTAAACAGAAAAAAATATGACTTTTTAAAATGAGACAAATCACATTGTGAAAACATTTTTCATAATTTATAGATTTTGAATAATATTTACTGAGGCTATAACCTCGATAATATGCGTGTAAAAATGCGATAGTAGGGACCTCTACATGTGTTTCAACCACAAGCTTACGCTATGGAAGAAAAGAGGGGAACCCTTCTTTACTTCAACCTACTTTCTATTTAAATAGGTGAAGCTGAAGCGGTTAGATCTGCGAGCGTGAAGCTATTCGATACTTCACTGATTAAGTCCACATTTCTTATTACACATTAATACTCGCGAAATCTTTCGATTTACAACGAGTCAATGGAAAGATTTTGTAGTTAGAAATCTATTAAAGTAATTTAAAGTTGTAATTATAAATTTATTAAACGAACATTGATTATGTAAGTAATATTTACTGAGGCTATAACCTCTATAATAAGCGTGTAAAATATTACTTTTAATAGATTTTGAATAAATAATTTCTTTTATTAAGATTTCAAACTATTGCTTTTCTATATATTTTTATAAAATACGTGAAGAAATAGTTGCTATTAAAAAAGACCAACGATCGAAAGTCTTTTAAAAGAAATCATTTAAAAAAAGTTATTTTTGTTTTACATTATTTAAAAATTTAATTGCTGCTATGCAAATGTGTCTAATCACACTATGTTTATTAAGGCATTCAAAATATTTTTTTTTTTACACTTTACTAATATCAAAGCAATGTAATAAATCGATAAAATATTTTCTAAATAACTCATTGTAGAAAAGGCCCCTTCAATATAATCCTCCAGAGACTTAGAGAAGAAGGAAGTTCTCACCAGACTTGCTGCCAAGGCAGAATTTGAGCAATTTCATTGCCTAGCCAAAAATATCTATTTGCTGATTTACCAATCATATTGGATGCTTAGCTGAATTGGTTATGGCTACTTGTACAAAATAAACCTAACTTATTGAAAGAAAATCAAGTTTATTCAATCTCAATTTGAACCCACATCATAATTGCAGCAGGCAGATACACTATGAGGACCTTCAATTAGATGACAAGACAATATATAACATTTTTATAAGATTGAAATTAAATTTTAATTGCCATAAACATTAACTTTTCATAAATCAAAAACTAATTTAAAATAAAAAAATTCTTAGATGCAATTTAAAATTAAGTAGATATCAAGTTTTATATGTAGGAAGTAGATTTAAACTTAAGTATTTTATTTGATGTAATTGTTAATCCAATATAAATTATTCATATACACATATATGGTCATTTACACATTTTAATGGAATTAATAGAGAGCTATATTAAATGTTTACATTTTTATTTCAAGAATCACATAAATATACATTTAGAATGAGAATAAACATCACATGACCACCATTTCTTATGCTTGCTTATAACTGTTATTGAAAGAGGCAAAACATGCTCTCAGATCCAAGGCTCCTCACTGACGAAGACCACAAACCAGAATCTAGTCTGGGGATATTGGATGTGTAGGCACAAGACGGGGATTTTATGCACAAGCCTTCTGGTATCCATTGATTACTCTAGCTTGCTGCGTGTGGCAATATAGAATTAGAATACATTGTACAATATCTGTTACATGATAAAATCCACAATATACAATTTTTTTTTCTTTCCTGCAAATTCCACATTTGTGCCCTCTCTCATTTCTATTACCAGAGTCAAATTTATCCAGTTCTTTCATCTTTTAATTATTTCCCAATTCTACCATTAAGATCTCCCATGACAATTTTAAAATGTTTGATATAATCAAAAGCATTTTGTACATCCATACATAATCCTTTACTGCTTCATGACAAAAAAAAAAAAATATTGGGACATAGATTTAAATTACCTGCATTAAGTATCTACAATAAAGTGAATAATTAATCTTGCCATTCTGTCTAATATACTGTCAATTTCCATAAGGTTGTTCTTCAATTTTTTATTTATAGTAAATCCTAATCCTCTTATCTCTATACTTATCACTTTATAGCAAAGTGCATATCTACTTTTTTAATGAAATGCCTTTCCAGTTATTCTTCTAATTTCTTAAAGTTCAACAATGTCCCATTTAATATTAAACAGTTCTTTCAGTTCATATAATTGTTCTTCTCGTGAAAGTAATCTCTAGTTATATACAAACGTTCTTCTCGTGGAAGTAATCTCTAGTTATATATAAATAAAATAAAATATCATCAGGAGATTCTTAGTATTCTCTTCCTATGGCTGCCAATTGATATATTGGCTAATAATCTTCTAAAGTAGGAAAAACCATAATTTAATTTTGTCATATGATAGTAAATATATAATAAAAATAAATCCTAACACACATTCATTGTCTTTTAAAAAAACCCACCTAAATAATGTTTCTATTAAGAACTATCAGACTACTAAACATCACATGATCACCATTTCTTATGCTTGCTTCCAAGGCTCCTTACTGACGAAGGCCGCAAGCCGGAAACTATCTGAGGATATTGGATGAGTAGGCACTAGATCGGGATTTTATGCACAAGCCTTCTGGCATCCATTGATTACTCTGGCTGGCACTGAGTGGCACTACTGCAGGGAGAGTTTCGCCTGTTTTAACTATCAGACAACTGAAAAGAAGGCCTTTGTTTCTTGAATTTAAACTCGGATAAAAAACCAAAAAAACTCACCATGTTAGCTGATGCATATTAGTGAGCAGTCCAATCATATTATTTTCCATATGAATAATCATATAGTAAATACATCTGTGATGATATTTGGAAGAGACATTAGAAATTTACCTCGCTCAATTCCTTTAAAGACTCAAAGAGGTATCGAAGAATCTTCTTTCAATTAACACCAAACTCCTTTATCATGTAACTTTTCAGTTTTCATATAATTTTTATTCTTATACATATAATTTTAAATTTTGCTAATTTATATTCATATCATCTGCCCTCATAAATATGCACCTATAATGACAAAAAAAAATATATCAAGTCAGATGTCACATGACTTAACATAAGTACCAATAGTACTTATTCTACATATTTATCTCTTTTCTTATATAAATGCATGGAAATAAACTATCTATTAACTTTGTTTACTGTAAAACACTTCTTGTACAAAACGTTGGTTATCAATAATATATAGCTAAAATTGCTTCACCTACACATATTATATATATTTTAAATAAAAATAGAATGAGAAATATTTTTAAAGCATTTTTAACAATACTGCATTTATTTAAAAGAAATATTAATGGATAAAAACTTTGTGATAAATGCTTAGCCAGAGCCAGCATTTAAAATATCTCTGACAGGACCCCCCCCTCCAAACCCCTGATCATGGTTTCGTGCTTTGGCACTCCTCAGAGAGGTGCATGCTTAGCCAGAGCCAGCATTTAAAATATCTGTCAGGAACCCCCCCTAAATCCCTGACCATGGTTAGGGGGGGGGGGTTCATGACAGAGATATTTTAAATGCTGGCTCTGGTTAAGCCTTTATCACAAAGCTTGTTGAGGAACTGGCAATCCTCATTGTTTATAACTCACAAGCTTAAGAGAATAGGGTCATGTGATCTATGACTTATTTTGACTATTTATATTAATGGATATTTGTATATTTTTGTCTTGAATAGCCACTTTTCAAAAAATTAAAAAAATAAATATATATATTAAGTTGTTTTTTAAATTAAAAATAATCATTATATATTAAAAACAGAAGAAAAAACCCAGTAAGTATTTGATTTTAGACAATTTTACCTTCACCTCTAAAAAAATGACAAAAATGTTTTATTATTCTAATCCTGCCAAAAATGTTTCTTTTTTTTCAACAAAAAGTCAGTTTCATTTTTTAATAATTAAAGCTTCAATCTATTAATGAAAACTACAACTATAGTATTTAACATGGAAATATCTTGGAAACTATAGAGTAAAATTTGAATAACTGAGCATGTAATTTGACTCTGAAGATAGGATGTTGTCTAAAAGAGTAAATGATTATTTTATACATTTTATTTTTGATTCCTGTATAGGGGTGATAACTTAAATTACTTTTAAAAAATTATAAACAAAGTTCAAATTTGTTTAAAAACTAACGTGTATATAATTTGGGTGACTTAGATTTAAATTGTAACATATAAAATGTTTTGAGCTATCAATATTGGTAACCATTAAAACATATATCTAGGTTTACAATATTTGCTTAAGAAGTACTTCCTTTATCAAAATATGCAGTCTTCAGAAATGTGATGCAATGCTCATCCAATTGCCTTCAAATATATTATTTGGCTTTGTAACAGGCTTGATGAAGAAGCCTATTAACTTTTCAGATTACAAACAAGTACGTTTGAGTATATAATCATTGGTTTGATTTAATCAAAATGTATTAAAAAAAGTGTATTATTATTATAATAATTAATGCTCAAATTCTTGTCTGTATTCATCAAGCACTGCACTCTCTATCTTGAACTTTATTTTTTTAAGCAAACCGGCACATTATATTTGCAATATGGTCTTAGAATCGCTGTTTTTTGAATTTACTCTTATCGCTAACTGTATAGCTTTTAAATGTAAAAAAAAAACTTTCAACAGATTTTTTATCCCCTTCTGCAATAATATATTTTCATTTCGAAAAAAACTAATAAATTTTAACTAAAATTTAGAATTTTTTCCTGTTTGAGATTAGATTATCTAATATAATTAATAATTTATTCAAAACCATATTATTTATAAAGAAATAGTTTTGCTTTGTCCAGGCTGAAAACGTTATATTCAAACATTTTTGCACAGAAACAGCGCCACCAAGCGATGTACAATGGTTATTTAATAAGTACTGAAATAAAAATTAATACAATCTTGATAAGTTATTCTTTTCTCCTTAAACCCAAAAATTATGCGCTTTTATGCACGCTTAACGTTTTCAAAGCTCCATGGATTCATATTCATAGCTGTGTGCAGTTGACAGTAATGAGGGGGGTGGGGTGGATAATTTTAAAATAATATTTCATCAACTATTAATTATTTTTATTTTTCAGTTCAACATATATTTTTTTTAAAAGCCATATTTTTAAATTCTGTACAAATATGCACAATTTGTGGTTGCTATTGTTATTATTATTAAAAGTCAACTACTGCAAGTTATTAATTTATAAATAACCACTACTCATTTTTTTAAAAAGTTTCTGTCCCATTAACCCTCTTAATATTTTATCCACTTCATCTTCACCGTTTTTGATTCAGTTGCATTTATTTTAATCCAATTTCCTACAAATGCCATCAATCTTATTAGTTATCTTATTAAGTTTATTATCACCAACAAAAGATAGAAAAAAATATACATAATGTATAGATAGTTGCCTGGATGTTAAGTGACATTTGAACATCAAAGTGATAAGGTAAGAACATCAGTTCCATTCAACTTTTGGAAATCTCTCGAGTCTGCCACGTTAATTTCTAAATTAAATTTGCAGGGCATAGAAAAATATATTATAAATGTTAAAATCGAACCACGATATACTTTTTTGATATACCACTTACATTTTAAGTTTCTTTTCTCAAAGGCAGACTGAAGCAGTTAAACATAAACAAAAACCCAAATGATTAAATGTGGCAATCAACAGTAACAATTTTTCACTATCAGTCTCTCTCCCTTAATATAATTTGCCATAATATGTCAAAAATATTACTTAACTATTTCTTATTCTATAAAAAATTTAACTACTTTTCTGCTTTAGTCTTTAAACAATGTATGTATTACAAAACATTTCAAAATACTCCTATCAGAAGTAAATTTGAACTGTCTTTGAGAAAAATTATCATTTACCATTAAAGGCAAATCTAATTTTACACAATGGGAAAAACTTTTAGAGGCACAGAAAACATCATGCATCATCATCATCTTTACCAGAATAATGCCAGTTTTAAAATGATCTGAAAAATAAAGTCAATATCTGTTTAGTTTCAAAGAATTGACTTTAGATAAAGGTCAAGTTGAGTACGTACAAAAATTGTATTGATTAATGAATTATACATTTCAAATATGTAGGAAAAATGATATTACAATTGACTTTAAATATTTAATTTATATAGCATGATGTTTTTTTTTATAAATTATAATTGAAGAGTAGTAATTAATTTATATAGCGCACAGAGAACTTGTGTAAATAGTCTAAACAGGCACTAAACTGTATTCAATGCGCTTTAAAATTTGCAATAATCAAGCATATTTGCCAATAGAGGGATCTTCCAAACCACATTATCAGCAAAATATGCTTGATTATTACGAATTTTAAAGCACATTGAATACAGGTTAGTGCCTGTTCAGACTATTTACATAAATTATAATTATAAATGTAGCTTACTCCACTGCACGTGCGATTTACAGATCGGACGCTAATTATAATGAATACTCTTTTTTCCAAACACAAGATAAAATCTTTTTAAAAGATAGAATAAACAACTCTATCCTTTTCACCCAAACTATATGTATAGGCAAATCTGAAACATTTGGAACTGAGAGCATGAAGATTTAATTAATCACTTATACTCTGATTTTTGTTGATGGCATTTGTGAAATTTTTACTATTCATGATATGTCATTATTAAATGAAAACTTAATTTAAAGTGATGAATTAAATCTTCAAGCTCTCAGTTTCAAAGGCTTCAGATTTGCCTATACATATAGTTTGGGTGAAAAGGATAGAGTGGATCCATTCTATCTTTTAAAAAGACTTTATCTTGTGTTTGGAAAGGAGAGTATCCATTATAATTTGCGTTGGATCTGTAAAGTGCATGTGCAGTGGAGTAAGCCACAATTATTATTATAAGTGACTTTAAAGTAAATTTTTGTTATTAATTTTCTTTAGACTTTTATATTTCACATTGTGTGATTGAAATCATTTAAGATTTATCAAACTGATGAAAAATGATTGCAAACAAACAAAATGTACAATTATTAGTAATCACTGCTTGTCTATTTGATCTTCTCTGACTTAAGTTGACATAATTATACAAGTTGCTGTAGTTTTAAATATATTTTTAAAAAACTAAACATAGGCAAGCGTTGGTGGCGAATGGTCAGCACAGCTGCATTACAAGCAGTTGTACCGGGTTCGCTTCCCGGCCGATGCTTTAACACATAAAAAAAAAAAAAAACTAAACAAAAAATCAACAGATGGTTAACATATACAATAATAAATAAAACTTTATCTCAACAAAATTTGAAAAAAACCATTCACATAATACATTTTAGTTTTAATCTAAATATAGATGCTCCTTTGAACTAAGCTATAAATAAAAGTCCATGACAAAAAGATTTTATCCAGATATTTAATAAAGAATTAGTAAAATAATATGAATTGTTTGCATAACTTTTGTTTGCATATAGATTTTACTTTCAACAAGTAAAATCAATAAGTAATTGTTTTATTTGTCAATTATTTTTTTATTTCTCTTTTGGAACTACTTTAATATATTCATTGATATGCAAATTAAAAAAAAACATTTTTAAATATTTAAAAAAAAGATAAATTTATTGTAATTTCATACTTAGTTGTACAAATATAATGTACATTTGTATGAAATTTCGTTATATAAATCTTGCAGTATTTCATTCAGTAGTGAATCATTTGTCATTGAAATATGCTGTATGTATATATAATACATAATAAAACTTTTAAATTCAACGCATAAATATGTCTTGCGTTGGTGGTTGAGAGGTCAGCGCGACTGCCTTGCACTAGCAGGCAGTTGCCCGGGTTGCGGGTTCGCGTCCCGGCCAATGCTATGACACTTAAAAAAGATAAAGACATATGTAAAAAAAAAAAAAAATAGTTCTCAAGATATATTTCTGACACAATCTGTCTTTATCAACTAGCCCTGATTCTTATCCACACATGTCTTAATCATCAAAGTATAGTATTCATTCATAGTGAATAATTACAATTTAATTAATAAGTGTGCCACTAATTGAAATTTGACAATATCATCCAGGATAAATATTAAAAATTATTTATTAATTTTATTAGGCTATAAAATATTATCTGACATTTAGCCTAGATTATAAACTGTAAACTCAATTAAAAAAAATAATATGCCACTTATTAAATCCATGCATGAAAATTATTTATTAACATCTTCCACTTTTTCCCAATCATGTATGCTATATTGAATACATAATACAATTTATAACTTCAATGCACTTAAAGCATAGAATATTATGTAAGAACAGCATGGTAAGGTCTCATAAAAGTGAATGTCCAAATCAATTATATCATATTTTTAAGTGATTACTTATTTTCATTTAATAAGTGATTTTGTCTCAATAAGTAAAACCACTAAACATCACACTATTTCTTATGCTAGCACATTACTGTTATTAAAACAGGCAAAACTCTCCATACAGTAGTTCCATTCAGTGCCAACCAGAATAATCAATGGATGCCAGAAGGCTTGTGCATAAAATCCCTGTCTAGGGCCTACTCATCCAATATCCCCAGACTAGTTTCTGGCTTGTGGTCTTTGTCAGTGAGGAGCTTTGGTTCTGAGAGCCTAAGATCTATGTGCAGTGCTCTCAGATCCAAAGCTCCTCACTGACAAAGGCCACAAGTCAGAAACTAGTCTGGGGATATTGGATGAATAGGCACTAGATAGGGATTTTATGCACAAGCCTTCTGGCATCCATTGATTACTCTGGTTGGCATTGAGTGGCAATACTGTATGGAGAATTTTGCCTGTCTCAATAAGTGCTTAGTGGATTTGCATCAGGAAATGAAATATTACCAAAATTACATTACTATTGTGAATATTTGAAAATTTAATTAATTTCATACTCATAGACTGTTGATGACTGAATTTATTATTATGAATAACATCTAACAATTAGCAAGCGAGATCTTCTTTCACTGGCTGATGAATAACAATTTCACCATCAACATTTGTGAGACTTTACCATGCTGTTCTTAAGTAAGATTCTTTTATCCAATTTAATAGTAATTTTCAACTGTATTATATCATCACTATATACATATACTACCCTATCTTTATTGTATGGGCTCAGGACTGTTAATTACTAATTGATGATTGCCTGGTAACATCAAAAAACAAAGTTTTTTCTTTATAAATCTAAAAATCCATGAAAATATTTAATTTTACATATATATCTTTGTGTAGGTTATTTATTTTAAACAACCAAATTTATTTTAAATTCTTTCTAACAGGGCTTTAAAATATCCAAGAATATAAATTTTTACTCTGCTATTTTATATGTATGTGGGCCATCTTCAATTTCTATCTCTTAATTTCTGACAGTAACATACTTTAAACTAACAGTCATTTATTTTTATTCTTTTCAAAATCCATATTATTTCTTTAAAAAAAAAATAATAATAATTCTAGTTCATAAAAATTCTTTGACTTTCCTTTCTGAGCAAATCTCACTGATTGTTGCTTTTTTTTTTCAATTATTGATTCTATTAAAACTTAACCATTTATACAACATAAATATCCTACATATATAGGTCCATTATTTTCATTATATCTACATTTAACTTCAATTTCATATCAAGGTTTAATCTTGGTAGATAGCTTTGTTGTCAATAGATACTTAATCTATTCAGAATTAAAATTTTTTCTAAATCTTCAATTTATTAATACATCGCATGACTATATGGAGAGTTTTGTCAATTAATACATAACATCAAATAAAATATATTTTTAGAATGAAACCACGATTTTATTTATGATACTATTTCTAATTGCATACATAATTATTAAGATATATACCTTGAAAGTAATCTTCCCTATATGTTTTAATAATAATAAAAAAAAGAAAGTCATATATAAAATGACATATATAAGAAATCATATATAACATGTCATTACTTTTATAAGCTTGTATTTACAAAAATGTAATACAGAGGGCGTACCAATAGCTCAAACAAGCTCTTAATTGATAAGTGCAGTATGAGAAAATATTTAAAACCTCTATCCAGAACCTTCCCACTGACATGAGCCATCAGAAAACAGTTGGTCTGGAGATGGGAAGGTTCTGGATAGAGATTTTAAATATTTTCTCATACCGCACTTATCAATTAAGAGCTTGTTTGAGCTATATGTTTTAAATAACCTTTTATTTCTCTAACTCTTGATCTTGGCTTATGGGCTTAAATAATTGAGTAACTTTGTATCAAAGTTTGAAGACTCGAAATGAAAATTGATATTAATAAGAAATTAAAGAATGTGTAATGGATTTGATGCTGAGTTTTAATTTGCTTCAATTAAAAGCAAAAATAAGTTCATTTTCCTTATTTCTAGGTTTACAGTATGATGATAATTTGTATTACTCTCATTAATTCAGAGAGTAATCTACTCAATAAAAATTTGGTTTAATAATTAACATTAAAAAAAATTCAAATGCCCATTACTAATCAGTGATAGAAAAAAAAATCAAAAACTTGTCAAGCGATGGTGGGCGAGTGGTTAGCACATCTGTCTTACAAGCAGTTGTCCCCGGTTAGCGGGATCGCTTCCCGGCTGATGCTATGACACATGAGAAAAAAAAAGATCAAAAACTTTTTGGCTTTAGTGGACATCAAACTAAGACTGTGAATAAGTTTACCTTTCTACTGAAAAAGCTATCAAAATATTTCTATTCAAGGTAGCTTTTTGAATCAAATAATATTTGTGAATGTTGAGATGTAAAATAGATTCCAATAAGCTTCTGCTATATTTAACAAGTTAAAAGATTATTTCACTATGATAATAAGATAAATATGTCAGCCAAATTAGTTGGATATAAAAATGTCATATTAGATTTACTCTATGAAAGTGAGACATGGATTCTTTACATAACATAGAGGCATTTAAAAATTTTAATTTAATGATGCTTTAGAATTTCTGAAAATACAATGGCAAGATAATAAAATCAATCAGTATGATTTTTAGCATATTGGATGTAATAATATTGAATGATAATTAAGACAAACCTTTGCTGGACTGAGATATGAATCATAACAAAATTAACATATTTCCTATAGAATATTTATATTAAAATAAGTCACAGATCACATGACCCTATTCTCTTAAGCTTGTAAGTTATAAACAATGAGGATTGCCAATTCCTCCACAAGCTTTGTGATAAATGCTTAGCTAGAGAAGGCATTTAAAATATCTGGCAGGACCCCCCCCTCCAAACATCTGACCATGGTTTCATGCTCCGGCACTCCTCAGAAGGTTCTAGGATTGGCAATCCTCATTGTTTATAATAATAAAGCATTTAAAATATCTGTCAGGACCTCCCCTCCAAACCTCTGACCATGGTTTCATGCTCTGGCACTCCTCAGAGAGGTGCTAGGATTGGCAATCCTTATTGTTTATAATATTTATATTATTGTGAAATTGAGCATGGTTTTACAGAAGAGGCAGACTATGTTTACATTATGAACCTTACCTCAAAAATGATCTAAAAAGTACTAAATCTTTACTTACCTGAGAATACAATAGGTTATACTTAGTAAGGTGTTTATATCTTTAAAAAAAAACACTGCAAAAGAAATTAAAAGATAATATATCAAATAAAATGGACTAAAGAATAAGAGTGTTTCATATGTGGATTAGTTTGTTTTTCACAGGTTGGTTTGTATAATTATTGCAAAACTAATTAGTAGTTATTAAAAGTAATCTCTAACATTTTAATCTTTTTGCTCTCTTTATATTTATTTATTTAGCATATGGATTTTTTTAACAAGCAGCTTAACTATTAACAAATATCGTAAAAGAACTTATACAGATTCCAAACAAATGATAGATTCACTAGGGGTTTTATTAAGTTTGTTAATTTTCTAGTCTCCATAGATTTGACAGTCATTAACTATGTGATTCATGGTTTAAATTCGTCCATATCTATCCATATCTACAATTGTCAGTGGCTGTTAGATTTCATCTATGAAACAGAGAAGCACATAAACATGAGTTGTCATGAATCTGTTGATGAGATTCCAGTAATGTATAGGAATTCAAATCCATCTGGCTTTACTAATGAATCTGAAAAAAGGAAATGTGTTTCAAACCTAATAAGAATGCCATTCCTCATTATGATTAAACATCCAGAAAAGAGATCTTGATTTAAGATTTTCTGAGAGGCAACTACCCTTGTAATACCTGATGAAGAAATATGTGGAAGAACAGGAAGCAACCGCAAAAATGTAGACTTTAGTTTAGGAAGCAGTAAGATTTCTATAAGTAATTATAAATAACCAGAAATATAAATTTTTTATGGCACTACTAAACAAATGTAGCTCTATAATCTAAAATATTAAAAAAGTGCATTAAGAAATCAACATTTCTGACTTGTATATATAAATTCCAAGTGAGCTTTGATTGAAAGTTATCAATAACTAATGGAGAACAGTCTAAATAAGCTGGTTAGGTATTAATAATTGGTAACCAGAAAAATCAGTATTGGACTAAGGCAATCTTGACAAAATCTGGAGAAATGGGATGAAACACTTTAATAAAAACAATATCAAAACAATAACACTGATAAAAACTGCCATCGTTTCCTTATTGGAAAAGAGAAATCAGCAAAATCTGAACAGAAGCAACCCTACAAGAAAAGATTTAGAACTCAAATATGATAAGAAACAATCCTTTCAATTGTATTAGATAGACAGATTAACCAACAATCTACTTATTCGAGAATTAATTCATCACAGATAGCATAATAAATTATAACTGAATTCTTGTGGCTAATATTTTTGGTGTGAGGAAAAGAAAAATTGATTTCTGGAACTATTAACATGGAAGTTACATCTTAAAAGGATTGTTAAAGATATTGAAGAAGTGATAGCTGCAAATCCTTGGCATCAGATGAAATTCGCTGTCTATAACTTTGGAGAGATTAAAGCTACTTAAAATCATAATCTGCTCTAAATAAAAAAAAATATGAGAAGCAAAATCATGTCAAAAAATAATGTTCTTGTCAAGTGTTGGTGGTCGAGAGGTCAGCACAGCTGCCTTACAAGCAGTTGTCCCGAGTTAGCAGATTCGCTTCCCGGCTGATGCTATAACACATGAAAAAAAAAAATAATGTTCTTATTTTTACTTTAATAATAAAGAATAGTCTTATTATAGCAAATCAGCATTACATATAACATTATTCATTCCTGTACAAGTATATACATTAAGTTAGCATTCTGATGATAAAGAGAATGATCCTTTTTATAATAAACTGCAAAAAAAATAGACATAAAAAAAGAGAGTATCATGGGAGACGTAAAAAAAAAAGTATTATGATGCTCGTCATGTATGTACAAATATTCTATACCAAAAGCAGAGTGGGTTAATTAGGCAACAAGCTACTGTGATGAAGCGATAGCATTTAAATATTGTCAGTAATATTGTTTAATAACATCTATATGTAGTTTATTATAGGATCTCCAATTTAGAACTATTTCTATATTTTAATAAATCCTGCCATCATTAAGAAGCATATAACAGATTTAAATATTTAAGAAAAATAATGACAGAGAGACATTTGTGAGGAATGTTTAAACTTGTAATGGAATTCGCCTTTCCACATAAGTAGTCACAAGTTCACGTAAGTTTCTCCTTCTCAACAAACAGAAAACAAATTTATTAATTTGAAACTATAGCCTTTATATTGATGAAAAAAGTTGCATAACAATAGAGTATTTATTAAATTTACAACTATAAAATTAATTTTTGTAAAAAAAAAAATACAAGCATAATCAATGATAATTGAAATTATCCATCGTTCCGTTTTATGCAAATGGATGCCATTAGAAAGAGACAAAAGCTAGCTTAAATAATTTTTGGAATCATTAAAATATTATAAACCTTTTAAAAATAATTTTAAATGAAACCAAATATTTCTAAAAAGAATAGACACTAGAAATCCTAATTTTATTAATAGAATAAACAGGAAATTCATTTGCACATCAAATCTCATAGAAAACATGGAATATAATATGTTAGCAATGATGGTTTTAAGAATTTTATATTTGCATCAGACTTTAGCAGTGTTAAATAAGTTTCAATTATTAATTCGATCTTAATTTTGGAATTGAACATTATAGAAAATAACCTAAGCTATCGCCCTGCACAAAAATCAGATTTCTCCGATGATCAGGACAGAAGTTATCACTCCCCTTCCGGTGGATTGCCCCCCCCCCCTAAAAAATCAATAAATAAAAATTTTTCAAATCAACACAGAACTACAATGAAGTGATTCCTGAGCTAAAGACAAAAGTGAGTACAAATAATGTTTTAGACCTAAATAGAAACTTTGAAGCTACAAATTAATCATATTTTTTAAGCAATAATTATTGAGAATTTTCCAAAGTTTAACAACAAACTTTCAGATTATACTTGTATCATTCATTACTAACCAAAACTTAAAATTCAATCAAAAGAAGCAGAATCCAACTAGTATCAACAAAGAAAAATCATTGTGAATCCTGAAGGACATTGGTTGGTGGGTTTAGCAGCTGCTGTGAACATTTGCAGACACAGGAGTCTGATGATGATCAAGGGCGGATGTTCAGCTCCATTGACCTCAGTGTGCAAGATGATATGGACAAATGATTTATTCCCATGGTGTGCAAGTAAATCCAGCTTGATTTCAAGACTACATGAATTAAATGTTGTATTGGTGGGTGTGAGTTTGCACTCCTTTTCCTCGAGTGTGGTGATAGTGGTCATAAGGGGCTTGGTTCATTTGGGGTGGTGGTCAACGATCATTGTCTAGCCCAGGAATACCTGCTGGGAGGGTGAAAGTCACTACCTTCACATGGACTTCGCCACGAAGGGCTACTGCACCTCTTGATGGATCATTTGATAGGTCAGTGTTGATTTGCACTCACTATCATTAGGTTTCATTTTTTAGCTTTAAATTTAGTGCATTTGTAGAGCAGTTGGTCTATTTCGAGCCACCACCATTTTTTTTTGTAACATGGATGGAGTTCTGTTTTATGGGCATGGGTCTGCACTCCTCCCTTTTCTTCAGGGGTGGCTGGTTGTAGACATTAGGTATCTGGTTTATGGTATGGGCTGTTAACAATTTTGCCACTGCCCAGCTCTGGTTGGCTGCTGGATCCCTTATAGGCTGGTTTTGGGCAGTGTTGATCTGGTTCTTTATTTATTACTTCTTAGTTTTACCCAAGTTGGCTTTCCAATTTTGGGCAGGTAGACCGATTGTGATCCCTGCTCATTTGGACTGCTAATTGGGAGGCAGAGGTATTCAGAATTGTCTTGACATGGCTCGGCGGCTGTGGTTCGAGAGTCTATTGCTTGATGAACTTGGGCCTTGGACCTCGCTGCCTGTTGTTGTGGTTGGCACAATGCTGGATTTCACCCATTCAGCTGAAACATTTGAGTCTTCGCTTCGGGGCCCCGGGGGTGGGACCATTGGGTGATGGTTAATTTCTCGATGGCCAGGCCATGTGGATCCACATACAGACACACATTAATCACATTACAGCAATTTTTATGGATGTAATTACTTTTGAACATATGTAATTTTACCTTGTTACATTGAATAACTGTGTAATCCTTGTTACATTGAATCACTGTGTAATCCTCAATGGGTAAGTGTACCCAAAAGTTTTTGTAATCTTTTATTAATAAAGGTTACTTTGAGAAAGAAAAAAAAGATTGCCATTATAATCAAATAGAAAAAAGTAAATTTATTATCACTAAAATCTGCGAAATACTTGTGATTAAAATATTATGAATATATCTTTTCTAATTTCTCAAGACACACAAAGCATATATTAAATTCTGAATAAGATTGGAACAAGAGAATCAACGACATAACTGATTTAAATAAAAAAGCTTCAGAAAAGAGAAGAAGATTATGAAAGTATTCTGGCAAAGCAAGCAGAATCATCGACTAGTTTTTATGACAAAATTTATATAATAAAATTGTTGATTAGGAAGAGGCAGTATAATAATAAATCAATGAAAAGGTTTATTTAAACTTCATTGTATCAATATTTCATTATCTGTGGTCAAGTTGCAATCTTTAAGTGTCCATATATATTCAATGGACCATTAATAAGAGTGGATTTCCATTCTTGCAATTAAAAGATGAGAATGTTGCATTGACAGCAGTGAGAAATATTGATTATCTTTATTGTAAATGTTTAGGTGGTTACCGGTTGGTTTCTAATGGTTACATAATTATCCCACTTAGCTTCAAGCATTATTTCATTTATTGCTTAATATTTATGTATATACAATTAGAAATAGTATCGTAAATAAAATCATGGTTTCATTTTAAAACATATTTATTTTGATGTTATGTATTAATAGATTCAAGATTTAAAAAAAAATTAAATTCTGAATAGATTAAGTATCTATTGACAACAAAGCTATCTACCAAGATTAAACCTTGATATGAAAATGAAGTTAAATGTAGATATAATGAAAATGATGGACCTATATATGTAGGATATTTATGTTGTATAAATGGTTAAGTTTTAATAGAATCAATAATTGAAAAAAAAAAGCAACAATCAGTGAGATTTGCTCAGAAAGGAAAGTCAAAGAATTTTTATGAACTAGAATTATTATTATTTTTTTTTTTAAAGAAATAATATGGATTTTGAAAAGAATAAAAATAAATGACTGTTAGTTTAAAGTATGTTACTGTCAGAAATTAAGAGATAGAAATTGAAGATGGCCCACATACATATAAAATAGCAGAGTAAAAATTTATATTCTTGGATATTTTAAAGCCCTGTTAGAAAGAATTTAAAATAAATTTGGTTGTTTAAAATAAATAACCTACACAAAGATATATATGTAAAATTAAATATTTTCATGGATTTTTAGATTTATAAAGAAAAACTTTGTTTTTTGATGTTACCAGGCAATCATCAATTAGTAATTAACAGTCCTGAGCCCATACAATAAAGATAGGGTAGTATATGTATATAGTGATGATATAATACAGTTGAAAATTACTATTAAATTGGATAAAAGAATCTTACTTAAGAATAGCATGGTAAAGTCTCGCAAATGTTAATGGTGAAATTGTTATTCATCAGCCAGTGAAAGAAGATCTCTTTTGCTAATTGTTAGATGTTATTCATAATAATAAATTCAGTCATCAACAGTCTATGAGTATGAAATTAATTAAATTTTCAAATATTCACAATAGTAATGTAATTTTGGTAATATTTCATTTCCTGATGCAAATCCACTAAGCACTTATTGAGACAGGCAAAATTCTCCATACAGTATTGCCACTCAGTGCCAACCAGAGTAATCAATGGATGCCAGAAGGCTTGTGCATAAAATCCCTATCTAGTGCCTATTCATCCAATATCCCCAGACTAGTTTCTGACTTGTGGCCTTTGTCAGTGAGGAGCTTTGGATCTGAGAGCACTGCACATAGATCTTAGGCTCTCAGAACCAAAGCTCCTCACTGACAAAGGCCACAAGCCAGAAACTAGTCTGGGGATATTGGATGAGTAGGCCCTAGACAGGGATTTTATGCACAAGCCTTCTGGCATCCATTGATTATTCTGGTTGGCACTGAGTGGAACTACTGTATGGAGAGTTTTGCCTGTTTTAATAACAGTAATGTGCTAGCATAAGAAATAGTGATCATGTGATGTTTAGTGGCTTTACTTATTGAGACAAAATCACTTATTAAATGAAAATAAGTAATCACTTAAAAATATGATATAATTGATTTGGACATTCACTTTTATGAGACCTTACCATGCTGTTCTTACATAATATTCTATGCTTTAAGTGCATTGAAGTTATAAATTGTATTATGTATTCAATATAGCATACATGATTGGGAAAAAGTGGAAGATGTTAATAAATAATTTTCATGCATGGATTTAATAAGTGGCATATTATTATTTTTAATTGAGTTTACAGTTTATAATCTAGGCTAAATGTCAGATAATATTTTATAATCTAATAAAATTAATAAATAATTTTTAATATTTATCCTGGATGATATTGTCAAATTTCAATTAGTGGCACACTTATTAATTAAATTGTAATTATTCACTATGAATGAATACTATACTTTGATGATTAAAACATGTGTGGATAAGAATCAGGGCTAGTTGATAAAGACAGATTGTGTCAGAAATATATCTTGAGAACTATTTTTTTTTTTTTTTTTTTTTACATATGTCTTTATCTTTTTTTTTTTTTAAGTGTCATAGCATCGGCCAGAACGCGAACCCGCAACCCGGGCAACTGCCTGCTAGTGCAAGGCAGTCGCGCTGACCTCTCAACCACCAACGCAAGACATATTTATGCATTGAATTAAAAAGTTTTATTATGTATTATATATACACACAGCATATTTCAATGCCAAACGATTCACTACTGAATGAAATACTGCAAGATTTATATAACGAAATTATATACAAATGTACATTATATTTGTACAACTAAGTATGAAATTACAATAAATTTATCTTTTTTTTAAATATTTAAATATGTTTTTTTTTAATTTGCATATCAATGAATATATTAAAGTAATTCCAAAAGAGAGAGAAAAAATAATTGACAAATAAAGCAATTGTTTATTGATTTTACTCGTTGAAAGTAAAATCTATATGCAAACAAAAGTTATGCAAACAATTCATATTATTTTTTTCATATGTCATAGCATCGGCCGTGACGCGAACCCACAACCGTCTGCAACCAACTACTTGCTTGCAAGGCGATTGCGATGACCTCTCGGCTAACAATGCTTGACAACAATTCATATTATTTTACTATTTTTTTTATTAAATATCTGGTTAAAATCTTTTTGTCGTGGACTTTTATTTATAGCTTAGTTCAAAGGAACATCTATATTTAGATTAAATCTAAAATGTATTATGTGAATGTTTTTTTTTTCAAATTATGTTAAGATAAAGTTTTATTTATTATTGTATATGTTAACCATCTGTTGATTTTTTTTTAGTTTTTTTTTTTATGTGTTAAAGCATCGCCGAGAAGCGAACCCGGGGCAACTGCTTGTAATGCGGCTGTGCTGACCACTCGGCCACCAACGCTTGCCTATGTTTAGTTTTTAAAAAATATATTTAAAACTACAACTTGTATAATTATGTCAACTTAAGTCAGCGAAGGTCAAATAGAGAAGCAGTGATTACTAATAATTATACATTTTGTTTCACTACACAAGACTTTGTATATTTAATGAGTATTAATACTTTATTTCTTTAAATATATAAATAGAAAATAATGGAGTTAATATTGGAAAATTCATTACATTTGCTGACGATAATGATGCAAACAAATTATGCATATTAAAGATGCAACGGCCTTCAATGTTTTATAATGTAGCTTCAATTTTTAAATCTATAAAATGCCAAAATAAACTGAATTAAAGAATGGCAAAGAATGATAAATTATCACTAGTAAAAAAGTTTTAGAGTTCTTTATTTGGTCATAGTATCTTATCTAACCTTTTGAATCTGTATCCAGGCAGAAAATAGTTAAAATATTGATAGGCACTAAAAATAAACAACGAAAGGATTAAATAAAAAACATAAAACGCAAATTAATATTTTAAAATAGAGTAAGACCCTGTTAATAAAAAGAAACAATAAAACTGAAAAATATAACGACCAATTTAAGTTTTTAACAGAAGAGTATTATTTCAAATCATAATAAATAGGAATCAAATTAAATATTGTCTAAAGTGTAAATTTAAACGAAAAAGAAATAAAACTAATCCAAAAAAGGAACAAATACTGGCATTTTTTGGAGCATGCAGAATATGAACATGAATTTAACATATTGATGGGCATTATTTAAATATATATATTATTGAACAAATTACAATGAGGAAAAAAAATTCTTAAAAGTTTAAAAAATTTATCAGATAACTTGACAAAAACATTGAATATATGAAGACAGCAAATGATAAAAAAAAAAAATACATGTAAATGGTTTGGCAGATTATTAATAATGTGATAAAGGTAAGAAATAATAATTTTGTCACTAATTATGGACAAATTTATAGATGAATATAGGTAGTATGTTATTTGCATTCTCATCTAGATTTGTGCATGTACATATAAATATAATGAGCGTGGTAATAGCTCTCTCTAAACAAGCTTTTTTTTCCCTCCATAAATCGCAAGAGAAAGCATTTAAAATCTGTATCTAGAATTATGTAAATCTGGACCAACTGATGATTGCTGGTTTAGCATGAAATACGTATTTGGTGATTATTTACCTTTTCAACATATATGTGTTCAAGTGTATCAGAGTTATGAGATAGTGTGGAGAGTGGTGGGTCGTCTGAAAGTCTGTGCTCATATACAAGCTTATTAAATTAAATCATGTGATGTATGACTTGATTTCATTACTATATAAATACAGTACAAGTAATATGTTCTAATAGAAATTATAAATTGATCAAATAATTCCCACAAATAAAAATGGTGATGAAAATTTTGATGAGAAGAAAATAAAAATAAAAATTTGAAGCTCGTCAGTAGCAATTTGTACAATATATATACTCATTCTCAGTAAGCATATAAATTTATCAATACCCTCCCCTCCTGTTATTTCATTAATAAATCTAATGAGATCAACTTTATATATACATAAACAGAACTTACTTTAAAAGTGGAAAGATATTTTGGATGGAAATCATTCTGTTTTTAAAAAAACAAATACATAGTAATTATATTTTGAAACATTTTTCTGATATAAAGATAAAGATTATCAACAAAATATTAGTGTCATTTTCAATTACAATACAAAAAGATAAATGGAAGAAACAAAATCATTTAAACTTGAAAATAATATTTTCTAAAGTTGAACGTACAAACTATTTTAATTAAAGGAATTTGCAGTTATAGAAAAAAAAAATTCACGGTAAAGATTATTCACTTAACTTTTTTTCTAAAAAAAAAAAAAAAGGGGGGGGGGGGAATAAAATATAAATACAGAAAACAGAAAAACATTTTAAATATTAAAATATACAATTTTGTATTTTTATCAATAAAAAATAAACACAAACAAATAATTTCATATATATTATTTAAGATTCAATTGCACAACAATTCTAATTAGTTAAAATATTTGCGAATAAATCATGATTATTAATAAATGTGCTAGCTACTTCAAAAAGTGTGCCAATCTAGTGTGCTTTAGAAGCAGACTGATAGTTAAAGATTCTTGAATCAATTCAGAACTGACTAAAGAGTAAAAAAACACCCCAGTTTGGTCATTCTTTGTAACAGTCCATATTAAAATAAATTCACATTGCCATCAAACAAAACAAACTTTATTTATCTATTTATATTTTGCAGAGAATGACATTATTATAATTACTATTGTCTCATTAAAATGAAAAGTTACTCGGCAATAAATATAAGTAATTCATCATATATTATTGTACTCCTTCATTAAAGGAAATCCTGAACAAAAGAATCGAGCTAACTAGGATATAACTATAATGAACAATGAACTGCTAACATACAGTATCTAATAAAACAATATATTTCAATAACTAAATATATAAAAAAAACTTATTAAATAAAATACTATAACACTTAAATTCAACATAAATAATCAGGGTTCCAACTATAATAATCTATTCATTTCAATAATAAATTTAACTTATAAACTTGCTAAATATTATAAATAAAATAAGGTTCTATCAACATAAATATAATTATAAAATTCTTAACATGAGACGTTCAGTAAGGTACACTGACTTAAGCATTGAGGATAACGCCTAAAGATACATCCTCAATGGCATACGAATATCACTTCACCAATAACAGAAATACTATGTAATACTGTCATGTCTTAGACACATATAATAATTCTAAAATGTGACATAAATTTATTACAGAAGTAACAATAAATTACTTAATATTCTTTTAATAAAAATACTAATTGGACATTTAACATTAACTAATAATTTCTTAGTTATCATCTTTCAATAGAGAATTTACAATTCTATAATAAGAATAAATAATAATAATAATAATAGTAATAATAATAATAATTTTTTTTGTTTATTTATTCATTATGAAGCAAACAATAAATGTATAATACAGTGAGATAAATTCCATACAAGAAAAATCTTGTGTGAGGAATTTAAATGTAACAACTAAAAACACTAATAAAATACAAAAAAAAAAAGTATAAATATAACATAAAATATTAAAATCACACAGATATTGCATTTGGCAATTCAATCACAGTAGTAAATAATTACATCATAATATATAATATAAACAAAAAAAATAAAATAAAATAAAACTAATGCTTAGCATAATATAACCAGTGCCATAAATGCTTTTTTAAAAATCAAATAAGATAGTGTTCATTAAATTCACAGAACAATCTCTTATAAACACATATTAAATAATTTAGGACCATTATAACTAAATTGCTTCCTATTGGATGTTTTAAGAAAATTAGGTAAAGCTAACTAATATTTAGTAGATAAACGAGTATTTACTAAAAAACACTAATAAAATACAAAAAAAAAATAACATAAAATATTAAAATTATACAGATATTACATTTGGAAATTCAATAACAGTAGTAAATAATTACAACATAACATACAGTATAAACAAAAATAAAATAAAATAAACAAAATAAAACTAATGCTTGCATAATATAACCAGTGCCATAAATGCTTTTTAAAAATCAAATAACTAGTGCTCATTAAATTCACAGAACAATCTCTTATAAACATATTAAATAATTTAGGACCATTATAACTAAATTGCTTCCTACTAGATGTTTTAAGAAAATTAGGTAAAGCTAGCTGATATTTAGTAGTTAAACGAGTATTTACAACAGAAGATTTAGTATCCAAATGAAGTTTCCTACAATAAATATCAAGAATCATTCTATATTTATACAAATGGAAAACATCTAGTATATTAAAAATGGCATAAATATCTTTAACAGATGTGGCACGTGATCTACCAAAAATGAAACGCATTGTATAATTCTGTAAAACAGACAATGTAGTCATTGCAAAAGTATAACAGTTCCCCCAAACTGATATATTATAACATAATAAGCTTTGATAAGAAGAAATATATAAAGTAATCAAAGCTGACTGAGGAAAAAATTTAGATAAGTAGAAAAATATATAATTTAATTTACGTAAACGAGAACAAAGAAAGTCAATATGGTTTGATCAAGAAAGTCTGGAGTCAATAAAAGCTGACTGAGGAAAAAATTTAGATAAGTAGAAAAACATATAATTTAATTTACGTAAACGAGAACAAAGAAAGTCAATATGGTTTGACCAAGAAAGTCTGGAGTCAATAAAAACACCTAGATAGCAAATATTATCAACAAAAGAAATGTTAGCACAAGTACAAGTGCTATTACAATGCCAAAAATACTTATTACAAATAGTAATGTTAAGCGAATGAGTATTTGACCTATAAGAAAAATTAATAGCTTTTGTTTTATTAAGATTAATTGATAAATTATTAAATGCTAACCATTTACTAATTAGGATTAAATCATCATTAATTATTTTTTCAACAAAATTATATGAAACTGCAGCATAAGATAAAGCAATATCATCTGCAAAACCATAAATCTTAGATTCTAAAGGTAAAGAAAATAAATCATTTATATAAATTATAAATAAAGTGGGACCCAAAACTGAACCTTGTGGTACACCATGGTTAACTGTTATAAAAGAGCTTACAACACCAGAAATATTTGTTGCTTGTTTTCTATCCTTTAAGTAACTTGCAAACCATGAAATAAATCCACCACGAAAACCATATGAATATAAACGCTTAAGTAAAATTTTGTGAGATACAGAGTCAAATGCCTTAGACAAGTCTAAATAAATAGCAACAGTTTTAAAGTCCTTATCTAGTGAAGTTGTCAAATTGTTTACATGACTATACAAAGTGTCCAAGGTACTTCTACCAGAAATAAATCCATATTGATGTTCAGATAAAATATTATTTTTAGATAAAAATGACACCATTTTCTCTTTAACCACCATCTCTAACAATTTGGATATTACAGATATAATAGATATTGGTCTATAATTGTCAAGCTGTACAGAATCATCCTTTTTAAAAACAGGTGTAATAAAACCAAACTTCAAACAAGTAGGAAACAAACCAACATTTAAGGAAAGATTAAACAAATAAACAAGAACAGGTATGAACGCTGACTTATTTTCCTTAAGAATCTTTGGTGTTAACTTATCTAGACCAGTTGAATGAACATTCTTTAAGAGATCAATTTTACCAGACAAATCCAAATCAGTAACATCTGTACACAAAAAAGAATTTACACAAGAATCAGCAAAAGACAATTCTTGTACTGGTGTTCTATCTATTGATAGATCTGGAAAAAAATTATTAAACAAGTCAGCAACACATTTTTCATTATTTTCTACTTCACTCAAATTATCATTGTGTTTTATAAATTTAAGTAGATTTGACAAAGGTTTCTTTACAAGAGAATTTAACAACTTCCATTTCAAAGAAATATTTTTATCATTAAAATATTTTTGATAATATTGAAATTTTAATTTCCGAATATCAGATTTAATCTCAGTATTCAATTTCCTCAAAGTCAACAAATCTCCACCCAAACATTTTAAATGATTTCTTTGATTGATTTCTTTGATTAATTTTTCCAATCAAATCATTCGTTATCCAGGCTGAGCGCTTGCGATTTTTGCTAGTCAATTTAAAACTAACCATAGATTTTGCAATTAAAGATTTAAAAATATATTGAAATTTTAAAAATGCTGAATCAACATCATGCAGAACAAAAACATAATCCCAATTCTGATCAGATAATAACATTTTTAGTTTATTATGTGATAACTTATTAATATATAAATGAGTATTTACATGTGGTCTACAATTTAATAACCTCAACAAAGTTGCAAAATGATCCGAAATAAAAATATTTTGTACAGATGATTCATAACTTTGATTCTGGTTTAATCTGACAAATATATGATCCAAAATTGATTGACAAGATTTAGTAATACAAGTAAGTGAAAAAATAGCTTGATTAAAACCATAACTATAAAGCAAATTCAAATATCGTATGGTAGGCCCATGTAGATTATTACATAAATCTATATTTAAATCTCCCATAAGAATTACTGAAGTAGTATGTAAATCAGACAATAACACATCAAGTTCAGCTATAAAATCCAAAATGATACTTGTGCACGATCTATATAAAGCAACAATAGTTAACACAAAACAAGGTAAATTCAGAAGAATACATTCTGCAGAGGCAAGAAATGGATTATGATATGTAAATTTAATGTTTTCTTTCACAAAAACTAATACACCACCTGAACATGAAGACGCACGAGGAGAAAGAATATTTGAATAGCCATCCAGAACATATAAATGCTGTTCTTCAATGGAAATCCAAGATTCAGTTAAAATTATCACATCATAAAAACCGGCAGGAAAATCATTTAAATACACAACAAATTCATCAAAATTAGATCTAACACTTCGTATATTCATATGAAAAACATTCAAATTAGACAAAGTTTCATCATGAGGATAAAATGCATCAAGCTTCACTTTAGGAAATAAATTTCAAAACGCTGACAACTCAGATTCATTTTTAATTAAAACACACGGAGAATTTAAATCATTTCTAATATAAACCAATCCATTACGTATAAAAGCCATACCTTTACGTTCACGCATTTTTTGCTTAGCCTTCCATAACAGCTGACTAATATGTGGACTTATACGTTGATTAATACATACGCGCTGACTAGATTCCATTAACAAAAAATCAGAAACCGATTTAATAACATTTCTCTTCAATAAAAATGATTTAGCTAAATTTCGCGAAGCAAAACGAGTAACAATAAAACCTGCTATATTATTAGATTTAGATTTTGTCCGATAAACATTCTCAATACAATTAGTAGTAAAGTTTTCAATTTCAAGTTTTTCCGCCAACTTCGTTACAATTAAAAATAAATTTTCATTTTCACAAAAGGGAACACCTTGTATTTCAATTTCACAATCCAACCGTAAACATTCCATAGAGTCAATTTTTTCCTTTAACAAAGTGATTTTGTTTTCACAAGAATCATACATATTTGACAATCGTAGTAAATTATCATTATTTTTATCAACTTTACCCCGCAAAAAATCCGCGTCAACCTGAAGCTTCGCAACCGTAATCGTAAGCTCTGAAATTGCCGTATGTATAACCAGAAGTAATTTTAATTTTTCCAAAGTATCACTTAAAATCAAGTTCGAAGAATCACTATTATTTACCATAACAGAACCATCACTATCAGGTGGAATTCTACAAACATTACAACTCCATTCCTGCTTTTTTTAAAGACATCCGTGGTGGTGGTGGTGGTGGTGGTGGTAGCAGTAGCAGCAGCAGCAGCAGTAGTAGTAGTAGTAGTAATAATAATAATAATCAGATTCATTTCTAATGAACTAATAACAAAATGAATGAACGAATTAACACCTTGCCCTAATTACATATGATGAGGGATTGTACATGATATCTAACTAATCTTTCAAAATAATAACAACAATAAGCAACTAAAATAACTTAATGACTCTCAATATTAAATGTATTTAATAATTAAAGTTTAGCAATAAAACATTAAATAATATAATAAGATTTTAATTAAACATTGTACAATCTTTCTTTGTTTAATATGGCATTCTTAAAATATAATGTATTTGAATATTGTGGCAATATCAATTATATCTCTCATTGGTGTTCTATCAATTTAAAATAATTACGAATGATCTTATCTTCGATGATGATGATGATAATAATAATAATAATAATAATATATTTTGTTAAACAATCAAATATAATAGAAATAATATCTAAATAATCTTTATGGATCATGTGTTAAATAAATAATATTTCAAATTATTAATTTCTGTGGATCATGCATGTAAAATGAGAAATCAAATAAATAACACACAGATAAATCACAACTCGACTAAGATATGTTTCAAAAACAGTTAAAAAAATTATTTATAAATTAATAATATCATACTATTACAATATAATAACAATGTAATATTAAAAAAAAATTACAAAAGTAAAATATGAATTAACATTATTTAACATAAAAATATATATTTACAGTAAATCTTATCAATAAATACAAAAAATAAAATAAGATAGCCTTCACTCCGTCCATTTCAAAATAAAATAAAATTTACAACAGTAATGACAATATGTAGTCCTCATTCAGTAAAATAGTATTCTATTAGTTGTATTGGGAATAGTTCTAATAAATTTCTCACTTTCTAAAAAAAAACTTAATATCATACTAATACTATTATAAAATATACTACTTATGGTGTAGTGCATCAATATAAGATTATATTTTAAAATACATTTCTTAAAGTCCAACAAATAAAATATTAAAAAAACAACTATTAAAAACTTTCTTTGCAGTTTAGCACAGTATCATCCTGATATTTGAATATCAGAAATTTTTAAAGAAAAAATATGAATATCTCCCTCTATAAAAAATTACTATTTATGCAAAATACTTGAGAGATAATTTCATAAATTTTTGTAACTTAAATGGGTTTAAATTATTTATAATAAAATTTAAAGAACTATCCATAATTTGACATTTGTATTTCTTTCATTTTTATACTCTTACACGCATCATATCAACCAAATCATTTTCACTATTCTCACTTCCATTCCAATTTAAATATGCATCTGTTTAAGCTAAGTGATCTCTAATATTTGTATGAGTATCAATTATTCCTCTTATATTATATACTGTGACGATCATCAACATATCAACATCATTTGCGAAAAAATTTCCTATATATTTCATCTTGCCCTCTCACAAATTATCAACTTCAAGTGGTTTAGTCATTACTTTACCAACTTATAAAACTATCCTGTACGACGATGATTCCTGTGGTGATAGATAGCGATTAGTATAGGGTGTGGAATAATAACAAGAATGATTCAAAAGAGTAAGATAATATCATCATGGATACAGTGCAAATCATAAGAATAGGTCCACATTCATCGGGCACCTAAGATTCAAGTCATGGCTCTATTATAGCACTTATTGATAAGGAAATGCAACTGACCATGGAAAATGATATATAGCCCAATGTTATCTGTATATTTTAATAATTTTAAAATACAACAGATTTCAACATATCCCTAACACCTATGATTTCATATGAATATTACTCTCCTGACCACCATTCTATATCTTCCACAGTGAATAACTCACACATCATAAAATATACAAACCGCATTCTAAAATAATTTCCAAAAATGCAATATTAAAGAAACAACAAAGTTCTAACTTCATGTCAAGATGATGTTTTAAAAGTTTTCATGCACAAATGATCTTGATAAAACATACATAAGTACCATACATTTATTTATTTCTTATTATATAATTTAAAAATCAGTATTGTCTTATTCTGAATTTCAACAGATAACATTCACAAAGATAAAACATTAATAAATTAAAGATGTTATCTAATGTATGCATATTCAAGAATTCACAATAAATGTTTAAAATATCCTTGGATCTTTTCAAAACATTCATTTGCATTCTTCAATTCGTTTATAAAAAATACATGATAATTTCTATTAATGGTTCATTCCATTGTTTAATATTAAATTCAAGCAATATGAAATACTAATTTAACATACTAATTAGGATGTTATCATTTTTTTAAAAAAATGATAAAATTATTAAGCAAAATGTAATCTAAATAATAAAAAGAAATTACCAATGATCTCAACCCTTATTAAGATCATTCACGGTGACCTGCTTCTTGGACCATACATTCAAAAAAACCAATTACGATTGTAATTTACCTTGTTCAGAAAATTACTTTCTGAATACCCTTTTTTATTTAACAATAATAAAGTTAATCTATTTTAAAATTAAATTTAAAATATAATAACAAAAGATTAGTTTTAAAATTAAAAAAAAAAATTCTAAATATTAATATTATACTTGGCATTAACCCTTTTCCCGCCTCTTATGAGGCACCTCGTAGACATCTGACATCACTCTAACTCTGCAAGTTTTTATACGAAAATATTCGTTCAATATGTTTTTAAATAGATTTTTAAAAGCTCTATAAGATGGTGCCCTCTTCCGAATTCTTTTACAAGTAAAAAATAAAAAAAAACTGCATTTAAAGCTAAACAAAGAAAGAAGCTTATTGGTGATTGGCTCTCAGCCAGTTCTCAGCCGACAAAGACATTCTGATTGGCTGGAAAGAACAAAGAAACCGCCTGATCAAAGAAAATAAAGATAAACGCTGAGATTTTCATTTCGAATGTGATTTAAGTATTAAAAAAAGGATAATTTGACAAATTAAAAATAATTTTTAAAAAATAAACTAAAAAAACAAAATTATTTTCGAAAAATATCGAAGATTTTTGTAAAAATATTGAAGCTGTAGTAAAAAGAAATATTTACTTTTCTATAACGTAAAAGTCGATCTTTTTGTTTATATTATAGTTTTTATGTTGCTGAAATTGAATATTTTAGAATAAATAAATAGCAATTTATTTTTGAAAGAACTTTCGTTCTCTTCATAACCTGAAAAATTAATAATATACTTTTTATAAACGTATCTGAGTTGAATTTAATATTATAGGCGAATATGTTTTAACAATAGGCTTTGTCTTCAGTTTGTGAGTTGGCCAATTAAAAGATTTGATTTTTATCTCATACAACCAATCATTTAATTAGCGGTTAAAAGGTTAAAAAATGATAAAGTTTTAAAGTTACAAAAAGATTTTTTTCTCTCCTCCTGCACGTAAGCTGAACGCTTGTCAGGGGTTTTTCCATTGTCTAGTTACAGGGGAAAGCTTTGTGCACAAATCATACTCTTGTCTCGGTGCCACTTGAAGAAATGTACAAATAATAATAATAGGATCCAGTAAAATCCAAGAAGAATATTAATCATCCTGAAGAAATAATTGTTTATTCCAGTTTTTTTCCTCTGGGCATCTATTCAGGCATGTAATATCTCTATAAAGTAAATAATTTACAGATCCATTTATGACAATATTTATTATGTATGTATCACTTGGCTTTGGCCATTACATATAATAGGTATAATGTAGTAAATGTAGCACAAATAATATTTGTGCCTCCATCGGTCAAAAATACATTAGTAGCAAACATTATATAATATAAATTGTCTCCATCATCAAAAGCACATTAGTAGCAAACATTATATAATATAAATTTATTTAATACATTTATCAGCAGACATGTAGTTCATGAATTAAAATAAATATTTCTTTAAAAAAATTAAGATTTTTATCCTTTTAAACATACATCTTTTCACTAAATATTTTTTCTTTTCCAGATAAAAGATAGCTATATCATTCAAAACATTTATTATCTGATATAATTTCAATCTTTTAAAAAGATGTGTCAGAGCTCATTTATTCCAAATAAAGTTATTTTTAAAGTATATAATTTATTTATTGATTTGATCAATAGCAAGTCTTTTTAAAAGCATAAAAAACATGCAAAAGTCATCGTCTTCAATTTGTCTTTAAATACATCATTCTTAAAACATAAATCCATTTTGATTACTTTAAAGACAAATTAAATGTGAATTATTACTATCAATTATATAATAAACAGTCATTCATCATAGTATCAAATATTTTAAATTCAGTTTTTAAACTTAGATGCAGAGTCTTAATTTCCTTTTCTTTCTTTCAAAGTTAACACTACTATAAAGATTTTTTAATAAATACCTGATTGCTCTTAACTTTAATAAACTATTTTCAATGTAATATGATAAAGTTATTGTAAAAAATATTCACTCACTCCAGGCATATTATACATAAAAATTTCAAAGTTCTTATGTAAATCTTCTCCGGTCTTGTTGTAGTATATTCCTTGACAGTTGTTCATTGTCCCAATATTTAAATAACAACTATCGTGTTCCATAGAATTATTGAGATCCTAAGCCAAGTTTCAAAAAGAATAGACAGAGAGAAATTTGGTGTTTTAGTGGACCATTATTTAAACAGTTATTCCAATTATATTTTTCAAAACACTTTTAAGTAAAATAATAATTTAAAAGAAATTATTATTCTCACAATATATAAAAAATATAGTTATAAATTTCAAACTACATCTGTCTTAATCCAAATCTGTAAATCTCTAAGAATCTATGAAAATCTCTAAATCACTAAAATCACTGAAATCATTGTCTAGACTGGCTTCAACCTCTCTTTTTATACTGGTCATAATCCAATGATTTCATTGGTCAATACTGTTTGTAAAATCTGTTAATTTATATAACTATATCAACATCACTTTTAAAATTAAGTTTTAAAACTATGAGTCATCAATTATTAAATATTATCAAACTATTTAATACCTTAAACATTAAATATTTTATCTAGAAATTAAATATTCTTATTAAAACAATTTTTAATATTCCAATGACCTAAAATTGATTTTAAAATAAAATATTACACCTAAATAAAATAATTTTATTCATTACTGTGCTAATATTATCTCTAGACTTAATAATTGTTACACGTTATTATGTATCAAATTTTTGTTACCAAGCTAAAATTAAAGTTTTTTTTCTTTTAACTTTTTGAAAGCTTACATATTCACACAATCATCTCTAATCATGTGATACTTTCTGCACATTTTAAACTAATATTAAATTAACTTATCATTTAAATATTTTAAACAAAATGATTACTTTAAACATATAAAATATTTATCACTATAATTAAGCTATTCTACCATAATAATATCTTTTAAATATAATAAACTAAAATTAATACTATCTTTTAGATAATTTATTGTATCATTTTATATTTAAGTCATCTCAAAATGAGTTCAAACTATCTAATATATCTTTATAAGCTCCTATCTACTGAATTTGAACTCTTACTACCTATAACATCAAAATTATGTTAGAAAATAACTTAAATTAATTTTTTTAAATATAGCTACTTATCCAACCCTATCTGCCTATCTGTACCTATTGTAATGGTACAATATATGTGTGTGTGTGACTACATGCATATGAATTGCACACATGTAGTTAATATTATATCTTTCCAATCAAATTATAACTTATCACTGTCACTTTTTAATAAATATTTAAGAACAAATTATTGCATGGTTTAATATATATTTTATTTGCTATATCAAAGAAGAAATGAAATTTTTCCTTATGGATCATTTGAAAACATATGGATATAGTGTAAATATATATAAGCATTCTTATTTTTTGACTGTATGGCATGGACTATCATAAATAAAACGTCTTATATATATCATTTTAATTATAATGTCACAAAAATGTAATATAGTTATTAATAGACATCAATTTAAAATTTATCTAAAAGAATTGACAATTTATGAACAAAAATAGAATTAACTTTTAAAAGCCTTAAATCCTTTTTTTATTTTATGATAAGAAATATGTTTATTTTTCATGATATGTTATTTTTATAGCAATATACATTTTATCTTGGCATAATATAAACTCAAGTTATTGTAAAAATTTTAACTTGAGTTAAAACTTCTTACACAGCATATATATATAATTTAAAATAAATATTATAAAGAAACACTATTAACCAAATAGTTGTTAATGGAGATGCTAATATAACATTTTAGATTTAAACAACTAAGAAATTTATATTTAACTAGTACACTAATGCATAATTCCAATTATTAGAAGTGCTTATCCAAATCAACTATGAACAATATACTTTTCTTTATACTTATGTACTTATATATATACTATCATCATCAACAACCATTATCAAGGATGAAGGTCTCTCCAAGTTCAACCCATCTTCTCTGATCTTTAGCTTCTCTTCTCCACATGACCCCTGCACACTTTCTTATTTCATCCATCCATCTCACATGTGGTCTCTTCCTGGGTCTTTTATAATCTCTTGGAATCTGGTTTAAGATTTCAATTGTTCATTTATTATCATCTCTTCTAGCAATATGTCTAGCCCAACTCCACTTCAGTCTTTTAATTTTTTCAATGAGGTCAGTAACAAGTGTTTATTCTCTTATCCATATATTGCATTTTCTATCTCTTCTTGTTACTCCTAACATGCATCTTTCTATACATTTTTGAGTAGTCCGAAGTCTCTGTATTGCTCTTCTATTAAGTATTAAAGTCTCTCATTGAGAAGGGTGTAAAACAGGGTGAGTCTATATCTTCAAAACTTTTTACAGCAGTACTGCAAGAAGTATTTTTATTTATTATGTTGTATTAAATTTAACCAACATTTAGAAGTTAGTTTATCTTTCTGATATTGTATATTATTTGACAGTTCAAATTATTCTTATATATATGTATATTAAGATAGATATTATCCTATAAAGGGATAATATAAACGCCTACAATATCAATTTATTTTTTTTAAAAATAAATTAAATTTATCTATTCTTATATATATATTTCAATTGATCATTTAAAAAAAAAACTTACAATCAAGATTTTAAATTCATTTATTTTTGTTTATCATATGGCCTGAATATAATTCCAATCAATTGACATAAGAAATACTTTTTTACTTTTCATTTGGGATTCGTTTAAACTGATCAAGCTAAGGTTTTATACACAAAAATAAGATTAAAGGAGTAAACAATCAATAATTAGGATTTTTTTTTTAATTGTACTTAAATCTAAATTCATAAATGATAATTTATTTTACTGTAAAAAAAAATAAAACCATTATTGATCAAGAGTTGTGGAGAAAAGCTTAATGTGATTAAAATTTTCTAACTATATAAAAATAATCTAAAATTAAGATTTAAATTCATTATTTATTTTATAATTTTCAACCATTATTAATACCCTGCAGGATGAAGATTTCTTCAAGGTTCAATCCATCTCTGATTTGTCTCTCTTATCTCTATTCTTTTCATATCTTCAGCACACTTCTTTATTTCATTCATCCATCTCGCATGTTGTCTCTAGGTATTTTACAATCTCTTGGATTCAGTTTAAGATCTTTTCTAGCAATATATCCAGCCCAACTTCATCAGTCTCTTAATTCTGTCAACGATGTCAGTAACATGTTTGTTCTCTCACCCATGTTTCATTTTCAATCTCTTCTTGTTACTCCTAATATGCATCTCTCCATACTTCATTGGATGATCCGAAATCTCTGTATCGCTCTTCTGATAAGTGTCCAGGTCTCAGGTCATAAGTAAGAAATGGTAAAACACATTTATTAAAACCCTTTCTTTTTAATCACATAGGCACATTTCCTTTTAATATTAAGTTATTCCTATCAAAGCTCTCCAAATTAGTTTAATTCTATGATTAATTTTACCCATTATGTTTCCATCTGCAGTATTAATCTGACTAAGGCATTTTTAGTTGTTAACCTTCTTCTAACTTATTATTATCAATCTTCATTTTCTTCCTTTAAGGAAATCCATTGAACATTACTTTAGTTTTTTTAACATTTATCCTTTAAAAATCCTCCTTTCTTACTTTCATTTGATAATTCTTGCAACATTTCCTGAAGTTCCGATCATTACTTGCAAAAATAAGTATATAATCTGCAAAATCTAGATGACTTAAATAATCTCAATTTACTTTTACTCCCTTAGCTTCTCATTTTAATCCACCAAATGCTTCTTGTAAAACTGCTATAAAAAGGTTTAGGGATGTGGAGTCATCCTGTTGCGAGTGCACTTTTATAAATATTCTTCAGAATATGACAATATCCAATGCTTTAATCCTAAAAAAATGTTTACAGAATCAAATGCCTTTTTATAATCTATAAATCCAAAGCATAATGACAACTCAAATTCTTGGTCCTTTCTAACACTTCTCTCAATACTTGGATATGATCCTCTATACTAAAACCATTTTTAATTCAAACTTATTCTTTGGTTGGTTAAAATCCAAAATATAGACTTGTTGTTATTATCTTAGAACTGATAAAAGACTGATAAGTTTGTAATTTCTAATATCTTCTTTATCATCTTTTTTAAATATTAAGACTGCATTCTTACAATCATCTGGTACATAATGAATACTATTTCTGTAGTGTAATTTTCATTACACTGCTCTCACCCAAAGTAGGGAGTGTTTTCTATTCATTTTCAATACACTGTGGAGGGATGTAATCATAAATATATGATCAAAGATATGTGAAAAAGATCTCTAATCCCACAAGATGCACATTTTGTGCTGAAACAGCAATCATCAGTTGGCCCAGACCATAATCTCTTGCACATATATTTATCACTGATTAGTATATATAGATAGATATTGTGGATGCTTGAAAGTCTGAGTTCAAATCCCCTATATTTATATATAGATAGCAAAGTACTAAAGTTTAATTGTTGTGTCAAACTTGCAGCCCTCATAACTTTAACACAAATCACATTTGACACCTATCAATTGAACAATGATAAATATTTAGCAAGAAAGGTGCACATTGGGAATCAGATTTTTTCCACATATGATTACATTCCTCCACAAGGTATTAAAAGTGGATAGAAAATATTCCCTACCTTTGTGTGAGAGTGGTATAATGAAAATGATTGACCTTAGGTCAACATGGGTGTGACAAGAATCCTGGCCTCAGGGTGGCCTTTGAGCATTCCATCTTCAGATTTTCAATTGGATGGGCAGTTGAAGAGTTGGAGTGTAGAGTAGACTGAAGCATGTCCATTAAAGTATGAGGTTTGGCTATCTTAATATATATCTGATCACTTATAGTATATATGTGTAGAGATGATAATCTGGACCAACTGATGATTGCTGTTTTAGCATGAAATACGTATATTGGTGATTATTTATCTTTTCAACATATATGTGATTAGGTGTATCAGTGTTATTAGATAGAGTGGAGAGTGATGGGTCATGTGAAAGTCTGTGTTCATATACCCTATATACTACAGAAATATTATTCATTGTTGGATAATCTCTAGTCTAATAAATGAATAATAAAAATTATTAATATCTGGTACATCTTTCTTATTTAGACATTTGGCATATAATTTTGTCAAAAATTTTCCTATTTTTTCATTTGCTTCTTTTAAAATATAGATTATAATCCCCTCATTATCTGAAGCATTTCCCTTCTTCATAAATTTTATTGCACGTTTCACTTCTTCATTTAAAATCCTGGACATATGTACTTTTCATTATTCTTTACTACTATGTAATTTCCCAATAGAAATCTTGTACATTTATTTCATAGAGTCATCTCTCATTTTAATAGTAATTCCATCTTTTTTCCTTATTGCAGAAATAGGTTTCCTACCAACACCAAGATGCTGTTTATGCACTTGAGACTTTTATTCTTTTCCATAGTCTTCTTTGTTAGTTTACAATTATACTTTCTTATATCATTATCAACTTTTTTTCACATCAATTTACAAAATTCTAGAAATTCAATCCTTTTTAATACATCGTTTTTATATTTGTCTGAAAGTTAGAGATGATGGTATATTAGATGCGATAAGATTTTGGACTATTTCCATCATCTATCATTAAATGTTGAATATATAGAAAATTGTAAACTTTATTGAAACTTTTCAAATACAAACAGCTTCTAGGTAATAACATACAAATAAACAACACAGGTTACTAATTACATAATCAAGTAATATTATTCTTCTTCATTCTTCTTCAGGCATTGCTGTCCTGACCAATGACAATATTTTTGAATATCGAATTTTAAAACAATGCTCTAACCAACTGAGCCTTTGACAGAGTAGCCGAGTCAGTTAGAATGCTATCTTAAAATTCGATATTCAACAATCTAAAGGTGTAAGTTCAATTCCTATGCTAATACTGTCATTGGTCAGGCCAGCAACACCTGAAGAAGAGTGGAGAAAACACTACTTGAAACATTGTGCAATTACTAACCTGTGTTGTCTATGTGTGTGTTATTACTAACAAGTTGTTTGCATTTGAAAAGTTTAAATAAAGTTGAAAATTTTCTATACATTTAACATTTAATGATAGATGAAAATAGTCCAACATATTAGCACATCTCTTCTATATATTTTCATATTCCTTCTTTTCTTCATAAATAGTCTTGCTCAGTAAAAATTTTACTGGTCAATTGTTACTTTTTTGAACCAACTATCTTTGCTACAGTTTTTAAAAGTGTATCAGTTATTTTCCTATTGATTTTGCTGAAATAAGAATCATAGTTAATATTTGATAATGATTTGCAAGTTCTAATTTACATTTATTCGAATGTTTCTGAAGACTAAGAATATCAACGGTGAAGTGTGTCTCTAATTTTGCATTGATCTATATCTTACACCTCACTAATAGGTAATAAGTATTTCAATTAAAATATATTTACTATATTTAATTATTTAACAATCCCATCAGTATATACATTTCACTTTAAATTAAAAACAAACTATAGAACCATTTTATTTGTAATACACAATCAAAAAGGAAGTTTGCTTGAATACCATAGTAGTACACTATATTAGGAAAATGATACCAATATAAATATATATAACTCTATCACTTGTTAACATAAAGAGGTTGTCTTAAACTATAACTAATATGTAACGTGACACACTCAACAATCTATTCTCAACAGATATTTAATAAGGCTCAAATTTGAATTTAAATAATTATATTGCTATGTAATTTATTTACAACTTAAGACATAAAAAGGTTAGGCTAGTCAAGTGTTGTTAGCAGAGAGGTCATCGCAGCCGTCTTGCAAGCAAGTAGTTGATTGCAGACGGTTGTGGGTTCGCCTCCCGGCTGAGGCTATGACGTATGAAAAAAAAAAAAGGTTAGGCTATTTTTATTCTTCTCTTTAAAAAAAAAAAAAGCAAATAATTACCAATCTTTTAATCATACACATCTTTTTAAATGATTACCCTCTCACTCTTTTTTTTTTTCATATGTCAAATGCGTTGACCGGGAAGCGAGCCCGGGCCAGCTGCTTGGAAGGCAGTTATGCTAACCGCCAAGCCATTAACGCTTGGCATGATTACTCTCTTCTGTTGTCTTTGTTATATAGATAATGGATTAAGGGATCTTTAGTAATTTTCTTTCGTGAATTGTTTGCTACAGAAAATTAAATAAATGTTTTACATTTGTGTACAGTTTTAATTTATTTAATGTAAATATTTGCTTATTTTTAAGTAAATATATTTATATGAAAATAATGAACTGTTTGCTATACGATACGTATTTTTGTTTTATCATACAAATCAAATTCCATTATTCAAAAAAATTTGATTCCTGTTATATGCCACATTAAAATCCAAAAACTTATTTCAGTACTAATTAACCACAAATATCAGGAATTCAATCTATTGAATTCCTGATTGTAAAAGATCCAGAAAGAGACCACATGTGAGATGGATGGATGAAATAAGAAAGTGTGCAGGGGTGATGTGGAGAAGAGAAGCTAAAGATAGAAAAAGATGGACTGAACTTGGAGAGACCTTCATCCTGCAGTGGATTGATAATGGTTGATGATCAGGAATTCTGAATCCTAAATATAATTATTGCAGATATGACATTTTTATAAATCAAAATTTAACTATAATTGGATAGCAGCTTTTTTTTAATTTTAAATATTACAATTGCTACAGTTTCATTGTTTTTGATTAACTCATACTAACTGTACCACTTGATTACTACAATCCTTTTTCTTTTTTTGACCCACTTTTAACTGAATTCATTGTGTGAAATTTTCATTTCTAAATTTATAATCTTTCTTTTAAATTTTATTTGCTAACTACTTTCAATACTTTGCACAAATATCGTTTTTTCCAATCACTAATATAATCGTGAAGTTTTCATATGTGAAATATAATAATATTCTGTATATGGAAGTTAAAAGCCAAAAACAGTCGTCACTTATTGGCGTAACTCAGAATTAATATCACAACTCTCAATTTGCTCATATTACTTATTGAAAAAGAGTTTAAATGTTTTTATTTACAACTTGTAATAAGTGGATATAATTTGTTTAGGAACATAATAATATTTAATTAAGAAAGTTTTACTCTTAAATTAAAAATAAACGGTTTAAAAATATCTTTCTATAATAATTGATATTTTTATTGCCGGTGGTGATAATAGTTTTATATTAATTTTATTTTTTTTTCCTAAAAGTAATAGAACGAAAAATTAAAATAAATGTAGATATATTTTTCATCATTAAATTCATTAATTTTTCTAGCCTTCTGTTGAGTGATTGCAGCAAATGTGTGGTGGTCAGGGAGTGGTAGTCATGAAGCTTTACTGTGGGTGGAGAAGCAATTCCATCCTAGATTGGCTGCTGCTTTCAGTCCAGCTTTTTATTAACTGACACTTCTTGAGAAAATTAGAATTGATGGGAGGAATGCAGAAGTGGTGCGGAGGAATGTCAGAGCTAAAACACTAAATGATGGATTCTCTGGTTAGAAATGAGTAGTTTATTCTGCAAAAGCTGTCTTAATTAAAAAATTACACCCTTAAATTTCTCTAACATGTGAAATTTTTAAGCAAATTAATTTCCTTAGATACTTTCATTAATTTTTTTTTTTTAAAAAAAAAAAAAAAGATAAATAAATAGATAAAAAAGTTAAATAATAATTTCACTCAGGGAAGAAAAAAGGAAAGGGAGGAGATATATATAAACTGTTCATTAACTGTTTCTGATATAAAAATATATTAAAGAGCTCGTATTTTTATTTAAAAGTTCATAAAAAAATTAATCTAAAATTTAATAAAAAATTTGCACAATTTCTTCTACAATTCATAAAATATAGAATTCAAAACTATATACGTAATAAATCTTTTTTTTCTTTATTAAAAGAATTTGCTACAGAAAGCATAACTAATATTAACAAGAAGTTATATAAAGTTTGTAAACGTATATATATATTATGTATTCTATCGTGAATATGGGCAAATATTTAATCTGCTCTATTCAAATGAAAGTTCCAATAATGAATGACCAATCAAAACTTACCCTAAAACAGATTGACCACCCCAAATACACATGAGAGTAAATCAAATGAAATTTAATTATCATTAATTTATCTGTTCGAATTACTTTGCATAATTAAAAAAATAAACATTATGTTAGGTGCTCATATCAAGCAAAAATAATGTTTTTTAAAAAAATATTTTTAGTTGTTTAATTAATTTGAATACATAAGAATGTAATTACTATATATATGCTGTAAGAGCTGCTCTTAATTCAAAGAAAACCCTTTATTCTTTGAGGCTTTAAAAAAATTGGATATAACAAATTTTTAATGTCCATTCTATATGTTCTTGTCACTGTAGCTGATATCTCTATGTGATTATTCATTAAAAGAACATGGATAGGTTGCACATCAATCAACACGAATTAGCCAGAATGGTAATATTATTGACTTTTTATCTCCGAGTTTAAGATCAAAAACACCATGGTCTTTCTCCTCAATTGCCTGACAATTCTTAACTAGAATATCAAATGAGTTTCCTTGAATGGGCATGTATGTGACTGAACTTTAGGCTGTAAACTCACGAAGACAAAAAGTGCTATGATGACCTTTTATTTAGGTAATTATAACTGCAGATTACTTTCAAGTAAAGTAAGATTGCATGAATTGAAAGAATTGTGTAATATTAAATGGGATATTGTTGGACTTTGTAAAATTAGAAGAACCCCAATATTAAAAGCACAAATAGAATGTGATTCTTTATAAATAAAAAGTTGAAGAACAACAATGTGAAGATTGATGGTATATCAGACAGAGAACACATGTAATATGGATGGATGAAATAAGAAAATTTGCTGGTGTGATGTGAAGAAGAGAGGCTAGAGATTGGAATAATTAAGTTAAACTTGGAGAGACCTTCATCAACCTGCAATAAATTGATAATGGTTGAATATGATGATGATGATGATGCTATAGAAACAATATTTCAGATATTTCATTTTTTACAAACTTTAATATGATAAGTTAATTATATTAATGGACTGGATAAAAATTGATTTTTTTAAAAAATCAAAAAATCTAATTCAATTAGTTTATTATTTTTTTCAAGATAGCAACCACCATCACAGATACTGTAAGAAAATAAAATAACAACTAATTCAGAAGAATTTGAGCATCAGACAACAGAAATGAAAAGATTAGCCATTACAGAGAGAAAAAAAACAGGCAAAACTCTCCATACAGTATTGATTATTCTGCAAGCCAGCTTAATCAATGGATGCCAGAAGGCTTGTGCATAAAATCCCCATCTAGTGCCTACTCATCCAATATCCCCAGATTAGTTCCTGGCTTGTGGCCTGCGTCAGTGACGAGCCTTGGATCTGAGAGCACTGCACCTAGATCTTAGGATCATGTGACATGTATTGGCCATTACAGAGAACAAAGTAAAGAATACAGTGATACAAAAAATTCATGGAAACTATGGGTAGACAAATTTTTTAAACGAAGAACAAAAAATGGTATTTTAATTAAAAATAATAATACAAAATTCATATTTAGAAAATAACAATGGGAGAAGTTTTAAGCAAATTTTTAATATGAAAAATTGACTTAATTATGTATTTGCTGCTAAACCAGCACTTGTCAGTTGGTCCAGATTACTATCTCCACACATATACACAATCAATGCTCAGCATATATTAAGATAGCCAATCTTCATATTTTAATTTTGTCTATAAATTAAGAATTTTACAAATGACATATTGATAATGATTATAAAAAGAGCTAATAGAAAAAGTAAAGTCATATTATAACACTGGAAAATTGACATCGGAATATTGTAATATGACAAAAAACAATAATTGTAAAAAATTATGTACCCTCGATGTAAAAAAAAAAAAAAAGAGTAATTATTGTATACAGTTTTAAAAAGCCAGACTAATCTCTTGCTAAAAGAAATAGATTTAAGTTACATGTATTAAACATAAATAGGCTCTGTATAGTATAAAATGATGGAAGTAGACATCTTGAAAAGATTCCTATAAGATATAAAATCCAGTTTGGTGATATAAATAAATTTTAATTAAAATTAAATTATCTATTGTCACTTTTATTTAAAGTTGATATATATAAAGAAAATAATGTGAACAATTTGAAGCTTAAAAATTGGAATATAGGAAGGAGTTTGCCATTGACTGAAAGGAGTCCATTTTATTCCTCTTTGAGGCCCTGAAGTGACAGAGCAGAAAAAAATCTTATTGTCCACTTCATACATTCTTATCGTGATAGCAAACGTAAGTCAGCCTGCTCAACCAGCCAGTGTGATGAGTTTATTCGTTTTTTACCTCTGAGTTTAACAGCAAGAAACATTAGGATCTTTCTTCTCACTTGCCTAATAATTCTTAAACTGAAATATCAATTGACTTTTCTTCATTAAAGAATGAATGTGTGTATGAATGAACTTTTTTAAAATAGATATTGGCAATCATGATAGACAAAACTAAATTATGGTCCATATTTCCAGGAGAATTACAAAGCCACCAGACAAGACAGCAGTTGGAAGCCAAAAAGAAAGACTGCAAAGAATTACCTGATTGCAGACTAACACTGCCATATGATCTTTTATTTAGGTACTTATAACTTAAGACTACTTTCACACGAAAGATTACACAAACTGGAAGAACTGTCTAATATTAAATAAGAAACTGTTGGAGTCTGTAAAATTTGAAGAAAAGATAAAAAGACAATTGATTTAAAAAATGGAGGTACAAATATTGAATGCAAAACTATTAGCTATACAAATTAACGAAAGATAACAAATGCAAATAAATTCAGATTGATGTCCAACAAGTTTTCATTGTGATAAAGATGTAGAGAATTTTTATAAGGTTGTATAAAATGCTTTCGAATGGACCAAATAACATTTAAAAGTGTCATGTAGTCTTTAATGCTATTGGCAGATGATTCAAGGACGAAAGTGCTAATAGGTAAATTTAGTTATGGTGGTAAAAATGAGAGAATACAGATGTCAAAGTTCAGAGCAGAAAAAAATGTATATTAAACAGAAATGAACATGGAAGCATTCAAATGAATGTGCAGCAGAATTGGATCATAACTAGTAGACAATATTTATTCCAAGATTGTAATGTTCTCAATAGATTCAATACAGAAAGTAACCATCAATTAGTGAGATATAAGATATGTGTTACAGCAAAACTACAGACAAAATCTATTTTAAAAAAAGCAGTATTAACAATTGATATTTCTAACCTTCACAAACACTTCAATGATTTTAAAATATTAACAAGTTTTGAAGAGGATTCAGACTTGAATAATATTAATGAAAAGACAATGTATGAAGAAAAAAAAATATATGAAATTTTTAAAAAATAATCCTTTAAAAAGAATTGAATATTTAGTTTTATAAAATAGTATGAACAAGAGATTTTTTTTTTAATGATATGATTGATACTTATTTATTGTCTCTCCTATGTATTTTAATTCTGATCTTCTTTTCTTACTCCTAACACATATCTCTTCATACTTCATAAAGAGTTTTGAAGTCTCTACATTGTTTTTCTATTAAAATCTCAGATCCATAAATAAGTAGTGGTAAAACACATCTATTAAAAGCCTTTTTAAACATGTATGCATATTTGTTTTTAATATTATGTTGTTTCTATCAAAAGTTTTCTATATAAGTTTAATTGAATGATTATTTTCATTTCGTATGCTTCCATCTGTATTAATAATCTGACCAAGGTATTTGCAATTATTAACATCTATTAATTCATCATTATCAATCTTTATTTTCATCTGTAAAAATTCATTGAACATTAATCTTTAAAGTATTAATCCTTAATCCTACTTCATTGCTTTTATATAAATCTTGTAACATTTCCTGAAACTCTGAAGCATTATTTGCTAAAATTACCATATTATAAGCAAAATTCTAGATAACTTAAATAATCTCTATTTACTTTTACTCCCTTAACTTACACTTTTAATTCACAAAATACTTCTCATACAAACTGCTATAAAAAGTTTTGGAGTTATGGAATCATCTTGCCATACATCCTTTTCAATGTTAATCTTAGTATCATCATGTAATCTAATTATTGCTGTTGTATTCTGATAGATATTCTTCAGGATATGACTATACCCCAGGTCTATATATCTTGATAATCCAATGCTTTAATCACTTTAGAAATGCTTATAGAATCAATTGTTTTTTCGTATTTTACAAATCTAAAGCATAATGACAACTCATATTCACTGGTCCTTTCTATAATTTCTCTCAATAGTTGGATGTGATTCATTGTGCTAAAACTTCTTTTAAATCCGGCATGTTCTTTTAATTATTTTAAAATCCAAAGATCACTGAATATAAGTTGTAATTATCTTGGTAAAGATTTTGTATGGAAATGATAGATCTGTAATTTCTAATATCTTCTTCATCACCTTTCTTAAATATTACACATTCTTCCAAATCACTTGGTACATTTTTATCATTTAGACATTTGGTATATAACTTTGCCCAACAATTTTTCTATTTTTTTTCAGTTGCTTCTTTTAAGATGTTAATTATAATTCCATCATTTCCTGGAGTTTTTTCCCTTTTCATAGATTGAATTGTATGTCGTACATTTTCATTTAAAATGCTATGCAATTCAAAAGATTAATTGATCTGTTTTTTATAAAAAATTTATTTTTTGTACAATACCTACATAACATTCTTCAACCTCAACAGTTTCGATTGCCCCTGCAATCTTCTTCAGAACTTTTTTTACAGTTAAACCGTTTTTCAATTTATTTTAAAAAACAGATTAATTAATTAATTAAGGCAATGCAAAAAAGGAAAAAGATATATTTAAACAATTCAAAAGATGTAATAACAATAGGGAATATTTTGTTTTCTTGTTCTTTATTACCATATAATTCTATATTGAACTCTTTCACACATTTCACGATATCATCTCTCTTTAGTAATAGTTACATTTCTTATTCTTGCAAAAATAATTTTCATTCCAATACCAAGATGTTGTTTTACACTTTTAAAACATATTCTCTTCTATAGTTTTCCTTCCCAATTCACACTTATATTTTTATATCATTATTCACTCTTTTTCATATTCTTTTATAAAAATCTAAATTTCTTCTTAAAGGATTATTTTTAAAAATTGTCACCTCTTCTTTTCTTCATATATAGTCTCATCTCAGTAGTAGAATGTTGCTTTTTTGAATCAGCTATCTTTCTTGGAGTTTTTAATAACATTATCAGTGATTTTCTTATTGATTTCATTCAAGTTTAAACAACTTCAAAATCTGTTGTTTTTCTAAAATGATTTGCAAATTCTAATTCAAATACTGTATTATACTTTTATTAGAAAAAGACACTCGTCCATGACATTTTATCAAAAAACTGTATTCAAATAAAATTACATAGTTAATCTATATATATATGATTTAAAACAATTTACTGTCAATCCTTTCTATTATAAACATTAGTTATTATATTTAGAATAAACATATAAAACTGGATCAAATATCAAACGACCTGTTCATTTTAAATAATATCCTCATTAAAATTTATTAATAGAAAAGAGAGGTGTTTTTTTTTTATTCTTTAAAAAAATCTATTATTATGCTTGTTATATTAATAAATTATCATAGCTGGTTTAGATTTTAACACAATTATACTTGATGATGCAAAACATACCGATTAATACTCAATAGGTCATAAATCCAAAGAGATCAATAGTATTTGCTTAAATAGTATTGGTTTATATAATTTGCCATTATCATGTGAAATTCTTCATATATTACATATAAGATTTGCTGCCCCACGGCAAGAAGAAGAATTAGGTAACAGATTCAAGTGATACGATTGGATAATTGTCAATGATAGTTTACACTGCTTACCTTACTGTCCTCTTGATGCAATTTATTTTAACATCTCAATTTTAGAGGTACATAATAAATTTAATAATGCATCACTAAACTATATATTTTATGGCGATATTTACTCCTGTCTTTACTTTGCCAGAAGTAGATGTGTTACAGTCAAATCAGCTGTACATTCAGCTATTTGTTTTCTTCTTTTATCAATAAAATTGCCTCTCAGACTTAATTGTAAGGTTTCTTATTATATTTTATTCTAATATTCAATAGCTTAAAATTTAAAACTTAATGAATTTATGATAGTCAAAATAAAAAACAAAAATGGCTAAATAAGTTTTTAATATAAAATATTATTATTTGGGGGATCAATGAATTTGGTGTTGAAAAAAGACCTTATGTAGCAAAAACTTTTGAACTGTTTAAGTAAGAGAAAGAACAACTGAATGCATATAAGATCATGGAATTTTATAAAAAAAAGTTAGGTAAGGACAGTTTTTTTGGTGCTACTTGCACCTATGTACTACCCATTGGTAGAATTACTACCCTCACATCAATTTACCTAATCGATAAGTTTCATATTTGTATTAAAAAATCAAGAACGTGAAAATAATATATATTTGAAAACAATATAATTCATTTAAAAAACAAACCTGTAAATAATATCTTTATTTAAACAGGCAAAACTCTCCATACAGTAGTGCCACTCAGTGCAAGCCAGAGTAATTAATGGATGTCAGAAGGCATGAGATGTTTAGTGGTTTAATATCTTTAGTGAACAAACAATGACTGAAAAACAACTGTTTTCAACGTGATCAATGCAAACATTTATTAAAAAAATTTCTTAGCAATCATAGCAAATGGTTTAAATAGAGGTTAAGCAAAAAAAAAAACAACCAAAAATAATGCTAGAAAACATGAAAATAATATGTATACTTTTACAAAACAAACATTAAATAATATCTTTAGCGAGCAAACAATGATTGAGAAATAACGATTGTCAAAAGTACAATAAACAGAAACACTACTTAAGAAATTAAATTAATTAAGATAATAAAAATTCATTTAATTTCTTTCAGTATTTTTAATTTAATAGACTGTACAATTTCGCAGATGATGTAGTTGTTTTTGCAAATAATGTTTCAGAGCTGCAGGAAATGTTGCAGGAGTTATCAGATGAAAGTAGGACTAAAGATAAATGTTAAAAAGACTAAAGTAATGTTTAATCGATTTGCCCAAAATATGAAAATAAAGATTGATTATGATGAATTAGAAGAAGTTAACAGTTACAAATATCTTGGTCAGATTATTAATACAGATGGAAACATAATGGAAGAAATTAATCATAGAATTAAACTTGGTTGGAGTGCTTTTGGTAGAAATAACTTGATACTAAAAGGAAATATGCCTACGTGTTTGAAAAGGAAGGTTTTTAATAAATGTGTTTTACCAGTTCTTACTTATGGATCTGAGAATTGGACACTTAATAGAAGAGCAATACATAGATTTCAGACCACTCAAAGAAGTATGGAGAGATGTATGTTGGGAGTAACAAGAAGAGATCGAAAATGCAATGTATGGGTAAGAGAACAAACAGGTGTTACTGACCTCATTGAAAAAATTAAAAGATTGAAGTGGAGTTGGGCTGGACATATTGCTAGAAGAGATGATAATAGATGGACAATTGAAATTTTAAACTGGATTCCAAGAGATTGTAAAAGACCCAGAAAGAGACCACATGTGAGATGGATGGATGAAATAAGAAAGTGTGCAGGGGTGATGTGGAGAAGAGAAGCTACAGATCGGAGAAGATGGATTAAACTTGGAGAGACCTTCATCCTGCAGTGGATTGATAATGGTTGATAATGATGATGATGATGACAGGCTTACACACACCTGCACATATATAATAAAATATATAAGGGATTCGAACTCAGACTTTCATACGACCCTCAACTCTCCATGCCATCTCATATTGCTGACTCATCTGATCACACACATATTGAAAAGATAAATAATCACCAATATATGTATTTCATGCTAAACCAGCAATCATCAGTTGGTCCAGATTACTATCTCTACACATTATATACAATCAGTACTCAATCTTTACATTAAGATAGCCAATCTTCATACTTTAATGGACAAGCTTTAAACTACTCCAACCCATAACTCTTCAGCCATCCATTTCATTAAAAATCTGATGATGAAACGTTCAAAGCCCGCATTAGTGCCAAGGTTGTCGTTCTACCCATGTTGACGTTAGTCATTCTGACTCCTCATGTACTAGAGAATAATTATCTTTTCAATATGTGTGTGATCAGATTGGTCAGCGACATGAGATGGCATGGAGAGTTGAGGATCGTATGAAAGTCTGAGTTCGAATTTCGGTATTTTTGCAAAGATAACATTTAATAAAAAGTTTTGTTTTTCAATCAGTGTTTGACCTCCTGAATAGATTTACTTCAGGTTGTCAAACATATTTACATTTTTACTTTTGCTTTATCTTTATAATAGCAACTTACTATGGATACTAATAAAATTTCTCACTGACTGTTTGCCTTGATTAATAAAAAATGCTGGTAAGTGTTTTTCAATCATTGTTTGATTCCTGGAGATATTATTTTCAGATTTTCAAACATTATTTTTATAGGAGTTTTTGTGCGTGTGTGTTTGATTTTTTTATTTTATTAAAAAAAGGAATTTGTTATCGTCTAGTAAGATATGTGGATGATGACTTCCATCGCGGAATATTCATGTAACCAAAACCACACATATATTAAAAAACAAATAATATTCATTGAGAAAATTGAAGATGAAATGGACAATTGGACTGAGAATGTTATAGATCAGGGGTGTCCAACAAATCGATCGTGATCCACTGGTCGATCGCAAAGCCATTTTTGGTCGATCGCGAGGCCAATCTGGCAAGAGCTGTCGGGTAACGAGTGAAACAAATTAGGTCAACATTTTCAAGTTTTTTTGTTATTTTTGTTTCTGTTCTAAATTTTTTTTCAATTTTAGATAGGTGAAGTCTACTAAGCCGTATCATTATTGAAAATAATATTTTTAATCTTGATTTAATGTAGCTAATTTGAATTAATAAATATTGTTATTAATTACTCATGTTGCTTTAATTCCCCCCGGACATGAGTTTTTTGGCCCGTTAAATAACTATTTTTTACTAGGTAGATATATAAAAATAGTATGTACTTCACACCTCCCTCCACTTAGACTACGCCTATGGCAACAAGTCGATCGCATACGACAACAAGTCGATCGCAACACATTTTAAGAATAAAAAGTAGATCTTATGAACACAAAAGTTGACCACCCCTATTATAGATAACAGTAAATGTTGAAAAAAAAAAAAAAAACAGAGGAAATGGGAGGTAAATATTAAGATATGAACTAAAAATATAAGAAGCCATTTGCAAAAACTGAACTTGGGCAGATATCTGATGATGATCATATAGCATTATTTAAAATTTTATATGAATCAGATATAGCATATATATATAATATTTTAAAACGTTTCTATTAACTTTGAATTTTGATCATTTATTATATACAAACAGGTTAATGAAACAGATTCTATTATATTGATTTTTTTTTAAAATATATGGTAAATCAATAGTTACTGAAAAACAGATCATAAAAATAACATTAAAGAATATATTATTTTGTAATTATTGCCGACTTAACATAAAATTCAAATCACTTTAAAATTGAAATTGCAACCACTCTTTTTAAATAAAAAAAAAAAGAGCCCTTTAATTAGCAAAAATATTTTTTACGAATTTACAAAGATTCTTTCTAGCCGAACAGTTGGAAAAAGTAGCTGGCTGTTTTAAACTTCTTATATGCATTCTTTTAACAGACTTTATGTCACCAATAAACGCTTAATTTAATTATTCTGGTAATCAATAGAGGAATCAATTCACTGATAAACTAGCACAATATAATGTCAACACTACAGCAGAGTTTATTTTATCAATGAAGATTCATGTAGAGACAAAAGATTAATGGTGTGTTCATATATATCTGTGTATAAATATGATTTGTCTATATATAGAACTAATAGAGTTAATATAATAAGTAAAAATAAACATCAAGGTAAAAGATGACGTATACAAATGCAAGAATGGTCAGTTGCTTGAGAAATCATTTGAGATTTCTTACACCCAGTCAGCTGAGAACTGATTTGAAAATTTTTAGTTCTTAAATCTGCAATTCTAACTAGTGTGTTAAATTATATATGGTCATAAATCAAAGTAAAATCATGATAAAGATGAGTAAACGGACATAAGCAAATCAAAATTTCAAATATGTTTAATCACCATCATCAACCATTATCAATCCACTGCAGGATGAAGGTCTCTCCAAGTTCAATCCATCTTCTCTGATCTTTAGCTTCTCTTCTTCACATCACCTCTGTACACTTTCTTATTTCATCCATCCATCTCACATGTGGTCTCTTTCTGGGTCTTTTACAACCTCTTCGAATACAGTTTAAGATTTCAATTGTCCCTCTATTATCATCTCTTCTAGCAATATGTTCAACCCAACTCCACTTCAGACTTTTAATTTTTTCAATAAGATTAGTAACACCTGTTTGTTCTCTTACCCATATATTGTGTTTACGATTTTTACTTGTTACTCCCAACATGCATCTCTCCATACTTCTTTGAATGGTCTGAAGTCTCTGTATTGCTCTTCTATTAAGTGTCCACGTCTCAGATACCAAACTTTAAAAAAAAAAAAACCTGTAAAGTTTTAAATCATAAGCTTAAAAGATAAACTATTCACCTTACATCATTTTCTATGTCTTTTTATGATTTGTTGCAATATAAATAGAAATATATTAGTTCAACTTAAATCATGTACTGAGAATTTGTGAATTTCTTAAATAAGTACCTTTAAAATAATGACAAAATAAGAAAGGAACCTTTAAATAGTCCATTGCAATAATTTTTTTATATGTCAAATGCGTTGACTGGGAAGCGAACCCGGGCCAGCTGTTTGGAAAGCAGCTATGCTAGCCACTAGGCCACCAATGCTTGACCCCATTGCAATAATTGATAATCATTTGAAGTAAAGAATGAAGGAAAAGGTATTATTCATCAGGTTAGCCCAGACATCTATTTTTACACTGACACTTTTTTTTCAGTAAGCGCGTCACAGACCCCAAATTTTATAATGAAATTAATACATAAAAGCTTTTTTTTTTTTTTAGCCAAACAACAAATCATATTTATATAACTTTTTTTTTTTACTTTTGTGAAGAAGTCACGCAGAAACAGCATTGCTTTTTTAAAACATCTATGCTGCAAATGAAAAATAATGAATAAACAAATATTAATAGTCAAGCATTGGTGGTTGAGAGTCAGCGCCGGCTGCTTTACAAACAGTTGTCTCGGGTTAGCGGGTTCGCTTCCCGGCTGATGCTATGACACATAAGGAAAAAAAAAACAATACTTTTTTTTTTCAATAATTAATACTTGCATTTTTCATGTGTCAAAGCATCGGCAGGAAGCGAACCCGGGACAACTGCTTGTAAGGCTGCTGTGCTGACCATTCGGCCACCAACGCTTGACATTTTCTACTTGCATTTTTTAATAACACAACAAATTCACAAATCATTAAATAAGAAAAAAAAAGGATAAATAATTAAATTTAAATTGACAAAAAAAGAGAGAAAGTTGTAAATAATATATAATATCAATTAATGACATATTTAAGGTCTCTTATTAGTCTCATTCATTCCCAACAATAATTATTACAGTTGAAATCCCATTTGAATATGTTTGCTTGAGGATTCATGCACACACAATTGAAATGGCTTCAGTAACCATTTACATATAAAATGTTTAAAGTCCAAGGAATGAACATAAAACAAAACAAGAAGTGATGGATTTATTGGAAAAAACAAAATAAAAAGAAGTAAAAGATTTGAGTGATTAAAGTCATTATCTTAGATATTTAAAAATAAAAAACAAGATGCATGAAAACAAGGGCTTTAACAATATAGTTTGACAATTTGACAAGATTCTGTATAAATAAAGCAAATACAAATAGATATATCAGTAAATGGTTTTAATGAATCTTAACTTTTTTTTATTTCTTAAAGAAAAATAGGTATTCAAAGATAGTTTTATTCAATGAACACATGTTATTAATTAAAATAAGTTAAATAATACGATTTTCAATGAAATGGAGGGCTGAAGTGTTGTGGGGTGGAGTGGATTGAAGCCTGTCCATTAAAGTATGTAGATTGGCTATCTTAATATAAGCTGAGCATTGATTGTACATATATTTGGAGATGAAAATCTGGACCAACTGACGAGCGCTGGTTTAGCACAAAATACATATATTGGTGATTATTTATCTTTTCAACATGTGTGTGATCAAGTGTATCAGCAGTATGAGATAGCATGGATAGTTGAAGGTCGTGTGAAAGTCTGAGTTCAACCCCCTTTATATATTACATATTGGAGTGCAGATGTGAAAAAACGTGCTGTAGAAAAAATTCATATATTAAAATATTTATTTTAAAAAATTAGATTAATTTAAAATTATAATATGGACATACATTTTAAATTAGTTAAGATAACATTACCATGCATCTTTTCATTCGTAAAACTTAATATTTCATTTACAACTCTTGAACTAAACAGATACTTTTGATATATATTATTTTAAATATACAAAATTCTGTATCCAAAGAGATAGAATAACCAGGTAATAGAATGTATCCTACATCCAAGCTATAACACATGATAATCATTAATTGAGATTGGTCAATATTTGCTAGCACCCAATTTTAGAACTATATCATATATTGCAATGAGTTCATACGTCATGAAGATATAAAAATTGGATAATGAAAGTTTTCAATTTAGATTATGTAAAATGTGTGTGTCAGACCAGAAAACTAAGTAATTGAAATACTGCCATTACGTTGAAACAACAGTCTGAAGATCATATTATACATTCAGTCAGTGAAATATTAGTTCCTGTCAATGTAAAGATTTATGCTATTTCAGTTTCTATGCTGAACAGATCATTCTTCATGTCAGGTAACAGAATACCCCCCCTAATTCATTCACTACTGAGACAGGCCTGGATTTAGCTTTGTTTAAGAAAATAGTCTTACAAATGTCTTCAGTAGAGTTTTGAAATTGAAATGCAATTTAGATTATCAGAAGCTTTTCAGGAAATTAGTGACAGTTATTCAGAATAAGTATAGCTAATTGAAAAGTTTAAAATATATTCAATAAATTTTTTTAATTTCATCTAAAAACATATTGATATTATATTTACTAACTGTTAAAGTATTACTGTTCTAAGATAGAATTTAGTTATAAAGTTTAAAATATTCCTTCTTCCATAATATTAGAGCAAGGTACAGGTCTCTCTAATATCTCTCTACAAAGAGTAGCTAAGAAAATAATACTCTCTAATCTAGTCAAACAATGAGTAGTGAGGATATATTTATTTTCTATCTTTGATTTACACATCTTTGCTTTTTCTTTTCATATATATGTGCGTGTGTGTTTGTTTTTTTAAAAACAGCAACGAAAAAATAAACACATGCACAAATATATCAAATGGCCTTGTGACAAAAAGATTGTACCCCCTCCTATCACACTCATGGCTTGGTAAAACTTTAAAAAATTTCAGGATTTTTTTTCCTAATAGTTCAATCATAACTTCAAATATTGGTCAATAAATGGATAGCTAATTATTTTAACTAGACAGTAAAATGAATGAAAACTATTCAAACTTTAACTGCCAATAAACAGCACATGATCACCATTTCTTATGCTTGCTCTTAACTGTTATTAAAACAGGCAAAACTCCCTATATGTATTGCCACTCAGTGCGAGCCAGTGTAATCAATGGATGCCAGAAGGCTTGTGCATAAAATCCCCATCTAGTGCCTACTCATCCAATATCCTCAGACTAGTTTCTGGGGGATTTTATGCACAAGCCTCTGGCTTGCACTGAGTGGCAATACGTATAGGGAGTTTCGCCTGTTTTCAAACTTTAACTGCTTAACATACTTGGTGAATAAGATCTTTTCTATCATCCTCTGTTGAACAGATATTTTAACCTGTTGTAAATACTCTCAGAGGAAAGCTGATAATATTATAAATAATTTTTGGTACTGATATAGTATGCACTTGACACCATTTTGAATTTTATAACTCACCCAAAATCCCCGCTAACACATTCAAGTGAAAAATGGCATCGATTATCAAACATATGGTTTCAAAAAAAAGTGGTTACAAAATCACAAATTTATCATTAATTATAAATCAAAAGGCAATTTACGTTTTCTACTTTAAAAAAATAAAAAATCTACTTTTCATTAATGTGCCAAAAGATTATAACTTATAAAATATGAAATACAGCATATTATTTTTACAAATAATAGAATTTTAGTTTTTTCTTATCAGAAATTCTTTGTTTGCTACTGTTGATCACTTGAAGGTTTTTTATTTATTTTTAAAAGTAGAAAATGTAAATTGCCTTTTGATTTCTTTCATAAGCTTATAACAAATGTAAATTGCATTTTGATTTTTGAAAGATTTATGTAAATTGTGATAACGTATGTTCTCCCCTGATTAGCAATATTTAAATGGAAGAACTTGAAATATTAGCCATAAAAACTATTTCATATCCACGTAAAGTTTGGCTTTGCTATGTGGTTGATACATTTGTTGTATGGCCACATGGTGAAGCAATGCTACAAACTTTCTGGAAGCACATCAACAACATATTCCCTTCAATTAAATTCACAATAGAATCAGAACAAGAACAAAAATTGGCATTTTGATCTTGAGACAAGACTCCCTTATGGAAAAATCAAAACTACAGTTTACTGAAAACCTATATATACAGGAAAATACATAGCCATAGCCTATACATCTAATCACACCATAAATACAAAACATGGAGTTATATTATCACTATGGAACAGAGCAAAAGAAGTTTGTTCAGAAACCAGCAATTTGAAAAAAGAAAAGATCTATAAAGAATAAACTCTTATGAAAAATGGTTATCCATCAGCTGTTATTAAGAAAATGTTAAATAGACAACAAAAAAAAAGCCATCAAGAGAAAAGACAATTATTGGTACTGTAGTGTACCCATACATTCCCAAAATAGCAAACAAATTAAGGAAAATCTGCACCAGTATAACATCATTTCAGCTTTTCAGAGCCATACCACACTATGAGGAATTCTAACATCTACAATGCCTAAACTTGAAATGCTGAAAAGAAAAAACTGCATCTATGAAATACCATGTGAATGTGGAAGAATATTGGCGAGATCAGTCATCCCATTGAAAAGCACTTACAAGAATACAAACTGTTGATTAGAAGAGAGAAAACATGTGTTTAAAGTAGCAGACCATGTATGTGCCTATGAAGATATGTTCAATTGGGAAAATACAAAAATATTGGATAGAGAAGAAAAGGTATAATGAAGAAAATTTAAAGAAGCTGCTCACATGACAATGTCAAAAAATCTCATAAGCCAACCTAGTATGACTATACATAATGTATGGAAAACACTAATCAACTTTGCTCTTAGGAAACAACCTCATAAATAAGTATATGAAATTTCTACAGACTGTTGCCTATGGAAGGATGACTCAGCTGGTTAGAGCATTACCTTAAAATTAAATACTCAAGAATCTAAGGGTCCAGCTTCGAATCCCATGCTAGGACTGTCATTGGTCAGGCCAGGAACATCTGAAGAAGAGAATAATACCTCTCAAAACATTGTGCATATATTAACCTGTTTGATGTGCTATCACTAACAGTTGAATGTATTTGGAACATTTAAATAAAGTTAAATTTTTCTAAAGACATTCAATACACATATTAGATGATGGAAATAGTCCAATATAAAAACACAACTATTTACTCACATAAATTGATTATTTTTTATTAAATATTGATCAAAATTAGGATTTTGATTTTTAAATACTTGATGCCAATTGCAAACTTTGCATTTGAAACCACATGTTGATAATCGATGTCATTTATCGCTTGAATGTGTCCGCAGGGATTTTGAGTGAGTTACAAAATTCAAAATGGTGTGGAGCGCGCGTATTATATAGGCAATTAATTTTTATCTTCTAACGGAATTTTATTATAAAATTCAATTTTTTTTTATTTAGTATATATTGTTTATAAATAGGTTAAGAAAAAGGTTTTAGAAATGTATACTGCATATATATCAATATAGAAAAATAATTGACAATTATTAAATATTCACATTATTTCTATAAATTCAATGACAGGTATTTTTCTGACAATTAGATGCAATTAAAAAAAAATTATCTTCTGTATACTACATAATGTACTTATTCATTAATTGAAACAAAGTAAATCCTTTTAAAAATATTTGTTTTCCCAATACAATTAGGAGCAACATTTTAATATTATTTAATTTAATGTCATAATTATCTCAAAAACATTCAATACCAAATTCATAATAGTTTTTTTTTTTTTTTTAAGAGGACGCGAACCCGCAACGCGGGCAACTGCCTGCAAGTGCAAGGCAGCCGCGCTGACCTCTCGACCACCAATGCAAGACAAATTCATAGTAGTTGCAAAATAAATATGGCAAAGATGGTATTAAATAATATAATATTTATACTTGAAACAACTTAAACACCTATCTATTAATTCTGATGCACACACATACATAAAAAGATATAAATGATATTAAAGTTAATATATTAAAATTTTAAAAAAAAATAATAAATTTGTTAGTCAATTAGTGACAGTCATCCACTATATAACTTTGTTTTAGTTCCTTTGTGATTTAACCATTACTAATATTACTCTGATCTCTTTAAAGTAAATTTCTTTTTACTTAACATCAGTCACTAAGTGCAATATTAATATGATTACTTATTGGATACTAAAAACATTAGACATAAACTACCATAATAATAAAAATAAATATGCATGCAAAACATATATGTTTAAAAACAATTTAGATTTTAAGGCATGCTTTATTTGTACTCAAGGAAGTGGTTACATTAGTAAAAAGAACAATAATAAAAATAAGTACACCAAGAAATAAAGGTTACAAATAGTACTATAGGTACGGTTCTCCAATCAATCCAGTTGTCCATTAGTGAATTAGGGTGGGATAGCACTTGAACATGTCCAGTTTTGAATTCGATCTCAATTGGTTTAAGGATAGCATTCCATGAACAATTACGTTCACCATTCAATTAATAATAGAGTGGGTCTAGATGTTGTTTGCTTTGGCCTCATTAAATGTGTGGCATAATTCTGTAATAGATAAATTAAGCAAACTAATAACAAAAAACGAACGTCATACATATAGCAAGTCATATTCTTCAAATAGAAAATACGAAAAAAGCCTCTTGTTTAAAATCAAGAAATTACTCATGGAAATGTTTTTAGTTATATTATTCAAAGTTTTTATGGATTGATTTACAATGTACAATAATCAAGTGATCACTATTTATAATATGCAAATGATTGTAAAGTTTTGAAACAGATACAGACCTATGAAAATGCTGATAATTTGTGGGCACATATATTAATAATTTTTTCAAATGTACACATTTTTGGAATGATATTTGGAGACAATTGAAGGTGATTTATTCTTGGTGGCTGTTCTTGTTTGAGGAGGGTTGCGTAGATTGGCGGATGACCTTATCAGACAATTGTCAGTTCCATCGTTGATGTACTGATGATTGCAGAGTGTGGTGAATAATATTTGTCCATTGTTTAAGGTGGTGTGTATTGTTGACCGAGTTTAAAACTTGTATGCTAAATGCAGTTATTTTGACTTTCATTATTGCTGCGATGAGAAGGAAAAAGTTGTGTGGCAGAGTGTGTTGCTTGCATGTACGGGCTATGGTTTTGTTGCACTGAGTGCAGGTGAGATCCATGGGATGGGGTCTTCAGCCAAGAATCTGTTTATGATTAATGAGTTATCGGTATTCTGTTTTAGCCCTCTTGAGGTATCTGTTTCTCTGTGGACTTCCTGGTCCTTTTTTGGTTTCTATTAATGTCAGTCGAAAAAGTAAGATGCATGGAGTAAGTATCTCCATAGTATGAGTTGATGTTTTGTTTTTTATATAATGGAACATTTGCTTTGGAGGAACTGGTGATTTTATTGGATGAGTTTTTTTTTTTTGTGGTTCAGGAATGGTGCTGTCTGTGGCAGCTGGATATCGTGTATTAGGCAACTCACTTGGATGTATGGAGCCATTTGAGTGGGGTTTGAATTGATAGCATGTTTATTAATTGGGGAGTTGGTGATGTGTATGGTACATGTTATGGGGTGATGATGATTTTGAATTTGGTTGTTGACACTTAAAAACAATTTATACATCTAATCATAAACTATTAAATAGCATCTATGTAGTTTATAAAAACAACTATTCTATTCTACTGAGACCACCTATGGTAAAACTTGAGTAATCAATAGATATTAGATATTAGTGAATATTAAATTCATTTCCAGTGCTATGCTATTCTATTTCCAGAATAGTTTGTTTAAGGCCTTTATCAGTGACAACCTTGGACATGAATCCAGTTGCTCTAATTATAACTCCAAACTCCTCATTGATGAAGTCCTTAAGTCAGAATATAATCTGGGAATATGGATAGGATAATAAAGGATATAGATTTAATAAGCACAAACATTTAGGATCTATTGCTTTTAATAAACAGTTGTTTCTGTAAACGGGAGATCATATGATATTTTCTTCAGTTTCAATCATCTACAAAAATATCAAAGTGAATTATACATTCTATTGCGATGGGACCCAAATAATTCAACCATGCACATTAATGAGTAAGTCTTAAAGATCGACATTTATCTTATGAATCTCATAAAAAAGGTAGTCACGGAGTCAACAAAAAATACTATCAACAGTCAGATCAATGACAACATATAAGAATAATATACACTTATATCTTAAGTTTTTTATAAGAAAATAATGTCAATTCAAAAGAATATTGTAAAAAAATTTCAAAAATAAAATAAAATACAAATTTGTGGCTATTTTCCATTCAAAAAATTAAACTAGTCAAGCATTGTTAGCTGAGAGGTCAGCACAGCCGCCTTGCAAGCAAGCAGTTGGTTGCAGACGGTTGTTGCGGGTTCGCTTCCCGGCCGATGCTATGACATACGAAAAAAAGAAAATTAAATATTATTTTTAGCATCTTTAATATGTATATTCTTGACTATGAATGGAGAACAATAACAACAAAAAGGAAAATATGGCAACTCAAGTTTAACCAGATATTTGATTATAACTTGGAATTTGAACCATAAATGCAGAAAACATTAAAAATTGTTTCTGAATATAATTATTTATTTCAATGTCTCTTAATTAAGGCTCTGAAGTATGTGAAATACTTCAATATTTCACTTTCATCTATTAAACCTAGTAAAAAATAATTAAAATACTTTAATCAAATAAAATAGTTTTCTATTTTCTTATAATCATCACATATTCTATAATTACATGTCCAGAAGATGAAAAAATAAGAACCATCTTTATATCAACAAAGAGCTTTGCCAATTGCTCAACAAGCTTTGAGATAGATGCTTAGCCAGAGAAAGCATTTAAAATATCTCTACCAGAAACCATTACCCAAACCCCTGACCAATGGTTTCGTGCTTTGGCATTCCTCAGAGGCGCGAGGGTAGTTTCAGACAGAGAAAGCATTTAAAATATCTCTATCAGTAACCACATCCAAATCCCAGACCAATGGTTTCATGCCTTGGCACTCCTCAGTGAGGTATTAGAATAGTTTCACATCGAGAAAGCATTTAAAATATCTCTATCAGAAACCACATCCAAACCCCTGACCGATGGTTTCGTGCTTTGACACTCCTCAGAGAGGCCACTAGGATAGTTTCAGACACTTGCAAGTTCAAAAAAAAAGGGGGGTCATGTGATATATGACTATTTTTTTATTGTTTATTGACTATCTTTATATCAAGTTTGAAAATAACAATGACAAATTTATGCACTTAAGATTGCAATCAACATTGTATTTTGAGTTTATGCATCAAAGATGGTAAATGATAAAGCATTACTGCAATAAATATGGTAGTTAGGAGTAAAAACTTATCAATTAACATTTTAAAATGTACAGACTAATAATTATTAATAATTTAAAGAAGTTCTAGATTAAACTAAAGTACACGTTTCACAAACCAATATATATAAATCACAAGGAAAAAGAGTAGCATAATCAGAATAAATACATATTTAACATTACTAACAATAATGAGCATCTTAACCTGTTCAACACTGATTACTGAAATATCTCATTTATAGGTGCTATATAGGGATTCACATAATCTATATATTCATTGTTTAATATTTGAAAACACGTATACTGATGAGTGCTGGTTTAGCATGAAATATATATATTGGAGATCATTTAAGTTTTTCACGTGTGTGGCCATGTGTATTGGCTGTATGGGATAGAGTGGATAACTGACGGGAGCTAAAAAAGTCTGTGTTCGAATCCCCTATAATTACACTCATTCTTTGAAAACTTGCAGATTTGACCATAAATAAATGTGGAACTATAATTTTGTGAAATGGTCCCCTTTTTCCAAGCTATTATCTGTTTAGGAAAGAGAAAAGATAGAATTAAATAAAGCAGTTGCCAGATTGAAAATGTACAATACCGACAGTCTGTCCCCATCATCCTAACTGGAAACAATTAAAAAAATAAAATGCTTTATACATATGTTTAATTAAAACTTGTTAATCGCATCTGATGAAAATATTTTTAAATTTAAAAATAAACTATATCTTTAAAATTTATTAAATTACAATGTGAAGGCAAAAACACTTAACAGATTTTTTTAAAAAGTTACTTTAGGACGAATTGTCAATAAAAAAATTTTTTTTTTTTTTTTTCCTGACAGAAACAAGCTCTAACTGACACTTTGCTACTGAAATATCATTTAATCTCTTGACCAGCTGATCCCTGAAGATTTCTCAAATTTGATTTGTTCTAATAAAAAATCGTGACTACTTTATTAAAAACATATATAAATAAACAAAAAAGAGCAATTGACCAGTAAATTTTCTACTGAGATGAATAATATATGCAAGAATAAAAAATTGACAAATAAATAAATCAGAATCTCTTATTAATATCTACATAATGTAAACAAACTTTTTCTTTTTTTATTTAAAGTTGTAATTATTTATTAAGCGCACAGGAAGTATATGTAAATACTTTAGAGACAGGCTTTAACCTATAGTATATGTCCCTTCAATGTTTATAATAGTCAAACAATATCTTTATTTGCCAATAGAGGGACCTCTCAAACTTTGACACAAGATAGCAACTTTTATAAAGATAAGAGCGGCAGTCTTATCTTTAACCTAACTTTCCACTTATATAGACCAATCTGAAGCATCTTGATTTGGGAGCGTGAAGCTGTTAGCCTCTTCACTGTTTAACTCCACTATTTCTTTTACAAATTAACCTTGTGAAATCTTGCAATTTACAATGAGTTAATATTACGATCTTTATACTGGAAATATATAAATTACTGTAAAGTTGTAATTATTTATTAAGCACACACGAAGTATATGTAAATACTTTAGAGACAAGCTGTAATCTATATCATATGCACCTTGAATGTTTATAATAGTCAAACAATATCTTTATTTCCCCCAATCATTTAATAATGTTTCAAAATGATTACATTTTTAAAATAGTCATTGAATAACCATAAATCTTACTAAAAAAACATTTTGAATAGTTTCAATTTAATTTACCCTGAGAATAAAATAAATGTTTATTATGATTTAAAAGATTCCAATTTATTCATTTGTTATTAAGTTAAATGCATTTAATTGGCCAAATTGAAATTTTCTTTTCCCTTCTTAATGTATTAAACATTTTAAAACATTTTACTACCATACTAAAAAATGAATACTAATGAAGAAATATTAATTACTAATTAACATGCACCAATATCTGAGAATGTTTATCAAAAAATTATTTTTCTAAGATTTTTAACTTACTTTCTTTTGTTAGTTTTTATATAATATTTTCGTAAAAGGAAATATGTCTATATGTTTGAAAAGGAAGAATTTTTAATAAATGTGTTTTACCAGTTCTTACTTATAGATCTGAGACTTGGATACTTAATAGAAGAGCAATACAGAGACTTCAGACCACTCAAAGAAGTATGGAGAGATGTATGTTGGGAATAACAAGAAGAGATCGAAAATACGATACATGGGGAAGATAACAAACAGGTGTTACTGACCTTATTGAAAAAATTAAAAGACTGAAGTGGAGTTGGGCTGGACATATTGCTAGAAGAGATGATAATAGATGGACAACTGAAATCTTAAACCGGATTCCAAGAGATTGTAAAAGACCCAGAAAGATACCACATGTGAGATAGATTGATGAAATAAGAAAGTGTGGGTGATGTGGAGAAGAGAAGCTAAAGATCAGAGAAGATGAATTGAACTTGGAGAGAACTTCATCCTGCAGTGAATTGATAATGGTTGATGATGATGATGATAAATAAAAATATTTTTTTTTTAGATATAAATAATAATAATTTTTTTTAGATATAAATCATAAAAGTATGGGTATTATAGTTTTGTCCCATTTAAACATTAACAATATTCTTATAAAAATTTAGCTCCCATTATTAAGTGATTCTGTATTTTTTGGTTTTATATTGAACCAATTAATCATGGATAGTGAGAATTCTTTTTTAGATACCATGTTTCCCTGAAAATAAGACCTAGGCAGACAAAAAATTCTACTATGATTTTTCAGAATGCTAATAATATAAACCCTATACCAAATATAAGCCCTCGTTAAGATCGTCAGCCAGATAATGGCTTTTGTTTGTCCAGTGAAACATGTGACAGGTGTATTTAATTATAAATAAAGGTGCTTGTATTATAGCTAAAGACACCGTTGGATGGCGTCGTTTTCACGCTAAAACTATAAAATATGAACATTCACGGGCCGTTGATTTTAATAATTTTTCTGTTTGTAATGTGAAAATAAAAACAAAACAAAATCGTCTTTTTAAAATATTATTTTTTATTAACATATACAATTTGATTCGTGTTTTTATATCGTATACTTTTTAAATTGTGTTATGGCTTTTTTTTTTATCAATTTTCTATCTGATATTTTTTTACTTGTGTTATGGCTTTTTTTTTATCAATTTTCTATCGGATATTTTTTTGCTTGTGTTACGACTTTTTTGTTGTTGTTTAACTAAAAAATAATAATCGTAATAAAAGTAAAAGTTGTTATGGTTAGATTTAGGGTTAGTTTTACAATTACAATTTGATTCATGTTTTTTATATCGTATACTTCTTAAATTGTGTTACGGCTTTTTTTTTATCAATTTTCTATCGGATATTTTTTTACTTGTGTTACGACTTTTTTTGTTGTTGTTTAACTAAAAAATAATAATCGTAATAAAAGTAAAAGTTGTTATGGTTAGATTTAGGGTTAGTTTTAGGGTTAGGTTTAGGGTTAGGGTTAGTTTTAGGGTTAGTGTTCTGTTTGTTTGTAATGCTAAAATAAAAAAATTCAAAATCGTAACCGTACTCGGACAAAATAAAGAAACTCAAACTTTTTTAAACAACAACAAACACATACAAATGTCTTCTTTACTTATTAAACATGTTTTTAATAGTTGCTTTTTATTAAATTTACAAAAAAACCTGTATATTTGTACTTTTCTTACTTCAAAAATATACACACGGTAGAAGTCTTCTTTGTCTCGTGGAATGTTACAAACAGTACGTTACTTGACTCGTTACCTAATTGCAACTCACTAAAAACATAGATCTTTAACATTTTCACAATTAAAACTTCAATACAGTACACTGTAAAAAGTCTTAGAATTATTACTTTACAAAATATCAACATTTTAATCCTTTAAAGTAAAAAAAAATTCAATGAAACAACATTTCCATCCGATTCAAATACAAACTTTCTCATCAAGTCGTAACTGTTTTATAAATTGTGCGAATTCGCAAAATATATTTGCTACCATGCAACATACATGCTGTACTGCAACGCATCATAGTGGCCTGCATTCTGTAGCACAACAAAAAAGTTGTACTATTGAAAAAGCGGGTGCGAATGTGTCGGCCACGGAAACAGCATTTTAATGTGTTTTGGCGCGAAAACCGCGCCATAGAACGGCGTCTTTAGCTAAAAGATGAGTACCTAAATAAACAATATTATTGACATTAATGCTTTAAATAAATAATAGTGTAAATTATATAATTATGTATTTTCCCATTGAGCATTTTCAACAAATATAATTCTACTTGTATAGAGAAACAATTTCCCCTCAGCCAAATATTAGACTTAAGGTAATTACTTTATTGACTTTATGAATGATTTAACAAACTTCAAGCCAATATATCAACTAATTTATCATTCCATTTATGTATTTTTAGATACTCATTTTACTATACTTAATACTTTGATTTAAAATGTTTGATTTAGTTTTTCAGAGCTTTATCGTGATAACGTTTAAATATTCAAGATAAAAAAAATCAGTTTGATTCCTTAAACATTTTTCCCCTCTTAAAAGACTTTAGATAATGGATCTGATTTTAATAATCAAAGTTTAGATTAAATCATCAATCTTTCCCCTAAAGAAAAGTTTTTAAAAACGAAACCCAAGTAGGGCTATTACGATTAATTTGAAAAGTGTTTACAGTGTACACACTTGATAACAGATGGATATGATTATATCATACATGAATCTTCATAATTCAATATTCCAGTGTTGTAATGAACGTACTTAATGTGCACGTGTGAAATACAGAAACATTTTCTGAATTTTTGTGCCTACATTTTTTGTTATTTTTGTGTGGACAAATGATTCTTAACTATAATCATTTTTGTTACCACTCCTTCTTCATAAGTCTACAGTTAAGACTTAATTTAATGGTAAATTTAAAAGGAATAATATTTTGATCACCAGATAAAATGAGTGCAAAAAAGTAAAGTTATTCCGGTGACTACAAGAGAGGAAATGTGGAGAGTTACAGGATTAGGAATCTTACAGCTTTCTGTAAAGAGAAGTACTTCAATAATGTAGATTTTTATATTTGAATAAATATAGATATTTGTATATGAAAATAAAATAAAATAGAAGAGCTCCTGAAAATAAACCCTATGGTGTCTTTTGGAGCAAAAATGAATATAAGAACCTGGTCTTATTTTCAGGGAAACATGATAATCAATTCATACATAAATATACATAAAAACATTCTAAATTATTTTATAATAAAGTCAAATTGTAGAATAATGACATTGAAAAAGGAATGAATTTCCCATGTCTTACATTTCTAAAATATATTCAAAAATTTTAATATTAAATTTAAATTTGGCCTCTTTCTAAATAATACAAAGACAACAATGAATCAGGCTGCTAATCATCAAAATATGTATTTGATTGTATTGTTCCACCATTTGCCATAGTAAAACTAAGATTAGTTTGTCTATGCTTCTCAAGCAGCATATTTGTCATTATAAAAAAACTAAATCTAATTTTATCTTAATTTTTCTTTTGTCATGAGAAAAATTCTGAGAATGGCTGCTGTTCTTAGAAAATTAACATTGTGTTTAATGAAGCAAATGATGTGAAAAGAATAATTAAAGAAGCTGGATATATTGCTAATTCTAATAACATTATAATCAGAATTAATAGTGTACTATTGAGCATGTGCTGGAATTTTGGTTGTAAAATAATGTTTTTTTTTTATTTTAAAAGTTGAAGTTGATAGATGCAATGAGCACTTGGCTGTTAATATTTTATAATATATTTATTCTATTTCACACATTGATGTGTATGTGTTTTGTTATTTAGAAATAAATTGCATATATTCATGACAAATACTCTATAACAGGGGTGGCCAACTTTTGTGTTCATAAGGTCTACTTTTTATTTTTAAAATGTGTTACGATCGACTTGTTGTCACATACTATTTTTATATATCTACCTAGTAAAAAAAAAAATAATTAATAGCCAAAAAACTCATGTCAGTGGGAATTAAAGCAACATGAGTAATTATTAACAATATTTATTAATTAACTACATTAAGTCAAGATTAAAAATATTATTTTCAATAATGATATGACTTAGTGGACTTCACCTATCTAGAATTGGAAAAAAATTTAGACAATAACAAAAAAACTTGAAAATCTTGACTTAATTTGTTTCACTCATTACCCAACAGCTCTTGCTAGATTGGCCTCGCGATGATCCACCGGTGGATCATGATTGACTTGTTGGTCACCCCTGCTCTATAAGATATTAATAAGTAACAATATGTGTTGAATTCATTTTTAAATCAAAAATGTTACTTTTTACAACTTGAATTGTTATTCTTAATTTACAATTTAATATTGAATTCATTTCATATAGTACATTTTGTGGAAGGAGGAAGAAAATAAATGATTTTCCAGAATTTTGTAAATAATCTGGAATGTTTGCTGTCAAATTAACATGGTCAAAAATACAAAAATTAACTTAGAAAATAGTTATCAAAATTAATTCTTAAATTATCTTGAAAAAGCTATATTGTCGAAAGTTTACTAACAGATTCGTTAATAAATGTTTTTGAAAATAAAATGTTAACAAAAAAGATAAAAATCATCTATCAGTTCATATGCAATATGTTTTGTAATAAATTTAGTATTGTTTAGTTGTGCTGCTGTTAACTCATAGCCTAGTCAGCTCAAACATATGCCTTGTTCATTTAAATTAATCATTTCTAATTGGACTTTTACAACATTTACAACTTTTTCTTTCCCAACAATTCAACATGGATTCATTTAGATAGTAATTAACCAAGTTATATTAAACATAATTTTAAACATATTTAATTAATTTTCACTTTTAAAAATCCCCAGGATGGCCATAGAGTGTAATCTGCTGAAACATGCATATAAACAAAAACAGCATTATATAGCAAAAAAACTCTTTGAGAACTTAATGTTAAGTATTACTGCATATGTATAAAATCATTTTATATGTTTACATACATGTCCACAAATATATAGTCATAGATTTAATGAAGGTAAATATATATAGTTTTTTACAGTGTGTCAATATCTTAACATTAATGTGATATATTCACTATTATACATATAAAGGTAAACTTTTACATAAATTTCTATAAATGTATATACTTACTTAAACATCACACAAATGTGAGGAAATGTATTATAAAAAGCAGAAAATTTAATCCATTATTTAATAATAAGAAGAATGGCTTTATATTATAAAGAGACTTTGCTGTATGATTTAATAATAAAATCAATAAAAAAAAAAAAAAACTAAAATACTATTTGAAAAATTTGAAGAAAGTCTAAGTCGTCTGAAAGTAAAAATAAATAAATTAGTACAATGTTATTATTAACAGTGTTTCTAACGGGGGGGGGGGGAGGCATTTTAAAAGATCCATTATATTTGTTGAGGCTGTACATGTATTATAGAAAATATTTTATTAAATACGTCTTAATTTGAAGCACTATATTTCCAGCGGACCCTTAAGAATTAAAAACAATAGATAATCAGTGATAAATTAATTAATAATAATATAGATATATTAAACACCTCCATACTTCCCCATTCTTTCTAAATTCATATAAATAAAGATATAATAAAAGACAAATGACCCCCAAGATGCATTTCGTGCTGAGCCAGCACTCATCAGTTGGCCCAATAATACTTTAAAAAAAAAAAAAACATGAATTCAATTTTAATTAAAAGAAGCTGTTAAACGATGCAAAACAATTATAAAATATAATTACTAATAATAATTTTATAAGTTTATTAGATATAATTTTTATAAAATTCTTATAAATTGTAAAAAAAATATTTACTTCTAAAAATTTTATTTAAAAAACTCATTCAATAAAATTTCCATATTGTTTTACTTTCATATATTTTTATTTATTTATGATTAAATATTTTATTAACAGCCTATATACAATACAAGTTTTAGAAGGAACTTGATTTAAGGAAATAAATATCTTCAGATATTGCAGTTTAAAAGTAAAAAAAAAAAAAAAGATAATACAAACCTAATCAAAGAATACTACAACAAGGAATTTTCAATAGCATTCAGTGAATTATACAATAATTAGGAACATTTACAATAAAATAGAAAATACATCTCACTAGAGGTTAGAGCACTGATGGACAAGTGACCAAATGGCTGTGAAATTATCCGATGGGGTGATATTTTTATCTCTTTTCATTGTCTCTAATTTGTTTTTAAAAATATTAAGATTTCTTGTAGATATAGTATAAATTCTGTACTTCTTATTTCTGCAAAGAAGGCATTTGGAAAAGATTTTATAATTGAATATACAGTTGCATTCTTTTTCTGATAAATTTTTGTAATATAAGATCAGGTGTATTATAGACCATCACACTCAAATCAATACACTTTCCTAGTTCTCTTCTGATCTGTGGCATACCTCATGCATAGTGTCATTGTTAAGTATATTTCTCTTATATCTCATGAAGTATAAAGTTGGTAATGACCACATGTTCATTTTGAGTAGAAAATCAAAAAATTGGGGCTCAAGAGTTCAATATTTAAATCTATGTATTAGCTGCTTATTATTAATGTCTAGCATTGGCAAGTCTAATTTATAATTTGTTTGTGTATAAAAGTACATATGTATTCCAATAGCATCATTTGCCTTGGGGGGAAGTTATGTTAGGGTTATATATAGATTTAATAGGTTCTAAGATTGTATACAGATATTTTGTGCATGGAGGAGGTTTGTCTGTAGGTGTTATATTAAGAATGAAATTTAAATGTGGGTATATGCTTGTCAGGGATGATATAAGATTAAGTTTATTTGTACTGTCAATACATGAATAGAATGTAGTCCTAATCCATTTAGGTTGTTATGCTACTTCATTTGCCTGAATGAGATGGCCAGTATTTGTCTTCCCCAATAAAAGTTTTCTACACAGTGAATAAATCTTTGAGGTAAAAGATTTTATGAAGACCATAACTGGTGTATAAAAAGTAATTTTTGAATAATCACCACATTTATAAACGATACTTTCGAGGATAGAGGAAGATATGCTTTTGAGAGAATATGTTAGAATTAATTGTTTTATATTTGCCTTCTCATAGCCATGTATTTCAAGTGAAAAAAGAATCCTAAATAGGCGGACGATTTACCCTAAAATATATTTCTATGTTTTAAACCCTATTTTTTTAATGTTAGAAAAATATTATGGAAAAATTACTTAAATTTCCAAGAATGAACATACAAAAGATTTAACTCTTAATAATCCTGTAAAACCGCCTGTTAATAATAACCATAATAAAAGCTCTTTTCCAAAAACAAGTGATTCTTTGACCCTTCAGTCATCACATAAAAATAATGCGGAAAAGACAGTGTGACCTTTATTATAAAAATAATTCTGAAAATATCGGGATCATTCTTCCCTCATGTAAAAATATTCCAGAAAATACCTCTCTTTGTAACAACAATCATGGTAAGAATTCTCTTACAAATAAACAAGAAATTTCAAATGATCGATCAAATAATATGAGAAATGTTTCCAATATCATTTCGTCAGAAAAAGTTATGTTTTATGTAATGATTTCATTGAAAAAAAAGAGAGAATATAGTCTTGCATTGGTGGTCGAGAGGTCAGCGCGAGAGCCTTGCACTTGCAGGCAGTTGCCCGGGTTGCGGGTTCGCGTCCCGGCCGATGCTATGACACTTAAAAAAAAAAGAGAGAATATTTCGGTGATCAGTCTTGAGTTTGAAATTACAACAAAAAAAAAATTGAAATTTTATCTCTAGAAAAAAATCCCGAAAAATAAAAATACGGAATAAAAAAGATTGCTCAAATGAAGATTGGAGTTGAGGTCATCTGTAAAGCACAGTGTCGTGGAGTGATCTCTAATTATTATTACAGTTTCTAAAAATAGCACTATATAAATAAATAACTCGTTATATATGTTTAATATTACATCTAATAATGACGTATTGTAAATTGTAAAAATTTTGCAAGCGTCATTCATTAAAAATGTAATAAAAGGAATTGAAAGTGATCATTTAATATCTTTACACTCTCATTTCCAAATGCTTAAGATTTGCCTATACATATATGCTTAGGTTAAAAAGATAGAGTGGATTCATTATATCTTTTCAAAGGACTTCATCTTGCATTTGGAAAGGAGAGTATTCATTAAATGTTTAAATTTATAAAGTGCATGTGTAGTGGAATGACTATATATATCATTTCAATTATTGAATGGAATTGAGACTTGAACCCCCTTTTAATATAATATAAAGGCTACAAAAATTTCATTTAAGAATTATCCATAAAATTTCAAAAATACAATGGCAAAATCATAAAACTAATTAAAATATAATTTATTAGATGTGATGCTAAGAAGTCCACTATTTGCAAAATCATATCTTCATTGGATTGGGTGTGTAAAACAAATAAACCATGCAAGATTTCCTAAAAGGGGTATCTTACGGAGAATTTGACCATGGTTTTCATGGGAGTAGACTCCATCTACATTACAGGGATTATCTCATTAAAGATATTTTAAAGAATTGAGGTATTCATTGCTTCCATTGGAAAATGTATCAGAGAATAGAATGCATTTGAGAGTTACAATTAAACATAAGATTGAAGTAACTCAGAAAAAAAAAATTCTGCTCAAGAAATTAAAAGATGTAATTGCAAAATATCATATAGAAAAACTGACCAATATGTTCTATATATAAATGAATTTGTAGCTCATAGATTGATTTGTATAGTCGGTGTAAAATTTATTTCTAGTGGGTTTTTTTCTTTTATTTTCTTTCCTTGGAGGTGTAATGCTGTTTGCAAGATTATACAAAAGCAAATTGGCCATTTATTTGTTTTATACTAAAAAAATAAAAATACAAAAATGCTAAGAAAATTACATAAAGTAAAGAATAAAAATATATTTTAATAAATCCATTTTGCTAAACATAAATCAAACAAGGAAAATAGAGAATGAAAATATTTATAAAAAACACATCAACAGAAATAGAAATGACTTCGGAAAAATAAAACAAATCTTAAATACATTATGATACTATTAGTTGGCTTAAAAATTTAATGAGTGTTCATATGTATAAATTCATCAATGCAACTATGTACACATCGCATTAATTCATATGAAATGAATAAAAACTCGGTGATCCAAAGATTTTTCATTTTCTTACGTATCAAACAATTTTTTTTATAAAAAGTGTCTTTCTTGTGCTTTTCCCCCATCTCGATAGCATTAAATGTTAATGAGAAAAGGCAATTTCCTTTTAAATTATTAATTTTATATGCAATTCTAAATCATGGATTTTAAGTAATTATACCACTGCATATTAGTTGTCAATATATATATGCAATTAATGAATAAATAGAAATAACTAAAAAAAATTGTTTATAGAAAAGAGTTGTGAAGGAAAGTAAGGATTTAACATTATGTATACACTACTAAAAGGTTGCTAATCCGTCGAAATATCGGATTGTAATGTAAAATAATACACGGTTTGTACCCAAAAATATTATTTTATCTACATCATATAACCGTGAAAACATTAAATATAATATTACTAAAAGGTATTTATATATAATAACTTTATTAATGTAGTTGTAAATAAATTTCTAAATACTTAAATTAAACCAAAATAAAATAAAATTAATAATTTAAAACTAAAATGGTTATTTATGACAACAAATATAAAAAAATATTGTTTTTATAAAATAATTTCTATTATCAAATTTTATAACTAAAAAAAATAAAGTTAATTTATTATTTACTTTTTTTAATTCATGAAACTAATATATAAATATTGTAATAATTAAATTTGTAAAACACATAGTCGTTATGTGTAATATATATTAAAGCTATAACCTTAAAACCATGCGCTTGAAAATCGATAGTAGGGACCTCTACAAATCTTAACACAACATTTATTTAAAAGACGAGAGCACACCATTATCAAATGTAAACATTTTAAAAAATATTTTATATTCTTAAATATGAATTAAAAAAATAGGGGCAATATTTGTACCAAATTTCTCCCATGCTCAATAATGGCTTTCTATTTCTTTTTAGTCGCGGATTTACATCATTTGGAATATTTAAACTCCCATCTCTTATTTTATATCTTTCTATTTATGATTTGTATATATTCATATAAATTTATGAAGAGACCACTAATATCTATAGTCAAAACAATTATAGTAATGTTTTTTTAGCTTACTATATATGAATTTATATATAAATGTGCATACATATACTTTAATTTATGCATGGATCATTATTAGCACTTTCAGAAGATTTAAAAAAAAGATGCCAGGATAATAAAAGTTAAAGATAAGTTTTGTGATAACCACCCAAATAAACCCATAAAACAAAATACAATCACATATATCATGGGAATCTTTTTATCTGTTACTGAATGCCTTTCCAGGTTACACACGAATATAGACATTAAATAAACACAATTAAATTCTAATTAATACATACATAAAATAAAATTATGTCATAAAAGAGATATGAGTATATGGTTATGTTAGAGTTCATATGCATTTTACATTAAATCTTAATGTCTAATCATCAGAAAATAAAAAAAGGATTTATTAACCAGGAAGACATTACTAAAAGTGAAATTTTCTGTCATAAGTTTTTTTCTTCTCATGTGTCATAGCATCAGCTGGGAAGTGAACCCACTAACCCGGAACAACTGCTTGTAAAGCAGGTGTCACTGATCTCTTGACCACCAATGCTTGACAATTTTCTGTCATAAGTTTGCCGATAAAAAGGTTGAAAACAATGTCAATTTTATTATATTACTGGCTAGAATTAAAATTAATGCCAGTTTTTGCAACTTTGACTTTTATAATTAAGTATACAAAAGTTCTGACTTAGTATTAAGCTCAGCAGAAGAATTATAATGATAGTTGATGCTTGGATGCATGGGTTTTTATTTTAAAAAGAATATCAAGAATTGACATTCTGAAAATAAACTTAATTCAGATTGTTGGAAAATAAAATTGAAGTTTTTAAAACACAGCATATAAACATTACTTTCATTTTCTTGTATATAAATTTTAAGACAGTCATCTTCAGTTTTCAATCATTGTTAAATATTGCAGAATAAAGGCCTCTCCAAGTTTAATCTTGTTTCTCCAATCAATAACTTCACATTATTACAAATATTCTTATCCCATTTGTCTATGTCATACATCATCTCATTTCAGATATTTTATAATCTCTTGAGTAATATTTACTGAGGCTATAACCTCGAGAATATGCATGTAAAATGCGATAGTAGGGACTATTCTCGAGGTTATAGCCTCAGTAAATATTACTTACGTAATCAATGTGCGTTTAATAAATTTATAATTACAACTTTAAATCTCTTGAGATGTAGTTTAAAACTTTCAAGAGTCCATCTATTGTCATTTTTTCTAATAACATATTTATTCTGACTCCATTTCAGTTTCTTAATTCTTTAATGTCAATGATACATGTTTTCTCTCACCCATGTATTCACTTTTGTTATTTTTGTTATTCTCAGCATACATCTCTTTAAATGTTATTATATGGCCTGAAGTACCTGCATTGTTTATCTGTTAAAGAGTTCAAGTTTCAAATCTATAGGTAAGAACATGTAAGATATATCTATTAAAAACATTCCTGTTCAAACATATAGGCATATTCCTATTTAATATTACATTATTTCTATCAAAAGTTCTTCATCCCGAATTTAATTTTTTGATCAATTTGATCCATTATGTTTTCATCCACACTAGCAATCTAACCAACATTTTTGTAATTGTTAACCTCTTCTAATTCATTATCATGAATCTTTATTTTTTTCTTATGTGAACAATCTCAGTGAACATTAATTTAGTCTTTTTAATATTAGTATTTAATCCTACTTTCTTGCTTTCATCTGATATTTCTTATCTGTGAAATCTAATGACTTTAAAAATGCCTATTTATTTTTAGTCTCTTGGCTTCTTATTTTAATCCACAAAATTCCTGTAAAACTATTCTATTTTTTTTTAAAGAAATATTGAATCACAATGTCATATATCCTTTTTAATGTTGACCTTCTTAGTGTCCCCATGTAATCTAATCATTGCTGTTGTATGTTGATACATATTCTTCAGAATTTAGCAATATCTTGAATCTGTATATTGATGTTCAATAACTTGAATCACTGTAGAAATGCCTATAAAGACAAATACTTTTACATAATTTACAAATCCAAACCATGCTGGCAATTTGTATTTTTTGGATACGATTTACAATGCTAAAAACCACGTTTAAATCTACCTTATTTTTTTAGATTGTTGAAACTAGTTTTTTGAACTTGATCTCATTTTGATATCTTCTTTTTTATAAATCTTAAATATCAATGCGATAACTGAATTCTTCCAATCATCTGGTACAGCTTTATCATTTACACATTTGATATATAACTCCATCAACAATTTCTTTAATTCTTCATAGATTTTACACTTTTTCATTGATTTAACTGCATGTCTCATCTTTTTGTTTAAAATACTTGACAAATTGTAATTTATAGAACTACTTTGTTTACTTGTTATTTATTATTATTATTATGCAATACTTCACAGATCTCATCCACACTTTTAATGATATCATTAATCCTAGTGGTAATAGTGTCATATTTTATTTTTTAAAAATATTTCCAATTTTCTTTCACTATCATTTTACAGAATTCCAGATATTCAATTTTACTAAATGGATACTTTTTTCAATGTCTCCATTGAAACTTTATTAATAATTACTACTTTTTTTTTTTTTTTTACCAAACTGTTTAAATAAAATATCAATTATCATCTTATTGAATTTATTCAAGGCTGAGCAGCCATCAAAATGTATTAATATTGTTTTAAATTTTGTAAATTCCAGCTTAAATTCACTGAAATATTTTTGAAGGTTTGAAATATTAGCTATAGAAACAATCTTTGTTAATAATTTTTGTTTCACTAGTTTTGCATAAAAATATATTTTATATCTCATTAAACATCACACGATCACCATTTCCTATGCTTGCTTATAACTGTTATTAAAACAGGCAAAACTCTATACGGATCTGGGTGGTAATACATATAGAGAGTTTTGCCTGTTTTAATAAGTTATAAGCAAGCATAGGAAATGGTGATCAAGTGATGTTTATTGGCTTAAAACTAATCCTGCCTAATAGGATAGTGGTGGCTATGGTTATTAAAGAACCAAAGACACCAAAATGTATAAGTACTGAACTGAGTTCAGACCTATATGACTATATAAGCTAATGAGCTTGGATTGAAAATATTAGTGTTTTCAATTTAAGACTCATAGTTTTGTAGTTAAGTAGAGATAAAAGGTGGCTGCTGGAGGGTTGCATTAGATCCTAAGATCTAGGTGCAGTGCTCTCAGATCCAAGACTCCTCACTGACAAAGGCCACAAGCCAGAAACTAGTCTGGGAATATTGGATGAGTAGGCACTAGATGGGGATTTTATGCACAAGCCTTCTGGCATCCATTGATTACTCTGGCTTGCACTGAGTGGCAATATGTATAGAGAATTTTGCCTGTTTTTATATCTCATTAAGTGACGATTATACATATTTTCTCTTAGTCACAATATAGCCTAACTTTAACTTAATTTGGATGCTTTTGTGAGCATTTTCAATTTGGATTTAAGAAAATTCATAATGTAAAGATTTTCCATTTTTGACAATTCTTACAAATCTGTTTTATTTCTTACTTCTACTTCCATATTTATATTTATATCAGTTCCATCTTTTCAATTGTTTCCCAATATATATATATTAAAATTCCATAAAAAATTTAAAGGATGTTGGTATGATCTAAAATATTCTACACATCTTAAATAAAAGATTTTTATTTCTTTATTAGAAAGTGAATTTGTTTGGACATGAATCTGAATTATCTGCATTTGATATCTTCCATTAAGCTGAACAACTAATCTACTTATTCTGATATATCATCCATATTTACAAAGTTGTTATTCCATTTTTCATTTAAAATGAGTCCAATTCCACTTGTGATTCCTGGATTCCAAAAGATTGTAAAAGACCCAGAAAGAGACCACATGTGAGATGGATGGATGAAATAAGAAAATGTGCAGGGGTGTTGTGGAGAAGAGAAGCTAAAGATCGGAGAAGATGGATTAAACTTGGAGAGACCTTCATCCTGCAGTGGATTGATAATGGTTGATGATGATACCCATTTTTAAAATCAATCATCTCTTCATTATTTCTTGTAACTTCATAAAGTTGAACAATATCACATTTAATATTAGACAGTTCTTCAATTCATGTCATCTTTCTTACTTGTAAATGATTTATAGTTATAATTATCTAACTAAAAGGTCAGTAGTTAATAACAACCAATATCAGGGAATCAAAGAGTTTTAGTATATTTTGTCTTTGCTAACCAACCACTGCTTTGGCAAATGACTTTACAGCACCCTGGGATTGAAAGCCATAATTTAACTTGTCTATCATGATTACTAAATATAAAAGACAAGGGCCAGTAATTTTTTAGTTAAAAATTATCATATAACTGAGAAGAAAAAATATGTGTCTTATTCTTAAATTCAGAAATAAAATCTCGTAAACAAACACCCTATGATGACTGAAAAGTTTGTTTACCATATAAATAATTACATAATAATAGCAGCTGCAATGATGAACATATAGAATGTATATTATACATTTGCTTTCTCAGTTCATTTAAGGCTTCAAAGAGGAATCAAAGGTTCTCCTTTCAGTTAATAGCAAACATCTTTCTGCAAATGTCACAGCTATAAGCAACACATAGTAACAGTAATTTACATAAAACTATTGACTTACTGCTATACTAAATATATTTATAAAATGATAATAATATTGATAAGACAACATATATTAAAAAAGATTAGAGAGAGAAATTCTAAACATAGATAACAGCCACTTGTCAATTTGAATAAGCTTTATGTAGAAAATATAAGCAAATGTTGCATATTTGATAATTTGTAATTATATATATATATATAACACTCATTAAAAAAAGGCTATTAGAAAGAGAATTACAACATAAAAGTTATGTAAGTCTGTTTCATATGATTACAATTTATTCCAATTTTAAAATAGAGGCATTTAATGTTGAGAGAAATTGAAAATAACGTGCTCTTGAGAAAAATTATTCCTCTCCTATAGGATAAAGATTAAAAATATATTCTATAAATGGTATTCACTTTGGCAAACATTTTTCAGAGAAAAGACAATTCTGTTTTTTTCTCAAAAGTAACCTTTATTAGTTAAAAGATTACAAAAATTTTTGGGTACACTTACCCATTGAGGATTACAAAGTGTTTAATGTTACATGGTAAAACAATTATTGACCAGGTTTATATAAAGTGCATATGCTCGATAAAAATTATATCCATAAAAGGGTTACTATAATTTTGATTAGTGTGTATCTGTACATGGATAATAAACACTTGATTCGCAGCCGAGCCATGTCAAGACCATTATAGGTACCTCTTTCTCCCAATTAAGAGTCCAAATGTGCAGGGACCACATTCGGTCTACCTGCCCAAAATTGGAAAGCCAACTAGGGAAAAACTAACAAGTACCAAGCACAGATCTGCACTGCCCAAAACCAACCTATCAAGGACATACCAGCTGACCAGAGCAAGAATGGCACTGAGACTTTGACCAGGTACTCTCCTGGCAGGTTTTCCAGGTAGAGGCAATAAATCATCAACAGCCTGCACCAATAAACCAAACCCAAAAGCATCATGCAACAAATAATATTTGTACTACCTGATGCGTAAAAATTTCTTATTAAACCCTTTCTTTGATATGTAAATATATACATATATAGGAACATCATCTATGCAGAAATGAAATAATCGGTTACTAAATACAGTGAATAATACACATTACATGACCACCACTGCTTATGCTTGTGTATAACTGTTAGAACAAGCAAAACTCACTATACGTATTGCCACACACAGCAAGCTGGAGTAATCAATGGATGCCAGAAGGCTTGTGCACAAAATCCCCATCTAGTGCCTCCTCATCCAATATCCCCAGACTAGTTTCTGGCTTGTGGCCTTCGTCAGTGAGGAGCCTTGGATCTGAGAGCACTGCACCTAGATCTTAGGATCTCAGATCCAAGGCTCCTCACTGACGAAGGCCACAAGCCAGAAACTAGTCTGGGGATATTGGATGAGTAGGCACTAGATGGGGATTTTATGCACAAGCCTTCTGGCATCCATTGACTATTCTAGCTTGCTGCATGTGACAATAGATAATAATACACATTATATTCACGAGTAAACAGGAATCTTGGTATAGAAAAAAATAAAAAAACATTTACAATAATTACACAAACCAATTCATGAAACACAAATATGTTCCATATTATCATAATAGATCCTATATACAATCATATATATAATGTATCTGGAACATCCACGATTGTGATGGACACATGTTGAAAGAATATTTGGTTTACTTAATTTATTAAGTCTTAATGAAAGAGTTAAAATTCATAAGAGTAAAGTTAAAAATAGACATCATAACTGTTTTGTATATTCATGAATTGAATACAGGTCATAAAATATTATTTGGCAATGCAGAGATTATCTTTTATGAAAAAAGTGAGTTGAAAAGAAACTTTGATGATAAAACTTTTTGAATCTGAGGCCATCAATCTCATGAAAACATCCTTTGACATTAAAGGAAGTTAGTTTTTGAAGAGAATGATGGGAAGGCTATTTTGTTTTGTATATATATAAGTTGTATATATGTTTTCTGTTGTATTTCACTTGAAACGGTCTATTTATTAATAGATGAAATCATGATTGTGAAAGAATTTAGTAAAATTTTGTTTTTTTTTTGGCTAGTATTGTAATGTTATACGATCTTCTATTTTATTCTCTGTTATAGTAATCACATATATAAACAATAGAAAACCATATAACATTAAAATACTAGTAAAATAATAAAATTATACTAAAATTCTATCAAGACCATGATTTTGTTCTTTGCAGAAATAAATCTTTTCAAGTAAAAATCAATAAAACATCACACATATATGAACAGGCTAACCATTGTCATAATTCATTTCAAATATCAATTTTATTAAAACTTCCTTTGATATTAGGATTAATTAGGATTTGAAATGAATTATGGGAATGTTTGTAATATATAAATTAGTTATGATTTATTGATGTTTACTTGAGCTCTTGATTATGACAGAATTTTTGTGTTTGTTGTTTTACTACTATTTTAATATTGTATGACTTTCTATTTTATTTATTATTAATAATATAACATTAGGCAGCATTGGTTTTTTAATCATATATATGTTGTATTCACACAATTTTTATTAAGTTTTTGAAACTATAAATATCAAAACACTAATAATCCTAGATGTGATATGTTGGATTATTTCCATCATCTATGAGTGAATGCTGAATGTATAGAAAATTTTAAACTTTTCCAAATACAAACAACTTGTGTTGTCTATTTGGGTGTTATTATTAACAAGTTGTTTGTATTTGGAAAGTTTAAAATTTTCTATACATTCAACATTCACTCATAGATGATGGAAATAGTTCAACATATCACATCTAATAATATACCATCATCACAAACCTTCAGACAAATACTAATAATCCTATGTGAAAAAAAATATTCTAATCTTATATACTACATAAAATTTTAATATATCACATGATCACCATCTCTTATACTAGCACATAATTGTTTATCAACAAGGCAAAACTCTCTATACAGTAGTGCCACCCTGTGCCAACCAGAGTAATCATTTTCCACTATATAGACTGTTATTATGAAGGACTGTTATGTGGATATGAATTAATATTTACCGAGTGATAATAAATATTTTAATTTATATGATACAAAAATATTTGAATAAGTAAGAAAACTATAAATATCGAAAAGAATTTTTAAGTATTAAATAATTTTTTTCTTGAAAATTCATAAAAGATGAACCTATTACTGTTCTTGGAATAGTGAACACAGAAACAGTAAAAGAAAAAACAAAAAAAAGAAAAGCCAAATTAAAAAATTGAAGATAGTCAATAACATCATTTTTGAAGGATAGAAATATTATATATCATTATTTTTAAAGATTAAACAAGGCAAAACTCTCCATACAGTAGTGCCACCCTGTGCCAACCAGAGTAATCAATGGATTCCAGAAGGCTTGTGCATAAAATCCCTATCTAGTGCCCACTCATCCAATTATATTTAAAGATGTGTATCATAACCTCTTCATAATCCAATCTCAATCACTGATAAACTGTGATCTTTAAATAGTTAAAATTTTATCAGTTTTCAATAAGCATAACAAAAAAATGAAAACCCTATGCATGTCTACAATATATCATGTTTTTTTTTTCCTCATATGTCAAATGCATTGACCAGGAAGCAAACATGGGCCAGCTGCTTAGAAGGCAGCTATGCTAACCGCCAGGCCACCAACGCTTTTCTCTTTAAGATGGAATTTTCAAAATGGCAATATAATTTATAGGGGGGGGGGTACAATTTTTTTCACTAAACATGGATAATTTGCTTATAAGAATTTTTAAGATAAATCTATAGATATTCTCAGCTATTTTACAATATTAATAATTACATTTTTACATTATATTAAAACGAAAGGTTTTGATAAATTATTTCAAATATATTCTTCAAAAATATAATACTACTTTTAATTATTAAACATTATTAAGGTTATTAGCATAATATTAATAATTATATTTTTATGTATTAATTTGTAAAAGAAATTGACAAACACACGCGGCAAATGCATCTTGTATGCAATGTAATATATACATGTATGTATAAACTAGTCAAATTCAGTAATATATCTTTGTTCTTCCACTTAATCAATAATACTTTATATATATATGTCAAAACGTTGACCGGGAAGCAAACCCAGGCCAGCTGCTTGGAAGGCAGCTATGCTAACCGCTAGGCCACCAACGCTTGACAAATCAATACATACTTGAAAACAAATTATTTTCTAATCTAATATTTGTTTTGTTAGGAAAGAAAGATTGACTTTTACACACACACAAACTTAATAATAATGATTGGTAAACACTGTTATATTCATTTTATTCAAAATTTTACATAAAATAATTTAAAACTAATATTAAATGCCCTCCTATTTACAATGTATGAATAAGTTTAAAATTAATAACTTTAAAAATATTTAAATGTTTTATTTTTATAATATATTTTCTCAGCCTTATTCTTTTTTATGGTTAAGTTAGTTTCCTATAGCATATAATACTAATATTATACAGTATAATGTTGTGAAATCTTCAACCAAATGGATAAAAAAGGCAACATGATCATCCATCAATTAACAGGTTTAAATAATGTTACTCGTAAAAACAAAATAAACAATAACAAAAATATATATATATATTTCCAATCAATTATTGAACTTCCTGATCAAAGTAGAAATTCTTCTAGAATATTTTTGTGATATTCTTTTATATGATATCAAAATTTAATTAGATCTAAGAGATTTCTATTATTGTTGGAAGTGGATTATTTTTAATTTGATTAACACATCAATCATTCTACTATTATAACCCCTCCCCATTTTTATTGATCATGTGATGTAAGTGAACATAATGCGCATTTCAGATGGATTTGTATACTCAATAAAAAAACTCATCTTTAAATTTTTTTTCATCGTTATCTGTCTCTTTTTTCTCCAAATATAGAATGACCATATTTATTAATGTATAGCTGCTAGTGAAACAAAATAAACATCAAGCATATTACATGTGTGCCATTATATACTTATGTGAACCAATAGTAGTATGCATATTTAAACCTTGATATAATTAATATCTTGTACAATTATATTTATCCAGGACCAGTCCAAGAGTTTTTGGTGCTCTAGGCAAATTCTTAAAAAAAAAAACAATAAACAAACATTTCTAATTTTAAATTTTAATGTTATGACAACTCTAAATGTATACATAATATGTCTAATTAAAATAATTGATAATCATGGCATTTCAAAATTTTTGTAGCCTAAGTGACCTATGTAGTGTACCTATAGCTTGGATCAGCATTTATCCAAATATAAAACATGTTCAAAAGAAAAATTATAATACATGATTAAAACAAAATTTACTTTCAGAAATTAATGTATTGAAAATTGTTATATATATAGAAAAAATAATTATGTTAATTTTAACATGCTTTGACCTATTCTAATAAAAAAAAAAAAAAATATTGAATTAGTGAACTCAAGCAGATCAGATGTTCATATATAATAAATGATAAATCATTGACTTAGTTTTTCTAATATAATTGTTTAATTAAATTACATAATTCATATTATATCTGAAGGGCTTTTATTTATTTTTAAAAATGATTTTAAAAAAAAAAGAACATTATTCAGTTTCATATATTCTTTAACTAAACAGATAATTAGGAATTATAACAAAGCTATCAAATCCAATAAGCAATCTTTAATCTCATTCATACAAAGATATAAATTTCCAGTGACAAGATTCTTAATGCTGATAGACAAGTTACAAATATATATATATGCCACAGCATGATTTCTGTCATATAAACCTGATCATGAATATAGTTTGCTAATTATATACTTCTTTGTTTGCATGAATATTACATCAAACTTCAATCTTTATAGAAAGTAAAAAAATAATAATAATTAGGCCTATATAAACAATGAGGATTGCCAATTCCTCAACAAGCTTTGTGATAAATGCTTAGCCAGAGGCAGCATTTAAAATATCTCTGTCAGGACCCCCCCCCCCCCAACCCTTGACCATGGTTTCATGCTTTGACACTCCTCAGAGAGATGCCAGGGTAAGTTCAGACACTAGATCTAAAAATACTAACCCAAAGTCAAGCACTTATCTAAAATTATCTATTGAGTGAAAAATCTGAAATTTTCAGACACCTACATGTCTTCAAACCCAGCTGTCCAACTCAAATAGCCATATGGGACTGATAAGTGCTTGGCTTTGGGTTGGTATTTTTAGAGCTAGTGTCTGAACCTACCCTGGCACCTCTCTTGATTTCCCATCTAGCTATCTGAGTTGGATAGCTGGGTTTGAAGACATGTAGGTGTCTGAAAATTTCAGATTTTTCACTCAATAGATAACTTTTAGATAAGTACTCGGCTTTGGGTTGGTATTTTTAGATCTAGTGTCTGAACCTACCCTGGCACCTCTCTGAGGAGTGCCAAAGCATGAAACCATGGTCAGGGGTTTGGGGGGGGGGGTTTCCTGACAGAGATATTTTAAATGCTGGCTCTGGCTAAGCATTTATCACAAAGCTTGTTGAGGAATTGGCAATCCTTATTGTTTATAACTTACAAGCTTAAGAAAATAGGGTCATGTGATCTATGACTCTTATTTTGATTAGGCCTATATGTTTATTTTCTTCCAGAATGACTACAACAATTTGCATTTTATTTTTTTGATAAACTAAATAAATGCTCCCACTACATACAATCTCTATGTTTTATCATGTATATTATAAATAATAATAAAAAAGAAACACTATTTATACAGAAATATCCAGATGTAAACTGCCTGATTTTTGAATCAGGAGAAATTAGTTCTTGAAAAATATTTTTATTAAAGATAATAACATTGATGGAGTTCCTATCCAAAATAATTTTAGAATCACTTTTAAAATAACAAATCATAATTATAAACACCTTTCCAAATCTTTTAAGACATTCTATAATATATTTGATAATCTCAAAAAGATTCAACATCCTTAAAATCCCCATTTATTTTTAAAATATCTTACAATTGTAGTTTTTATATATATTAAAAGGAGATAGGTTTCCTTGACAACAGTGAGAAAATATTCATTACTATCTATATTGGTAGGTTTAGATGGTTACTGGTTTCTAATGGTTACATATTATCCCATTTAGCATTAAGCATTATTTCACTTATTATTTAAATAATACATGAGCAATTTAAAAGTATTGCAGTTTGTAATGTTATAATTGACTATTTATTAGTCTTCATTACATGGACATGTTTATTTCATGTTTAAAGAGGTTTGTTTAAACTTCATTGTATCAATATTTCAATCTCTGTGGTCAAGTTTCAATCTTTAAGTGTCCATATATATTCATTGGACTATTAGTAAGAGTGGGTTTCCACTCTCATTATTAAAAGGAGAGGTTGCTTTGACAACAGTGAGAAGTATTGATTATAATATAATCTTCAATAGTTTATCTTCCTCTTTCCTTCTTTATTTTTGCTTTTTTAATATATAACATATAATAACCACATTCCACTCTTCTTACACTTTAGCAAAATATATTTGTTAATTTTAGTTTCGACTGTTCCTAGCAGTCTTCATCAGATCTACAAAAATTTAACATTATATCAATACAACCATAATAATAATAAGAAGAAGAAAAATAAAGGATAAAGTAGATTTTAAAGTTATACAACAGTAAGATTAATGAATAAAGTGATGTTAATAATTAAGTTGGTAAAATTATAACAGTATAATAGATATATGTATGAAATATGGTTGTATTGATATAATGTTTAAATTTTTGTAGATCTGATGAAGTTTGCTAGGAACAGTCGAAACTGTAAAATTAATAAATATATTTTGCTTTAAAGTATAAGAAGAGTGAAATGTGGTATTATATGTTAAATATTGATTACTATCTATATTGATATGTTTAGGTGGTTACTGGTTTCTAATGGTTATATATATATATAACAGAGTTGACGTTCCAATTCAACTCAATTGAAAATACACTAGAAAACTATTAGAATATAATAGTCAAGAAAATCACCTATTGTCAACATACATTATTTTTTAAAACACAATATACTTTCCAAGAACATAAGTATTTTACTTAAAATCATAAACTGTTGCAAAAGATCATCTATGAATAGCAAATATATTCTTAAAGATGCCAATAAATTTACTAAAGGTAACTCCTTATCCATTCCCAATATTTAAGACTCAGTCTTAGAACATATTTCTATTCAAGCAATATAAATTAGAGCAATTCTTTCTATTTATTCAATAAAATATCAAACTATCTTTGATAATTGGCTTATATAAAATTTCAAGTTTTATTTCATTATTTATTACATTTGTGTACCAATAATTTTTGTGCACACAAGAAATAAAATCTTTCATATTTCTTTATAAATGAAAATAATGATTTTAATTGCACTCTTCCTAAATTATAAAAAAAAAAACATCTCAACTCATCAAATCTAAAATTTAATAGCTCGAAAATTTGAATCACCAATCACAGCTTAACTCCGTCAATTCTGGTACCCAAAACTTCGTAAAAATTTCTGAGCCACAAACCATTCGACTATTTTTATTTATCTATAATCTTCTATACACGTTTTTAATTTAATTTATATGCAATATAAATTTAATAAATTAAAATACCTATATCAGTGTAGAATTGAAGCAAAATCACAATTATAATTAGTATATTATGTATATAATATATTAATTATAATATACTACTATATTATATGTAATATACTAATTATAATTATTATGAAAAAAAATTTGAAAATGGATACTACTAAATTCAGCTTTAGAATAAATAAAAATGTTTTTGAGACATTTTTCAAATTTTTATTTGCCCTTTTGCAACATATAACAGTGGATAAAAATCAGTATCTATTTTACATAAGAGATGTAACAGAAAAATATTGAGCTGTCAAGCATGCAGATCCAAATGTTTGATATCGCTAATTCTCCTGATGACAGAAAGTTGTTTCACAAAATGCATGCATATTGGCAGAAGGTAATTTGAGTTTCTGCACTGATGGATAGGTGTGATTTGGTGGACATGGAATAAGGGATGCTTAGATAAAAATAAAAAAATCTGAAGATATTTTTGAAATTTTTATTATTTAATCATAATACATAAATGCAAAAATAAAATAATTTGTTTATTATTAAATCGCAAGTCAATATCTAACTGATTAATAATGGCATCAATAATATTTTGAATTACGGTCATTGGATAGAAATTAGTGTAAATGTTGATCATTCTTAACATTTAGTTATTCATATGTTATTGTGCAAAATGTGGAGTGTTTGGAAACTTACTGCTGCAATGCCTAATTTCTAAACCATTAAATAACATAATCCATTACCTGGGTTCACTTAGCATATTCACTTCGATGACATTCTGAATTACACTACACAGCAATGGTGAAATTTAAAATTTGAAAATATTATATTTGACCAATTTTTTTCTGTTTCACTTTAGGGACATTTTCCTACTGGGCCCTCTTGCCTATGTATTTGTTGTATAAATCTAATCACAGCATTGCTACCAAATGTTACAAAAGTTTACATAAAAACAATACCTAATCCATTATTCTATGTCAGTTTACACCATTTTAGTTAATGATATTAAAAAAGTATTTAAATGACAGACTATGAAGACAATTGTACTACCAGGTTTAAAATACTTTATTCAACTATAATATTAAAAAAGAATCGTTTAATAAAAGTTTGTAATTATTCTTCTTTGAAAGTACTATTATTACTATTCTTTCTTCTTATTTATCCCCTATGCATTAATTATTAACATATATACCAAATAACACATTTCTTTTTTCCATTTTATACAATGTACATATTTTCTTCAAATAATTTTATTTCCATACAGTTTTGATTGTCCAGCAGACTTTTTCGGATCTACAAAATATTAAAATATATTATAGTCATCGCTGAACAGTCAAAATTGTAAGGAAATAAAATTATTTGAAGAAAACATTATACCTGCATTGTATAAAATGGAAAAACAAAAGTATTATTAATTATAATTAATCTTATTATATTTTGTAATAGTTGATGCAAACAATATGTTGTTAAAACTCCGGCATTGGAAGTAATTAGTATGCCATACTTTTCTCAAGATACATGGAAAATTTAAGAGATCTTATGAAAATATGATTAAATATATTTTTAATATATTCTTATTTTAATGATAATGATGTAAACTTTTCCATTCATTATTTCATAAACTATAACAATCAATAGATCCTAATCTTATTAATTAATAATATATGATCATCATAAATATTACCAAAATCATACTTTTCTTTATTTTGCTATAATATCCTATAAATACAATTTATCCAAACCACTTCGAACACTCTTTAGCAAAACTCTTTATTTGTACATATATACATACACCTTACATTTCAACTGTCCTGCAGTCTTCTTCAGAACTATGATATAATGGTATTATTATATAGTTATGTATTTTATTTTGTTCATTGTATCATAGCTCTGAAGAAGACTGCAGGACAGCCGAAATGTAAGGTGTTTGTATATATGTACAAATAAAGAGTTTTGCAAAAAATTGTTGGAAGTGTCATCATCATTGAAAGTCTGACATTCTTTTAATGTCAATTTATTCTAGCGTTAGAGCTACATCGTAAACTTTAATAAATCTCTATATCCTGTTTATAAAATGTATTAATTCTAATTTTCAATAAGCTGAATTAGTTTTTTAAAGACACTTTTTATCAAAAACTGCCAATATATTTGATTTCAAACTACTTCCCAGAAAATTGACCTAAACTGAATAATAAATATATAGCAGTTTCTATCATATATCAAAAATATTACTAATAAAACTAGGAGCATTTTATTAAGATATAATAAAATTCATTTTTGAATCTTTTACTATAATCATAATAAACTTAGTAATATCAAATAATCAAAAAAATTTGAAACTTTCCACATTTATAAAATGCTATACAAATATAATATATACATAGGAACCATACTACAACTAGTATTTAAAAAAACCAGGATAATTATTTTTTTTAAAAAAAAACATATGGTCAAAATTTTTATTACAATATATTTTGCAATAATTCAATAGTTTTGATCAAAATTGTAAATTATTAGAAAAAATTATTTATGGAGATATAAAACATAATAAAAAAAAATAATAATAATAAATAATTTGTAATGTGGGAAAAGTTAATTGATAAAAATATTTAATAAAAATAAGACAAGATTAGAAGTTGATTTTATAATATAAGTAAAATGATAATAATACATATTAAATAGTAAAATAAATGTTAAAGTTATAATTATTATATTAAATAATCAAAATATATAAAATGCGCTAACACGCACAAGCACACAAAGCTAAAAACAAATAAAGCAAATATATATTATTTTAATATCTATTCATTAAATGGCTAAGCACTTTCAAGGTTCAAGCCCTCATAATCATAGCCGTATTACAAAATATAATAAATTGTCTTGGAGTGATGCAAATTTATGCAAATGAAATAATTATGCATTCCATTTCTTAGATATTTTGTAGCAAGAGTCTTTTCTATTGATGGCATCACCATCTCTCGATATAAAGAAAGCTTCTTTTATCTTTCTTTTTAGATCATGCCGCTCTCTGCATACCACCACTGGATTTCCCGGTTGACAATCATGCCCAGCTGAAGCACGGTACTGTGCAAAAACTGAACTATGAGCAGTGTCCAACAAAGCTTTATTATAAGAATAAGTGTGTTGCGATAGCCTAGTGGAGAGAGAGGCCCTAGTCTCACCATAATATGATGATCTACAAAATTTTTCAGGGCAGGCAATATTATAGACCACTTGAGGTGTCAGCGAGGGTGGGGGGCAGTCTTTGGTATTATTAATTAATTTGTTAGAGTTAGGAGGTGTGTGAAAACGTAACTGGTATTTATTTTTAGCTTTGTGTGCTTGTGCGTGTTAGCGTATTTTATATATTTTGATTCATAATTAGCCACAAAGTATAAACTATTTGCTTATATTAAATAATATTTTTTTAAAAAAATAAAGTCATATAAAATAAACTAATATAAAATAAATATTGATAGAATTATTTAAAAAGTAAAGTAATAAAATGGGAAAAAGATTATTTATAAAGATCATATTAAAATGTATAATTAATTTTATTTTGTGTATTTAATTATGTATATGAATATGTGTATAAGTGTATTAGTTATATAATTATATATTTGAATATTGTAGCTTTGATGATGATTGCAGGACAATCGAAACTGTTAGTTTGATATAAATAAAAATATTGATAAAGTGTTTAAGAAAGGTATAAATGGTATGATATGTAAATGATAAGATATCTTACTATGATTAACTCTAAAAATTTTAATAAAAATAAATCAATACTCCCAATACTTATTTGTTAATTTTAAAATATCCTCTCTAATCAAAATACAAATTAAACAAACTGTCAGTAAAAATTAATTTGGATTCTTGGAAAACTATACAATGTAGACTATTTTTAATTTCAAAAGAAAATCTCTTTGTATTTGAAATACTATAAAAGAAGATGTATTAAATTATATAAATTAAAATTCAGACATTAAATTATGAATATATTAATTAATTTTCAGATTCTGCATATTATCTGAAACTAAACAATATAAACAAATTTTAAGTACAAAACCAAATCATTATCAGGATAAGTAATGTGAAAAAGTTGTAAAAATGCAAGTAACAAAGCAATAAAGATATTTATTTGTATTGATATTTCTTACTTAAAAATATAGTGATATTAGTTTGCCCATATAACAATTGTTTTAAAAAATATTTAAAACATTCTATTTAACGAGAAAGTACTAAAAAGATATACAAATATGTTCGAAATTATATATATAATTTTAATTTTTTTTAGCATATTAAATACAAACACCTTTAAAAAAAGGTAAGTTATGATTAAACATTATTATAACTACAAATTAATTCTTTAAAATAGTTTACTTCCCGTTATATATAAATAAACACAAAAACTTATAAGTAAAGTTTTAATAGAGAAGTTATAAATAAATTATAATAATAAGCTGCACGTTTTCGAGGATCCATGCCTCATAATCATAGCTTTCTTAAAAATATATAATAAAATATATGCAAAGATATTTAAATTAGCACGTGTTACGTGGCCCATTTCTTCAATATATCAAAGCAAGTGTTTTTTCTATTTATAGCATTAACATTTCCATTAATGTAGAATGCTTCTTTTATTTTTCTCTTATGATCATTCGATTCTGTGCATATAATTACAGGATTAGCAGGTGTAAAATTGTGTCCAGATTTCATGGCATGCTCCAAAAATACAGAATATGTATTGTTGTTCTTCTGAGCTCTATTGTAAGTGTATAGGTGTTGAGCAAGTAATATACAGCTTGGCATCCGTCTTGAGGGCATGAAATGGAATACACTACATGTAGGTGAATGACCGATCAATATGACCTTTTGAGTTGTTTGATAAATCTTTTGGAATTAGGAGGAGTTCTAAATTCTATTTTAAACTTATTGATTAATGCTTTAGTTAGTTTGTTAGATATTTTGGAAATGTAAGGAATAGTACAGGAAGTTGAATATGTGGTACAATATTATTTATTTTATGGAATTTAGTAATTTTATTTTTAATAGATTTAAATTTAAAACCTACTGTCATTAAATCTTTAATAAAATTATTTATATTTTATTTTCTGCCTGCTTCATATTTGCAGAAATGTATTCAATATCTAGCAAACTAACTAAAACATTAATCATTAAGTTTAAAATAGGATTTAGAACTCCTCCTAATTCCAAAAGATTTATCAACAACTCAAAAAATCATATTGATCGATCATTCACCCACATGTAGTATATTCCATTTCATGCCCTCAAGACAGATGCCAAGCTGTATATTACTGTGAAACTAAAGCTACTATTAATACTAGACTTGCTCAACACCTGTACACTTACAATAGAACTCAGAAGAACAACAATACATCTTCTGTATTTTTGGAGCATGCCATGAAATATGGACATAATTTTACACCTGCTAATCCTGTAATTATATGCACAGAATCGAATGATCATAAAAGAAGCATTCTACATTAATGGAAATATTAATGCTATAAATAGAAAAGACACTTGCTTTGATATATCAAAGAAATGGACCATGTAATATGTGTTAATTTAAATATCTTTGCATATATTTTATTATATATTTTTAAGAAAGCTATGATTATGAGGCATGGATCCTCGAAAACGTTCAGCTTATTATTATAATTTATTTATAACATCTCTATTAAAACTTTACCTATAAGTTTTTGTGTTTATTTATATTCAATCTTTGTACATACTTTTTTAGAGTATTAAATCATGAATTAATAATAAAAATAAAATTATTTAAATACAAAATGACAATTATTAATATATTGGGATTTGAAAAATAACTTTTTTTTGCCAATATGAACTTTAAAATATCATATTATTTTAGGAAAGATAAATTAAAATTAAACAAGTTCACTGTTTAACTTTTTTTTGGTGAAAATAAATAATTTATAAGATGATAAAATATTCAGTATTCTTAATATTTTATTTATTTTCACGTTCACCCATACTTTTAATACAAATATGATTCATTACAACAAAATAACAAATGTTTCATTCAAATGACTTAACCAATTTTTTTTTTACTTTTCTCTATTGGAAAATGGTTCTGAAACTACTACAAATATTATAATAAAATATTAATTATCTCTTAAAAATTTATTTTTGTTTTTCATTTTAAAAAGATTTTTTTCAGTAGTGACATTGAAAAAAACAACAACTCAGTACTGTGTCTACTAATTTTAGAATAGATTTTAAAAATTATATAAAACATTGAATTGAATAAAATCTACTTAGAAATATCTATATCTATTTTAAAGTGTTTGAATGTGTTTTTTCTAAACCAAAAACAAAATTTCAAATGTCTATATAAACAAAGAAGAACATAAAATTAAATTAATGATTATATATATATAAAAAACCCTGTCCAATTGCTAAAAATTTTTTAGGGTTAATTGCTAAAATTTTATAATAAGTAAATTACATGATATTCTCACAAAAATCATTAATTCTTAGTCCAGGAAACTTTGGTTTAATTAAATATTTAATTAAAGACACTTAACAATATTAAGTTCATTTATGAGGATACATACATTTACTATGCAAAAAATTGCAATCAGGAGAAATTAGCAAAAAGCAAAAATATTAATTATTTCTGGAAATTTATATATATTACAGCGCCTGTCATTTACCCAATAAAAAGTCTTGCTCCTTAGCAAAGATTACTACAAATTAAATTCATAATAGAAAATTAAATTTAAAAAATCATCTAAACTGTTCACCCAAAGAACACAATAATATCGACAATGCCAAAAAGCTTACCATTTCTAAGTACAATTTTTATTCTTAGTTAAGAATTATTTTTATTATTTTAAAAATATTTTTATTTTTAAATAATGCTTACAGACAATTTTCCATATATATATTACTATATTTTAAACACTGAATAGAAATCAAATTAATAAGATATTTTAATTTTGGTCCCTTCTCAAATAATTCTAGATAAATGAACGTCAAATATATTACATAATACATTGTTAACCTGGTTTCATTCATAAAAGTTATAACCAATAATACTTTGCGAAGGTATAATTTTTTTTTTAATAACTCAATTCACAAATGCAATTAAATAAATAAAAAAACAACTAAAGTTGTAAGCTTTTTTAAAAAAAAAAAAAAAGCTTACAAGTTTAATAATTTATTTATTTAAAATTATGCAGAACATTTCTGCAATGATTGTAATTTATTTACTAACATGCTACGTAAAACCATAAGAAAATGAAGCTAACAAATGCTGGGAGTTTCTAAGTTACAGCAATTTTGAATTTTTGTCTCATAGTGGAGATATCAAAATAAGAAAACAAAAGTGGTATTTTCAGGAATAATAAAATATTTAATAATGGATAAATTTTCACTACGACATGAAACAACTCAAGCAACAATAATGTAAAGTAATAATCCATATCACTAATAATTTGAAGCATAAAGAATACGTGCAGATTAAATCTATAAAATAGGTGGGGAGATCAAGTTGCATGCAAAGCAAATTCATTACATTATTACGATTGTATTGCAAAAAAAAAAAAATCATAAGTACGTACAAACTAAAAAGCTAGAAATATACATCAAACTGATGAAATAAATTACATTTAAATACTTACCTTCAAGATCCACAACTTTACCGGCTCTTTTTAAAGCTCTAACGGCCTCGTCATGAGTAGCATCCCGTAAGTCTTCTCCATTTACCGATAATATGGCATCACCGACGTATAATTGTTCCGTTTTATCCGCAGCCATACCTTTGAATATTTTACTAATCAAAATCGGCATTTTGTTCTCTTTTCCTCCTTTAATACTTATTCCTAGGCCATTGTTTTCTTCTTTAATCACACGCACAGTCCTCTTCTGATTTGCTATGCTCTCGGGTAAATGATCATGATACAAATCACCATATTCTCCGTCTATACGACTAGTATCATGAATTCCATTTGTTGGACCATTTGTTTCATAACTTTCATCCAAACTAATTGTAAAAGATTCATCTTCCAATGTAACAAGGACTCGACACCACTGTTGTCTAGAAAAAACTTCAAGCAAACCCGTCCGTCCTCCTCCCGTAGCCGCCATATTGCTTTGCGTTAAACAATTCAATCACGTGACATTTTAGTTAACATTGGACGAAAACTTAGAAAAGATAGTAGAAGTAAATAGAAAACTTTTTAAGAAAGATTAAGTCTTGAGTGCTTACTTTTCTAAAAACATTTTGGGTCTTTAAACAAACTTTTGTTTTTATGCAGATGACGGCACCTAGCAACATGGCGGCTCCGTTGGAAATGTTAACTTCACAATTGAACCAAACTCCTGTGCGTGCCGGTGTTAGAGTTCCCGCTGGACATATACTTGTGAGTACTAAATGGAAAGGAACGGGACTAATTTCCAAAATTCATGGTAAGAAAACTTTCTGTCTAATATTTGCTATCTTTTTTTTAATATTGTAAGATGCATTCTGAGAAATAGTGAGGCGATTTTATTTTAAAGCCTTAGTATACACTTTAATTCAAACTATCTTAAAGTCAGATTAGTTAAAATCTTTTTGAATATTAAAACAAAAACTTATAGAATTTTTAACGGCTTGTAAATGGTTTTATATTTTTATATAAGTAAATGCCAATGTTTATCTGAAAAATTTCTTACGTTACCAAAAGGTGGCGCATGTTGTGTACTGGAGAAACTAAAGCAAAACTTTAACTTAAATGGTAAGGTGATGAAGATAGATTCGATGGAAACGATTACCAGTATTTCTTAATGTATTTTCCATTTCATTTTCTATACATTTTATAATGTACGTTTGTAATAAGGATGCTGTTAGAATTAAATTTATATGTGCCTTGAATTCTCAATGTGTGGTTTTGTCTTATATATTGGGTTATTGCAATGCAAATGAGAAAACATTTGTTCATAATTATTGCTAAAAATAATTTATTTCTCTATATATAATTGTGATTTTTTTTTTTTTTTTAAAGATATGTCTGGATGAATTTATATTTAATATATTATCAGCCCACCTTTTATAAATTTGAATTATAATTTATTATTTTTTGAATAAAAGATTAATCAAACACTCGTATTATCTTTTATTGCAATTTCAATTTTGCTGTAATCATTTTTTTTTTTTTTTTTACGTGATCAACTAATTATTTTGAATAACGAATATAAGCTGTTTTCTATCATATCTTTCCTCATTCTCGTATTATTCATTCTCATTATACTATATTCAGTCTCGCCTCTTATTTATTTTTCATTCATAGTCCATAATTTAAAAGTTTATTTTAACCATAATTTTTTTTTTTTTATTATTAAGTTTTATTTTAAATATAAAAATGTATGTGTGTTTATATTAATATAAAGCCAGTAATTTATGTTTTAGCATTTAATATTTTTTATATTAATATAGTATGAAGCTTACTAATATTTTCAAATATTCTGAGGTATTTTTTTTTTGCCTTGATTCTAATCTAATTTTATCTTCATTTATTATAGTATCAATAATATAATTATATAATATAATTATTATTTGTTTTAGTCCAATTTATTCTCATATCTAAATTTATCAAACTTAATTCAGTTTGTATATTTTTCCATTGTAGGTTATTAGACGTAAATATGTATGTTGAATAGCTTTTATTTATTTTTAGTGTGCAATATATTATCAGTGATTTTTCAATATGGGGTAAAAGATTTGAAGAAATTTTAATTACCTAGATGTGCCCTTTCCGTCTTGAATTTTTCATGAAATTTATTAATAATTTCTTCATAAATATTTTTAATTTAAATTTATTGTTTTATATCTTTAATCATCATTTAATGTAACATTAAATGCTTTTAATTATTAAAATCAAAAACTTAGAAATTTACATTTATTATATCTTAATAATGTATATAATGTGACATTTTGTGCTCAAAAACTGTCTAAAATAATTATTTATTAGAATACTGGGACCAAATGAAAACATTTGATGATTGTTGGTAATGATAATACTAGTTCATTGTTGGTCATAATTTGCCATTGTTTACAATATTTTTATATACTATTTATTCTAATATCTCAATATTTAGAGCAGTTAAACATTTTACATAGAATTACTTCATTTGGTACATAAAAGTAATTCATTTTAGTTTCTTTGACTTATTTAAGTATACTTTATTTTGAAAGGAGAGTCAGTTTTTAACTTAAACCAGTATATTTTTCTTTAGATACTATTACATATTAAGCAATATAGATTACCATTGTTTTTTGTCTCTAGTAGCTTAGTATTAAAACAGACAAAACGCTCTAGATGTCAGAAGGCTTGTGCATAAAATCCCCAGCTAGGCTTTATGCACAAGCCTTCTGGCATCCATTAATTACTCTGGCTTGCACTGAGAGGCAGTATGTATAGAGAGTTTTGCCTGTTTTAATACTAAGCTACTAGTGACAAAAAACAATGGTAATCTATATTGCTTGATATGTAATAGTATATAAGGCTTGTGCATAAAATCCCCATCTAGGTTTCTCGCTGATGAAGGCCACAAGTCAGAAACTAGTCTGGGGATATTGGATGAGTAGGCATCAGATGGAGATTTTATGCACAAGCCTTCTGGCATCCATTGATTACTCTGGATTGCACTGAGTGGCAATACGTATAGAGAGTATTTCCTGTTTTAATAACAATTATGAGCAAGCGTAAGAAATGGTGATCATGTGATAGCTTCGTATTAACTGATAATTAAGATGCAGTTTGCTCCTATTTTATGCTGAGTCTCTTATGTTTTGTGACTGATTATTATTTCACTATAGAATCCTGATTATAATCAGTGATTAGGACTGCACACTTTTTATGGATTTTTTAATGTCTTTACAACTTGGAATTATATGAAGTTAAAAATGATTATGTAATAAAATAAAATTTGAATTTGTGAAAATTATAGAACTAGTTTAGTTTTTGTATTTGTTGCTTTTTGAAATTTTTCAATTCATTATTTATAATTATGATTATATCTAGGAAAATGAATAATTGCTATTATAAAGTTTATTACTTTTAAATCTTGAGAATGTCTTCTGGTTCATTAATTGTACTGCACAGAAATTGATACTTTGCTTAGGTATAATATTTGTAGAATTTTTATTTTATTTTATTAAATTTTTGATGGTGAATCAACATTAATAAAGTGACTTGAGTAATAAATAATAATCATATGGTTAGTTGCTTGGGAAATCATATGATAATGTTAGATTGAATTGCTTAGTTTAGGAAAATATTTTATCATTTAGTTGTTTGTTTGAGATTTTTGGTGGTAAAATTATCTTTCATGTTGAAAATGAGATTGTTGTATATAAGTATTGCATTGAGTTAGTTTGACCGGGAAGCAAACCCGGGCCAGCTGCTTGGAAAGCAGCTATGCTAATCACTAGGCCACCAATGTTGATTAAATATATTGTATTTATTTTAATTTGAGATTTGTTTATATAAAATAAATATGTATTACTTTAAGGTTATTTGCTTATAATTGTACAACAATAAATAATTTTTTTAACAAAGGCACCATTTGCAGAATTTGCTTCTACACTCTGCTCTCATTAACTGCCAAATTTTAGCTTTTGTCCAAAAAAGTTTAGTGATTATTTTTTTACATAAGATAAGATTATTATTAATCTGTAATCTTTAAAAAAAATTTATCTCTATTAAATGTACGTTTACTTTTCATAGTAATAATGGCTTTTAATGTTTTGAAAATTATTAAGAAATTGAATTAATAACTTGATAATTTAACTCAATCTTAAATAATTTGATATCTGGCATTCTTATTATAGAAGTATCAGTAAATATATATATATTGCCCATCATCACTGGTGAATGATCATCCATCATGGATTTCAGTCCATTTAATGTCTTGTATATGTAAATGATATATAGCCAAAGTGACAAGCATAATTAGTTATCCTTTAATTATATACATAAATTTAACTAACACCTATTGATTTTTTTATTAATTTTAAAAATTTCAATTTTTTTTTTTTAAAGTTGAACCTTATGATTTCAGTTTGAATGCGTTTATTTATTGTGAATGACTTTTCATTAAGTTTTTCTTGTCCACAAGATTGCTACTTAATTTTATGACAACTAAAGCATGCTCAAAATTGATAGTAACTATATAGTATATCACAGGGGTCCCCAATCTTTTTGCACTTAAGAGCACATTCTATAATACTGGCCAGGTGGTGGGTACCATTTATTTTTCAATGTAAATTTATAGTTGGGTATTGTTAATAATACACATATTGTACAAAAAGATATTTAAAAATTAAATTTATTTGTATCAGATAAATAATTTTTTATCGTGTTCGGATAGCGGCGGGCACACGTAAAATGGTCTGCGGGCGCCATGATGCCCACAGGAATAAGGTTGAGGACTCCTGGTATATCATTTAAAAAAAATTTTTTTTATATTTTTCTATCAATTAATGGATTCTTTTTCATAAGATAAAATAATAGATAATATTTACATCTTTAAAATTTCAAGTCATTTGACAGTTTTTTATAGCAAATGCAAATTCTACTACAAATATATGGTTTTCTCTTCATTTAGATATCTTTAAATAAAATATATATCATTTGAGAATTTTACAGTCTTTTATCATAAAGTATGTAATCACTCACTAATACTGATTTTTTTTTGATAAAATATATGTAGTAAAAAAAATTTGAAACACATAAGGATATCATATTAAGAAGTATTAAATATCTTTTGTCATATTATGTATTTTTTTTTTTTAATGTAAGATTTTTGAAGTCCAGATAAAAATCTGAAGCAACTTTATTAATGTTATGATAAAAACTTGATTTTTTTTTCATTAATTACATTTTAACAATAATAAGAAAAAAATGGGGCGAAAATTTAGAATATTTCTTGCAAAATATATATTTTCATATACCCTCCTACATTTGTATAAATCTATTTGTATATATTTACCAGGCAAAGATATTTACAGTTTTTTTTATAATGTATTGAATACTGAAATATACATTTATTCATCAAACTATTTTTTTTTAACAGTTTTAATTTGTTATTCTCCAGTTTTTAGCAGTTAGATATTTATTTATGGCTATCTGCATAGCTATCAAATGAAGTTTTCAATTATGTGAAAAGGTGTTAAGACCTGCACATTAAATTATAGGTATGCATTAATTACTTCAATGAGATCTTTCAAATACCAATACATATATGTAAAAATATATTCTACTAGAGTTTGTAGACAATTGTCAATAATTAAATGTATAAAAATTGTGAAATATTATGTATCAGTCTTTCACATTGAGGAATTAGTCAAAGAATCTTATTGAAGTCTGGAAAAAGATTCCTATCCATGGCTATAGACTGCTAACATTTTGGTGAAATCTCATTCATCATTATCAAACCATTGATGTCTTGAAGAACAATTGTGTCTCAAGTAATAACAAGACTGTGTGTGAATTAAAATCTTTATATTAATTAATTTATCCATGTAATTGTATTATTGTACTCAGTAAAATGTTAACAGAAGATTCTGTCTATTTTTTTTTTATTTCCTGGTTAACTGAATTTTATTGTTAGAATGTGAGTGGGAAGATAATGAGTCTTCATAGGATTTTTTCACACTTGTGTAAATTTTTAGAATTTTTCAGAAATTCACCAGATTTTATCATAGTTCATAAAATATATTTTTCAAATCAGTTAACACTTTAGTGTTGTCAAAATATCTAAAAAATGTGATGTAAAATCTAATATAATTGAAAACATTTTTGTGTTCTCTAACTTTTACATTAAGATGTCAATTCAATTACCCTTGTAGCTCATTAGAACTTGAATACATGTAATTTTATAAGTACAGTACTTTATTGTAAAAATTCACTATTTTCAAGTTTATGAAAAAATCACTTACTCTTTTTCCAATGGAAAAGTATCTTTAAAACATCAAGATGTCTATGAAATTCCAAGTTTCTGATGCACAAGGAGGATGCATGGGTCAACAAATAGATGTACTAATATAAGAGAGACCACAAAAAAATGCTTATTCAAAAATCATTTTCATATATTTTTCAAATATCAGCTAGGTTGAAAAATACTAAACAAATGTAAGGAAATTGAGTACATTCCAACTTTATGGAGACCTCTTTTAGCTTATTCCCCATCGTCTGGCAATAGTTTTGAAAAGTTACTCAACTATGAAACAAAAAAAATGTAGAAACTTGGATTAAACTTTCACCAACTATGGTTGGACGACTCCCTGATAAATAATTAACATAAAGACCTTAATTCACCCACAATCAGTGTTATTTGAGATGCAATGGTATTTGAGGATAACATAATCTTGAGATAGGTGAATGATTTTATCTAAACATTGACAACCTAAATTCTGAGGAGAGAGTCTCTGTATCTATGAATAGGAAACCTTTTAAAAACATATAAGTAGAAGTCTTTTATTACTTATCATAGAAATTTCTCCAAATAAAGAACTGATGCACAATATTTCCCAAATATTTTTTAAAACTTCATCATTTAACCATAAAATATTTATTGTAACATCATTTTATTGTAATCGTGTACTTTCTAGGATGTCTAGATTTTAATAATATATATGTATTTTCTAAAATTTTAATCCTGAAAACATGAAATATCCTAATCAATGAAGCAAGTCATATATAGCATGACATTATTTTATAAAAAAGCTTGTATTTACAAAAATGCAATATAGAGAGCGTACGAATAGCTCAAACAAACTCTTATTAATAAGTGCGGTAAGAGAAAATATTTAAAATCTCTACCCGTAATATTAATATATGGTCGATCTGAATTTGGTTCAGTCCCATATAGCTATTTGAGATAGATAGCTGAAGGTAAAGACTTTTATGTCTGAAAATTTCAGAGTTTCTTCTCAATAGTTACGTATGAAATAAGTGCTGGGTTTTGAGTTGATATTTTAGATCTAGTGTCTGAATATTCTAGTTCCTCACTGACACAAGCCATAAGCTCAAAACCAATTGGTCTGGGATAAGAATATTCCGGATAGAGATTTTAAATATTTTCTCTTACTGCACTTATTATTAAGAGCTTGTTTGAGCTATTGGTACGCTCTCTATATTGCATTTATGAAATATCCTATATGACATTCTGTCTTTTCAATTAACTTATTTCTGATTATAATGTTATTATTAATGGAGAAAACAGTCACATCTTTATGCAATTATCTTGTAGATTTTTTTCATCATTACCACTCTTTTTGTTCTTGAAACTACTTTAATCAGATAAGATAAAGAATCTGCAACTGCATTATGTCTATGTGTGATGTTAATACCCTCAAGATCATGTTTGTAAGCTAAGATTCCATCTCTATAATTGAATATGCTTTATTCTCTATACATTAGTGAAACGCTGGTCATGTGATTTAGTAATTAAAAATACAATAATATTTCAGCACTTTAGATTTAGCTAAAGCTTCTTTTTCCAAAGTACTGCAGTTCACTTCAAAATCTGTTAATATTCTATTCTAGAATTTCTTGGATTAATGGTCATTTCTTTTTGTTCAACATGTTACTAATTAAATATCTAAATACATTGCAGACACTTTAAAATGTTTTGGATAATTTTCGATGCTTTAGCCTGACATAATTTATATACTTCTTTTTTGAAAAAAATTGTATTGTATGAAATTCTTATTCTTTTTATTAATGTATACTGTCAATTTTCTGATTTTAATAAAATCATCTATAGTTATGGGAAAATTTTTTTTTGCTGTTATGGACTAACTATATTTCAGGGGTGGGCAATTGTTTTGGCTTGGGGACCACTTTGTGGAAGCAGCGGTTAGCGGATGACCATGGCGGGGGCCCACTTTGTGGAAATAAAGGTTAGCGGAGGGCCACACCTTTTTTTCATGACACAATAAACACCCTGTTTTATTCCCTGTATTACCAAAGAAATATTTGTTTGTCCATTATTTATTAAACACATGACATTCATCATCGATTTTATGTTTTTTTGGACGATTCATGGTTTCACTAAAGTTGGAAATACTGTTGCAAAGACAAAATTGAAATTAACTAGATCAACTGGAAAAGCACTGTGCATTATATCTACACTACGCATGTGTATTGACGTGGCCGTCCTAGTGGAAAATACGAGACGAACCTTTGGTTGCGCATGGGAAGGAAATCTCTGTTCAAAGATATTTTTCTGTCTTGGCAGGCTGCATGTGGCCCCAGGCCTCTATCTGCCCACCCCTGCTATATTTAACATTTTATCCCTAGCTGCCATATGACCCTGAAATGTAACTTATTACCAGAAAAGTTGGCTCTTACTAGTATTTATAACCATCTTTTTCTAACCTTCTCAAAATTGTTAGTTCCATGAGCATTTTTTATAGACTGTCGTATTTTTCATGTAACACATAATTTCATTTATTCGACAGTTTAAATCTCGATCAGTATTTTTTTGAAAATAGCATGATTTATTTATTCTTAATTTTTTATGATAATTTTATTAAGTTGTATCTTATTCTTAGATGATAACAATTTGAAAACACTTTTATAAGAATACAAACGCTCTGTTCACCTCATTTTCACAGTTTCCCTATAAACCTTTGTTTTTATTTGCCTTTTATTTTAAATATTTTTCCAGAAATATGTTATAATCCATTTTCTAGTATCAGAGTGCAATATTGTTTAACAAAAATTGACATTTTCACTGTCACCTTTGTATTGCACACCTTTTGAAAAATAAACATACATATGGTTCTATTGTAAATATAGGGGATTTGCTCATCCCTCTTCTATGGATATTGTCCTATACATGAGGAATCAGTGACTTGAAGTCAACATGGGCATGATAATATTGGCATAGCATGGAATTTGGGAATTTTTATCATCAGATTTTCAGTGGTACGGATGACTGAAGATTGGAGTGATTGTATATATGTATGCGAGATGATAATCTGGACCAACTGATGAGTGCTGGTTCCGCACGAAGTACTTATATTGGTGATTATTTATCTTTTCTGCATATGTGTTGTTATATGTATCAGTAGTATGGGATAGTGTGGATGGTTGAAGTGGCTTGAAAGTCCGAGTTCAAATCCCCTATATTTACAATTGGGCTCCAGGTATAAGAGTGTCTGGTATTTCAAATCTTATATTGTTCTATTATTTTATTGTCCCATTCAGTAATTACTTTTCATTTAATTTTTTTTTTCATATATACATTCTGTTTTAATAAGAATCTTCCATAAATTATTGGTATTACTCAAAACGATTTGCTTAATCTTATAGTCTCATTCATTATAATATAGTTTCTTTATAGCATTCAATATTATAAATTCATGAAAGGCTTCAGAATATCCATTCAGACAAAGTTATGAATATGGTAATTTTTATTAGTCATTCATTAGATGAAATTATCCACTTTCTCAGCAAGATAAAGACTGTTTTTTTAATCTGCTTTTAACACTTTGTGGAGGGGTGTAATCATAAATATATGACCAAAGACATGTGAAAAAGATGTGATCTCGAATATGCACATTTCATGCGGAACCAGAACTTATCAGTCGGCCCAGATCACGATCTCTTATATATATCTTTATCATTGTTCAGTATACATAGATAGTCAATTATTACAGTTTGACTAATGTGTCAAACTTAACTGCCTTTACAACTTTGGGACCAACCTCTTAATGGAAGTATATTAATAATTTTTGTTAGTCATTTATTAGACTAGAAATTAACCATTTAATGAATAATATGTATTCATGAATGTGATGTTTAGCAATTTAATACTATCAAATTTTATCATAGTGTAAGTTATTGTCTAGATAACATTAAATTTTGATATATGTTAAAAGCATAATAAGTGAATTTTTTTTGCTCACTTTTAAAGGAAATGAGCAAGACAATTATCCATTCTTATTATTGCAGCTATTACTGGTATGCGATTATTTATATAATTGACCATGGATCAAGCACTCATCAAAATGCATATGAGTGTGATGACTGGTTTTTACTCCTGAGTTTAAGACCATGAAGTAATAGTATCTTTCTTCTCAGTTTCATGGTGATTCCTGATTAAAACATCAGTTGGATTGGTACTCATACTTATGACAATCCATCCTGCTCAATGGCGCTGTTGCTAATCATAAACATATAGATTTAACATTACCGGGCTGATTTACATTTTAATATTTTTTTTTAAATAACTTTCACCAGTTTCTTTTCTTTTTGGGGATTTACATTTTTTTTTTTAGATATAAAACATTGAATTTCTTTCAAAGTACATTTACTTTAAACATTATTTTTCTAAATTATAGTTTTTAATTACATTATATATTTCAGTGTATAGCATTGGAATGTGTGTGGGGGGGGTGATTGCCGATCTGAAGGATTGGCCAATAAATCCACTACTTTGATCAAACTAACCTTAGGATTTCTAAAACAACGTGCAGTCTCAGACATTTGATTTGTCTCGTAGCTGTTCTTTACGAAACAACATTATTTAATAGAATGAAATAATTTCATTTTTAAATTACATTATACATTTCAGCGCATATCACTCCACTACAGCCATTTTAGTAGTCTCATAGCTGTTCTCGCGCAAATGTGTCTTTTCCCATGAATTCTCTGAAATGGTGCTGGAACCTACCCTTTTGAAATTAAATTCACCATTGATGTGTAGGGAAGCATGACGATGGGCTTACAATTATTACTATGTAACAGTACGTCAGATTGTGTAAAATCATTACTTCGAGTGCACATTAAAAAAGTTATGGCCAGTTGAATTCTATACACCCTCACATCATACGGTAGCAATATGTGAAGTGTGTGCTATTTGTGTAGTGTCGCGAAGCACTGTAGTGGGCCATATGCAACTTAATCTAGGCCTGCAATGGCTAACATGAACACAACTGTTCTATAGGCCGTAAGTTTGGCCATGTAAATGGCATATTTCTGTGCTTTTGCATAGAAACAGCACCATCGAGTGGGATGGATTGTCATAAGTATGTGTACCATTGGATAAGATATTTACAATATCAAACAAGACTGTAGAGTCAGCAACCAAGGCAGTTTGATGACAGAAGTCAGGAGTTTTAATAATTTTCTCATTGCTGATCCAAATTGCCAGATGATGAGACCATTTTATTTAGCTACTTATCGATATTAATAACTTTCAAGCGAAAGAACATTGAATGAACAAATTATCCATTATTAAACGGGACATTATCAGATCTTTTGAAGTAAGGAAAAGAGACAAAAAAATGAGTTGGAAGGAATGTGTACTTTATTATAAAGGGACAAATGTTGGAAGCCCTTGTGGATTGGGATTTATTATAAATAAAAAATGGAAGAATTATATTATAGAAAGATTAATTATTAAACTTAATGAAAGATAGCAAATGCAGAAATTCAGATGTATGACCAACAAAGTATAAAAACTAGTCTTGCATTGGTGGTCGAGAGGTCAGCGCGACTGCCTTGCACTAGCAGGCAGTTGCCCGGGTTGCGGGTTCGCATCCCGGCCGGTGCTACGACACTTTAAAAAAAAAAAAAAAAAACTAGAAGATTCTTGTTTAGAAGTATAATGCTTTTGATTATACCAAACGTTTTAAAATTATCAAAGATGATCTTAATGCTATGGATTGTAAAAGAATTGAAAGATGGAGATAGAGAGAAAATAGACTTGTGGAATTTGTGGGGGGGGGGGGGTAATCTAGATTGTGAATGCTCTTTTTTTAATCGAGCAAAATTCAAAGCAGATTAAATGGATATGGGAACATTCAACTAAAGGATTAAAATTTAACCAAAAAATATCTCTGATCTATAAAGTGCTTAAATTCTATGCAGGGAGTGTTCATCTGTTAGTGAGAAATATGTGTTAATGCAAAGGTAAAGAGACAAAAACTTTTAAGAAAAATAATATCAATAGTTTATATTTCTAACTTTCAGAAGTATTCCAATAAATTTAAACTATAATTTTTAAACTATTTAAGGTATCAACAGACTTCAATAATGGCTCAGGTATGAATAAACTCTTTACAATAAAAGGCTGATATTTTACTAAGGTCAGATACACTGATAGCTGATACAAAAAAGCAGAAATTTGCCAATTAATTTTAATCCATCACAATATAATATATGAAGCAAAAAAAATAAAAATATTTAAATACGATACATTTATAAAAAACAAAATATCCAGAATTTTGTTAAATGGTACAAATAAAATTAATGATATAAAGAAATGTAACTAGGAATTGCCAACAAGTTTATAAAAGAAAATAAAAACCTCAAAAGTATAACTCAGTGTTGAAAGGAAAGTTATTTTAGAAATAAAAAGAAAAGATGATAGTATATTTAAAGAAAAATGCAAGGATTCTAGGAAAAAAATATTTACTGTGTATAGTCTTAAATTGGATTCAAAGAGATTGTAAAAGACCCAGAGAAAGACCACATGTGAGATAGATGGATGAAATAAGAAAGTGTGCAGGGGTGATGTGGAGAAGAAAAGCTAAAGATTGGAGAATATGGTTTGAACTTGGAGAGACCTTCATTCTGCAGTGAATTGATGATGATGAGTCATAAAGAATCAGCATCTACAATTATCAAATATTTTAAATGAAGAAATGAGATATGGAATAAAATCTCTGAAGATTAGAAAAGTCCCATGAAATAATGTAATTAGTACTGATATTATTTTTTTTTAAAAGAAATAGATGAAGAATTAGAGAAATTGATAGAAAAACTTTTTGCTGAATGTTCAAATGGTAAAGGTATATGATCTAATAAAGATGTATCAGATGATATCAAGTATGCAGTAGTAATATTGAAGAAAGTTGGAAAAAAGATATCAGAAAATATTCGCCTATCTAATCGTACAAAATCTTTACTAAGATCATTATAATTCATCTGCAAAAAACTTCTAATTCAGTCAAAAGATCAAGATGATCTGAAAATGACTTCAGCACAATAAATTATATTTATACATTAAGAAAAGTTTTAGAAACAAAGCAATGAGTATGAATTGCCATTATACTTTGGATTTGTAGATTATGAAAAAGCATTTGACTCTATAAAAAATTTTGTGGTACACCTGGGTCTCGTTTTATGTGGTAGATAGGTTCCTCAGAAAATGCGCACAAAAGAAATCGAACAAAAATAGACTTAACTTACCTTGAAAAATGGGGATAGGGATTGTAATTTTTAGAAATCACATAAAAGCAAAGCAAGAAGGAAAAATTACTTTAAAATTCGCATTAAAAAAAATAAGGAAATAAAGTATGACTAATAAAAAATTTGAAATATTTGAAAAAAAATAATACAAGACAATTTTTTTTTATTAACTACAGTATTTAATTTTACATTTTTTCATACATATTTTAATCATTAGCGGTTATTTGGCTATTTGACATTATGCGTTCGTTTGTAAACTGTTAAGAAATCAGATTTGTCGTGTGACATACAACTAGCGCTACTTTCAGTCTTGAGCTGTGTTAATGGTTTTTTGTTTCTATATTAAAAAAAATGAGATCACAATCAAAACAAAAAGACTATAGATTATCATTAGAAAGATTATTTTCAGTTTATAAAATCAATAAAATCTTTGTTATTATTTATTTTAAAAATCTAAAAAATTATTTATTTCTGTTATAATTAACAAAATACGTTTTAAAAGTTTAAAATTTTTGAAAATTTATTGCGATATTTTTATATGTAAATATAAATCTATTATTATTATTTACTCATTAGTATAAGTAGGTTATTTACATAGAAGCTAAGTTCTAAATACAGCTTCAGGCCATATTCACGTTAGCTGCTAATATAATGTTATATTTTTGGAAAAAAAAAGTATTTCAAGTCAAAATAAGTTATTAATAATTTAAATTTCTTGATATCTAATAAATATAGTGACATATGAAAGATATTAAGAAGAAACATGAATCGCATAACTTCAAAATCGCATTAAAATAATCCGCATAAAACAAGACCCAGGTGTATTTCATTTTGGAACTTCAAAATAAAGATCTAGGATATTACCAAATTCTGAAAACTACTTATTAAAAAGCAATAGCAATGATATATGATAAAGTTAAGTTTACCATTAATAAAGATATTAAAGATGGTTTAATATCTTTAAAAAATTTTATACAGTTTTACAGAAGTATTTTATGAATTACAATGGGAAAATAAGATAAAAGTTATTTAAATCATCCAATAATAGCTGATATCATATTTAATGTAAGAAATATTTAAGAGATTCAAAAAATGTTGCAAAACTTACTATGGGAAAGAAAGAAAGTAGAACTAAAGTTAAATGCTAAAAAATATTAAAGTAATGTTCTGTGATTCGTCACATAAGATAGAAAATAAAGATTGTTATAATAATGAATTAGAAGAAATTGATAATTACAAATACCTTTGTAATTTTTATTAATACATGTAAATGTAATAGATGAAATTATTCAACGGATTAATTTTAGCTGGAATGCTTTTGAAAGAAGTAACTTAATATTAAAAGAATATTTCAGTTTTCAAATATAGATCAGATTTGAATGCTTAACAAAAAATAATATTAAACATTAGACTACATAAAGTACAGAGTGATATGTTGTGAATAACAAGAATGAATTGAAAGCAAAATTCATAGCTGAGAAAATAATTCAAAACTGAAATGGATTAGAAGACATAATAATAGATGGGTAGTTGAAATCTTAATTTAGATCCCCAAAGATTGTAAAATATTTAGAAAGAGACAACCTGGAACATGATTGAATGAAGAGAGAAAGTTTGATAAAATTAATGTGAAGAAGGGAAGCTATGAAGCAGAGAAGGTAGATTAAACGTGGAGAGATTTTCATCCTGAAGTGAATCACTAATGTTTGAAAAATGGTGATGATATAAAAATAAGAATTACATGCAAACATGAAATTAATACTGGTCATGCGCTTTAAGAATCTTCTTGCACTCACCCATGAACATCGATTTTAAAAGCATAAGTGTACACTTAAGCTTAGAGTTTATTTATATATAAACCAGTCTTTGCTTACCATACTGAAATCAGAGCTTGAATCTATTATGTGCCTGAGTTATGTATTATTAACTCTAAACATAAGCATATACTTATGCTTTTAAAATCAATGCTTATGGGTGAGTACAAGGAGATTCTTAAAGCTCATGACTGGAGAGATGGTTCCTTCATTATAATATTATTTATGTAGGATGCACCATGTAGATAACAGAATATTTATTAAGAGTAAACAAGAAATTATTAAATTTCATATATTTTAAATACATAACTTAAGTTATTTAAAAATTAAATATATATTTAATTTTTTAATTTATTCAAATATATTCATTATAGTTGTACTTTGAAATATGAATTTTTTATAGAACAGGCTTTTTTCACACCTGCACTTCTATATGTAATATATAGGGGTTTGAACTCAGACATTCACATGACCTCAACCATCCATGCTATCTCATACTGCTGATACACTTGATCACCCACATGTCGAAAAGATAAATAATCACCAATATATGTATTTCGTGCTAAACCAGCACTCGTCAGTTGGTCCAGATTATCATCTCCACACATATATACAATCAAAGCTCAGCTTATATTAAGATAGCCAGCAGTATGAGATAGCATGGATAGTTGAAAGTCATGTGAAAATCTGAGTTCAAACTCCCTATATAGTTGTACTTTGTAAATGTGTGATTTAAATAACTATAATGTTAAGCTAAAAGTCTTAACAATTCTTTTTCTCACATGCATATCTTACATATGTACTTTTTTCCTTTTGAGTTTTCCCCCAAAATTTAAAATTTCATTGAAACTGTTTTAAATCATAAAGTTAGTTATCATAGTAATTCTATCAAGCATAAGAGAATTCATGAAGTGTACTCTTTAAGTAATCAAATAAGAGTTAATTTAATTACAATACGATTAAAAAAAAAGTCTGTTACAAACAAAAAAAATTATCCTTTTATGAAATAAATAAAAGCAAATGTGTTTTTATATTTAAAAAAAAATTGAATAAATTTAAATTTTTTTTAAAGAAATCCTTTTATGTATACAACAACTAAAAAGTAAAAATAAATATTTTTTTTTTTTTTTGCTTTCACAGTATTCTTGATATGAGATTTAAAACTAATCTTAAGAATAAAAGATAGGTTAAAATGTGTTTAAAATAATAATATTATAAATTAAAATAGATTATACATTATTGAACGAATAAATTATAAATAATGATTGTTAGTAAAATGAATAAGAATGTAAAGTATAGAAGATATTAAGCTAGAGTTAAGTATTATAAGAATAAAATAAAGAATAAAAATAGAATATGTATGTATAGGAAGTTTTTAATTAATAAATATAGAATGTTAAAAAACGGTAAAAAATTACATAATATTTAAAAGATAATAAATAGATGATGATTATAAGATATATGTATATAGACTGTAAATTATATGTTCATGTATATTTATATTCATATGTTTCCATTATGTTGTAGTTCTGAAGAAGATTGCTGGGGCAATCAAAACTGTAGACTATAAAAGAGGGTGATAAATAAAGCATTGTGTAACAGTAGACGATGTCTTAGTATTATAAGAATATTTCTAAATATTAGCAGTGCACACTTATTTTGGTTGGATAATATTCAGAAGACTATAAAAACTGAAGAAATTATTTAGGCCATTTTTTTTTTTTTACTTTTTATCCTATAAGTATTTCTTTTCTTTTCCAATTGTAACTCGATGTAAACACATTTTCCGTGTTTAGTGAGAAAAGATTATGCTTAACAAAAATTCATATGCTTTCAAGTATTTCATAGTCATAATCATAACGATATGAATAAAAGAATTTCTTTAATTTTATATATGTAGTATTTTCATCAAATATGGAAATTACAATAGCTTATTTTATACCTTTTAATTACATAAGAAAGTTAAGATAAAATTTAATAATAGAAAGCAACACCATGGAGAGCACTGAATCCCATATAAAATTAAATATTTTTGCTATTTGCAAACTAAAAAAAATTATTGTCATAGGAAATCTATTTAAAATGAAATCCTAAGACTTGATTGAATTCTCTACTCTGATTGTAAATAACAATGCTGTTGCCACGACTTATATATTATTGTAATATTTCCTTGCAAACGATTAAGATTTTGACACATTTTTATATTGCAAATAATAGTAAATTAGTTATCAACATTGGTATCATAAAAAATATAACTTTTTACTATGTAATCTGAATGTGGCAGTATTAAAAGAACATGTTACCAAATGAAATTCAATTAATTTAAAATATATTTAACGTCAAAACATTCTCAGGCAGCATTTATCTCATTACAACTGAAAAAGTAGAAAATCAAACTGGTTTTTGATGTAGAATTGAATTTTTAGTTAAAATCAGAAATATTAAATATTTGTAACTTACATAACGCATTTTTTATCCTTTTCATTTTTCTCTAAATACTTTTGTACGAATTTTTTGAATTAAAATATATTTACATAATAAAATTTTACCCCCATTTCTGTTTCTCTGTAAATTGATAAATTAATTAAATTTCATTTATACCGTATCTACATGCTAAAATATCTGAGCCATTTAAAAATTTAATGGTAGTCATACTTATGACAATCCATCCCGCTCGATGGCACTGTTTCCATGCAAAAGCACAGGAATATGCCATTTACACGGCCAAACTTACAGCCTATAGAACAGTTGTGTTCATATTAGCCATTGCAGGCCTAGATTGCATTGCACAGAATTATTACAGCCAGCTAATGTGCTTTGCAACCCTATACAACTAGCGCACTTCACAGATTGCTACCGTATGATGGGAGGGTATATAGAATTCAACTGAGCATAACTGTTTTAATGTGCATTCGAAATAATGATGTTACACCCTACCTGACATATTTTTACATAGTAATAATTGTAAGCCCATTGCCACGCTTCCCTACATATCTTTGAATGAGAAAACAATTTTAAAAGGGTAGGTCCCAGTACCATTTTAGAGAATTCATGTGAAAAGACATGTCTGTGCGAGATGTTTGCGATTGCAAGTTTGTTTCGGAATTCATAAGTTTGATTTGATCAGAGTAGTGGATTTATTGGCTGATTCTTCGGATCTGCAAACCATTGGTTCCCCCTGCATATTTAAAAACTTAATTTAGAAAATAATGTTTTTTTTTAAAAAAATGAAATATATTTTGAAAGAAAAGAAACTGGTGAAAGTGTTACTTGAAAAAAGAAAAGAAATGTTTTAAAGAAATAAAAGAAGGAAAATGTTATTTTTTAAAAAAAAAGAAATATTTTAAAGAAATAAAAGAACAAAGTCAAATCTATTTGTTTTTGAAAGTTATATTTATTTGTTTAAATAATAAAATAATGTAAATCAGCCTGGTAATGTTATATCTATTTGTTTTTGACTAGCAACAGTGCCATCGAGCGGGATGGATTGTCATACGTATGAGGACCAATTTAATTTATTACATAAATTATAGTAATTATACATACTTTGAACACTCATTGGTGAAATTAAAAATATCAAAATTAAATATCAGGCTTAGCGCTTTCAAGGTCTTAGCTGAAGAGTTAGAAACATTATGGTGTTATTGATGTATGCTAATATATGCTATTTAAACGAAATCCTATAAATTGATCAAATTCAGTAGTCTAATTGAACATAAATGACAACTGTGTTCCCATGGGTTATATACTGGCTTAATATTTTTCTGCAAAGGATTATAATTTTAATGCATTTTTATATTGCAAATAATCCATGAGTTTTGCACAGCAGTATTGCAAAAACTATGAAATTTTAACTTGATGGCATTTTTTTACACTCCACTTATGATCGGTAATGTGGCTGTAAGCCAACATCAATAAGTACTGCCTCTTTTAGTCCAAACTTTTTAAAACATTAAGAACCATAAAACAAAAATTCATAGCCTATACAATTCTCCACACAAATAAGAAGAATGAAAATCATACAAGATCCATCAAGATTGCAATATTTGTCGAGTTGTAAGGTAACAAACAAACTTTCACATTTACATATTAATATACATAATAGCAAATAGATCTATCTTTAAATCAGACTGGTAGATTACTAGGACATTATTTGCAAGTTTATTAAAATAATTAGTAAATCTGGAATTATGAATTATTATTATATGCAAAATTCGTGTTTTTTTAGATAAATATACATATCTTGTAACCTTAAGTTTTATATCCTGAACTATGTTTGTGTCTTATGTTGATATAAAATATATATCATTTATTTCTTGTCAAATAAGTCAGTTTTCATATTAAATGTTGTAGGTCGTTTAATGAATTATGTTGCTATGTTATAAAACTTTTATTATAAGATATTTCTTTATGATAAGTTTAAGTAAAATGAGCTTAATTCTTTTTAAAAGTAGCAAGCAGTTAAGCTAATTCTGTAACTTTAAATATTTTAAAGCCATAGATTTTTACATTCTTATTCATGTATAGCTTAGTTTAACTTAAAAATACAATTATACATTAAATGTAGTTTAAGCAATGTGTATTAAGTAAGTTGCTTTAAAACAAACATTTAAATAAATTAATAATACTTTATTACATTTTTAAAAAACGCAGTTCCAATTTATTTAAATACTTGTAATTTAACATTTTAAATTTCCCAAATGTGTGTGCATGCATACTATTTTGACTGAAGTAAAAGTTGAAATTAATTACAATTTAACTTCCTTTTTAAAAGAAACTAATATTTAAAACAATTACTGCAATATTTTATTTAAATATTATCTTTAAAAATATTACCTTGTTTAATTTTGAAAACTTTTTAAAGAAGAAATATGTTTAAAAGAATTATTCATAATGTTTTAAATATTGCTAAATAATAATTTGTGTAACATTAAAATTATTATGTGTGTAAAATTCAGTTTTTAAAAAAACAAACAGTTATTTTTAGGATATTTTCTTTGACAATTAATTAACGCCTTAAATCTATCAAGCGTTGTTAGCCGAGAGGTCATCGTAGCCGCCTTGCAAGCAAGTAGCTGTTTGCAGACGGTTGTGGGTTCGCGTCCCAGCCGATGCTATGACATATGAAAAGAAAAAAAAATATCAATATTCATTTCGCATGACTTATCATATAAAAGTAGTGGACCACATGTTGACATTTTTTCTTACTTTTTTGTTTTATTCTTATTTTCTTTTAATGTGCTAATTCAATAATTGTTTAGTTTGTTAATTTAAACAATGAACGGCTAGAGAAATATCTGTTCAGACTTTCTGCTTTAGCCTTATCTTCTCATTACAGTACCTCCTAAAAGTATAGATCAGAAGGAAACTTTAAACAACTTGTTATCAATGGAAGGAAATAATAAGTTGTTGCATTGCTTTGTAACATCAGGAATTCTTATGAAGGTGCTGTAATTAACTTTCAATTTATTATCTATTCATGTTTGAATTTAAATGAAATTAAGTCTGCTAATATTTTGGAATACCAAAACTTTGCCTAACTTTATAAATAAGTTTTTACATTTTATTGTATAGCTAATAATAAACTGTATATTACTTTATTGTTAATAAGTGTTCTTGGTTATGCTTAATTTTTGTTTTATAACAAGATTAGAACTTTTTCAAAATTGAGGAATATTTTAAGAATAATAAAAGCAGTTGTAAAATAATAATTCTGAAAGTTTAACATGTGTTTACCTTACATCACATGATCACAATTTCTTATGCTAGCACATTACTGTTATTAAAACAGGCAAAACTCTCCCCATATAGTAATGCCACTCAGTGTCAACCAGAGTAATCAAGGGATTTTATGCACAAGCCTTCTGGCATCCATTGATTACTCTGGCTTGCACTGAGTGGCACTACTGTATGGAGGGTTTTGCCTGTTTTAATAACAGTAATGTGCTAGCATAAGAAATAGTGATCATGTGATGTTTAGTGGTTTAACACCAACCTGCCTAATAGGATAGTGGTGGCTATGGTTGTTAAAGTGCCAAAGACACCAAAATGTATGGGTATTGAACTGGGTTCAGACCCATATGACTATATAAGCTAATGAGCTTAGATTGAAAATATTGTGTTTTCAATTTTATTCTCATAGTTTTGTAGTTAAGTAGAGATAAAAGGTGGCTGCTGGAGGGTTGCATTATATTCTAAGATCTAGGTGCAGTGCTTTCAGATCCAAAGCTCCTCAATGACAAAGGCCACAAGCCAGAAACTAGTCTGGGGATATTGGATGAGTAGGCACTAGATAGGGATTTTATGCACAAGCCTTCTGGCACCCATTGATTACTCTAGCTTGCTGTGTGTGGCAATACGTATAGTGAATTTAGCCTGTTTTAATGTGTTTACCTTGTTGTTGAAATGAATTATTTTAATACTATTACGCTTTCAAGTTAATATGATATTCTGTGGCAAAATAGCATTGTGCTTAGTTTTAAAATCAACCAAATGTTTATTTCAATGTGTCCATAATTTAAAAATGGAAATATTTCATTCCCAGGATTTATGTCTTATTTTTAAATTTGTCATGGAAAGACTACCTTTTTGTTTATGCATTTTATCACTAGATAAAATATGTGTGCTGAAATATACTTCATGATAGTGGAATATTTTACTTGTTATAGAAATAAAAATAAATATTTGTGCTAAAATATATTTCATTTTGTCTAAATATTTTTACTTGCTATGACAGATAAAATAATGCTATGCTATCTACAATCTATGGATTGTTTTATTAACTTTGTATTGCTTCGAAGAAACTAATGTTGCCTCTCTATAAATTTCATGTTGCTTTAAATTCTACATTGCTTTGGAAAAAAATAATATTAACCTTTGTATTGCTTTAAATAATACTGTGCTACCTTGGTCTTGAATGACTTTAAATTGTGTCGGTGTTTGTTCTAGTGTCTCGGATTTTGACAATATGCTTTTCCAAATTTGATATCTAAACATTAAGCATATTTTAATAAAATACTCTAAATTTCAATGGAATAATTTTCCGAACTATAATGCTGTGGAGAATTATATTGAAATCAATGATTTCAGGACTAACAAACTGTTGTAATGGTAAAAAGGGCAAAACATAATATTTTAGATATGTTTTTGTATGTTTATTTATGCATATAATATTATTTGCTTATAATTTATGATATATGAATATTGAGTTCTCAGAATATCTTTTCATTGTAGTTTAATCAAAGGTAATATGTACACTTAATATGGAATTATTTAGAGTGTGGTATAAATGAATAAATGAATTATTGAAGTTGATGTCTCATTTCTTATTAAATTGCTTTACCGTAATTCATATGCCTAGTTATTTTATTTTAATTATAATGTTTTATCGATTTTTCACATCATGCATTTAATATTGTTATATGATATATAGTAGGTGTAACAAAGCTATCTTTGTATATTGTTTAAAATAAATATTTTAGAACAAAATAATAACAGTACAATAATTTTACAATTTCTTCTTATAAAATTACAAATTAAGTAATAAAATAAATAAACATATAAAAAAAATTACTACAGTTGTTTGTTTAACATAAAATATTATTATATTTTCATATATTTTTATAAATAATATTATTTCAAAGTATATGTGATTTTAAATTTATTCACTAATCTAAACATGCATGCACTTACATAATTATACACATATATGAAAACATAACTTATTATTTATATGTTTAAATCTATTATTGTTAAAGTATGCAATAAAATAAACAAAATACTTTTAAGACAGGTTATAGCCTGTCTTAAAAGTACTTCCTGTGCCATAATAAATAATTATAACTCTATAATACAAAATAGTAATGTAAAAACCTATCAAAATATGTTTTAAATCTATGTAATCTTTTTATAGTGAGACATTAAATTTAATATAATAAAATTGTGAATATTGTTTGTACTTCAATGTATCTACAATAACCCCAAAACTAAAATAATTACCATTTGATTGTCTAAACCAATAGTCTTCAACCCCCCCCATCTACATACTGGTGCCGGGCCACAGAAGTTTTTTACCAGTCCGTGCTAGACTGGCAGGAAAGTTTGTAATAACAAAATCATAAGATTTTAAACTTTTAATTAATATAAACAATTTTTATTTATTTTTTCATCACATTTTTACCCGTTTAAAAAAAAAGAAACAGAACAAAAACAAAATCTAATCAATCATACATAAATTAATTTGTTTTTCTATTTATCACATATGTTTATGGGTAAGGGGGTAGAATTAATTTTTTTTTCTGAAAAAATTCAAAATTAAAAAGTTTTTTATTATCCAAACTCCATATATATATATATTGTAACGGTCAGAATTCGCACATTTCATAAACAAGTTGCACAGTCTCTCCACCACACTCGAAAAGCAGCACCACAAGTGGGTTCAGGGCCTGTCATTCCGGATTCGAATACAGCAGATCGACTACGCAACCAAATACGATGGAGCCCAAACCCGCCATCACAATAGCAACATCCTTTCAGGCCGCGGTGGTCAGAGAGAGAGAAGAGACTACGTGAGATTTATAAATAAATTGACAGCTAGCGTTTGGAACGTCTTAATAGATACGTGTATAACCCAGACAATACGAGACAATGAGATGAATCAGAAAATAAACACTAACGTAAAGAATTGATTAAATTAACATGATTTATTAAGTGGCTAAATATGATTTCTGGCACTATTTATTTATTAAATAGTGGCGTCAAATGGTTAACTACAATTGATTAAATCATTTTACTCATTAATCTATAACCTGGGTCAATTATCGCTTACGAATGTGCCTTACTAAACCTTGAATACATGCGAAGCCCAAGAATAAGAGTACTGGAATTATTTATAATAAAAGATATTAAATAGTTTTACGATAAAGGCTGACTTCAGAAGAAATGCAGAGCGGCTCCAATGAGCTTGGCAGCAGCGACTTGTTTAGTGCAGAAATATATGTGTGAGTATGATATTATCTTAAAGTACTTAAAAAGGGATTCAGTGGTACTCGCAAGGTTTAGGAAACGATGGAGGGTGGTAGTCCATTTAAACTACAGGAACTTTGTGATGACAATAAAGAAATAAATCATAAAATCAGATGCATATGTTGCACCCCACATTGGTCTCGGCCGTAGCCCTAAAGATCGGAGTATGCTAGTATATGGCTGCGAAGAACTGCGTCAGCATCCTCAGGTGTGACGCTCTGGTACACACATTGACTGGAAACCGCAGGAAGAAGTAAAGGGGAAACGGACTTGGCCGTTTAAAGCCCTTTTAAAGAACAAAGTGATCTCAACATCGAATACCCTTGCCAGCAACACTAAAATATATATATAATCGATTCAAAAAAAAGGAGACATAACGAAAGATTGGGCACTTAAGCAATTCACTGCATTGATGAAAAGCGTCTACACTCTCCCAAACTCAGAATAACAATAGAAATACTTAAAACAAATAATGGGGTTTAACATTAAAAGGACGGTGTGAGTGCGAGAATTTAAGTAAAATGTAATTAACCCATGCACTCCCACATCTGCCAATAGTTATTCCCACACCTCGCATACATCCTGGAAGATTATTAATCAAATCTAGGTATTATAAAGAAAATAATATAGTCATCGAACGAGCGGCTTACTAAATCTCATTTAAGGGAGGGACTCATGAACGTAAAATTACATTCTTTATAAGGAATGGGGAGTATCATTAATTAAGATTTGCTTCGCTCGGTCGATGCTATGCAAGCCCATAAAATACGCAAATAAAACAATTTAAATTTGATATTAACCCAAGGTTTAGATCGAGCAATAAATTTAAATATACATTTTAAAACATACATGATAATAAGTGTGGTGAGAAAAAGGGAGTTTGTTTTTGCTATAGCGGGTTTTAGATCACAAGAGCTCTTGGGTTAATTTTGTTACCTTTCAGTTGCTTTGGTGGTTGAAGCTGGAGCACATTTCAGGAGTGGATAAGATTTAGCAGCATGTTAATTCAGTCTCTGTTTGCAGCAGCATAGGCGGTTCCTTAAGGCATATTGGTGATGCGTCAGATGGTACATCGGCAGCGGCCAGCTATTTCCGAAAGGAAAATAGCCACGGTGCCGACTCTACTCAGTCATATTGGCAGTTCTATGATAGGTCAGCATTTTGTACATTTTCTTGAAAGCGGATTATTTAAGTCACGGATGGTCGGTCAGCAAAACATCAGGATCAGCATACCAAAAATAATAGTTCAGACCGTCCGAATTCTCAGAATAAAAAAAATTATAACCTCAGAAAATAAAATCAAAACGCAAAACAAACAGCAGAAAAACAGCATCAGAATCAGAATCAGCTTTTGTTTCTTCCCTTCCTCAAAAAAAAAAAACATTCAATAGATACTGTTTATCTTATAAAAGAACCTGCCTTGGGGCATGACAAACCTTTAACCTTTTGCATTCTTATCAATTAGTTATTTCTTATCTGAACATCAGAAGGAATCCATTTTAAGGTTTTTTTTTTAGTTTACAATTATAAATTCCAGTAAATGCTCAGATTGAAAGAAGATTAAAACATTTATTTCATTCTGTTGAAGACTTTTGCTAATTGGAAATTCCTAAGTAGACATACGAAGTGTGAATTTATAATCCAAAATGTTTTACTTTAAATCTATTATATTCTCAACCTAGCCTTATTTTATATTTATATAATTTTCAATGGCGGGAACTTTATAATTTTAGAAAAATATTAAATTATTTCACATTTAGATTGTAATTGCATGAATCCGTTTATAAACTACATTTAATAATTATTATTTTACCTACAATAGAAAATAAATATTGCAACACAATATTTTTAAAATAAATGAACTCAACAACCACAATCCAATAATATAATTCCAATGATTGATATTAATATTTAACAGTTATCATCGTAGTCTGTGTGTAGTTTTACCTATATAACCTTTTAAATGAATATGTAAACATGCACATACTCGACATTTATATATCAATAAAAATAAAGGGTTGAAAATTGGACTCCACGAGTAATAATGCCTACGTGGTTTATTTTAGGCGGGATTTTAGTATATAAATGGCCGTACAGACACACTACGAACGATTTGGGATTCGAATTTAGGTATAAGGGTAGGTGAAATGTAAGAGAAAGGTGAAACGAAGACTTGCAGAGCAATCTTCCTGTTTCAATATATCTTCATCTTGTATATTTAACATCAAATACTGATATTACATTTATCATAATCATTGTCATGTAATTATACTAGCTGTGATATTTCCCAACATTCAGGTGAATAGCATTTTATTCTTGCATATTTTAACAATGGAATAATAAATGCAGCAATGCAGGCACATTAATGAGAATGATTGTTATTGTACTGTTTCTGTAGCAGTATGACTGCGCAACTCGAGAAAGAGTGGTCAGCATGTGAAGGTAAGCAACACCATTAAATACACAGTAACTAGTGTATTGTTTTGGTCAGTTATAACAATTATGCTCATCTAAGACTAAGCAGTTTAAATCTTTAAGAAAATTTATCTATAAACTTCTGCCAGTCCGCAAAACCTTATCCTGATTTTTTCCAGTCCGCAGGCATGAAAAGGTTGAAGCCCACTGGTCTAAACCATGACAATATTTTTTTTTTTAAAAAAAAAAAATACAGCAATATCCATTCTAAATCTAGTCAATGATGGTATAATATATATAAATACTAAAAGTTATTTTAATGATCTTGTAAATGATTTTGTGACTGATCAAATATGTAACATTAAGAGTAGTCCAAGAAGTTACTAAGACAGATTATAAGTCAGATTCTCAAAGAATTATTTTTAAATGAACCTATAAATAATGACCACCTTTTGTTATATCAATGTTCCAATACAAGATAATCATTTTTTCCTGACTTTCATTTTGTATATATAGTAGTAAATCAAACATGGATACTTTGAAAAGGCTGAAACTTTTTATATGCAGCAACTTTTTTTTAATTAATCAAGCCATCTTAGTCTTTTGAAAATTAATTTAGATAAAGTACTAATGATTTAAATGAACAAGTAAATGATCTTATACCACTAAACATCACATGATCACTATCTCTTATACTAGCGCGTAATTGTTATTAAGGCAAAACTCTCCATACAGTAGTGCCACCCTGTGCCAACCAGAGTAATCAATGGATGCCAGAAGGCTTGTGCATAAAATCCCTATCTAGTGCCTACTCTTCCAATATCCCCAGACTAGTTTCTGGTTTGTGGCCTTTGTCAGTGAGGAGCCTTGGATCTGAGAGCACTGCACGTAGATCTTAGGACCTAATGCAACCCTCCATAAGCCGCCTTTTATCTCTACTTAACTACAAAACTATGAGAATGAAATTGAAAACAATATTTTCAATCTAAGCTCAGTAGCTTATATAGTCATATAAGTCTAAACTCAGTTCAGCACCCATACATTTTGGTGTCTTTTGCTCTTTAACAACTATAGCCACCACTATCCTATTAGGCAGGATTAGTGTTAAACCACTAAACATCACATGATCACCAAGTAGGCACTAGATAGGGATTTTATGCACAAATCTTCTGGCATCCATTGATTACTCTGGTTGGCACAGGGTGGCACTACTGTATGAAGAGTTTTGCCTTGTTTAAATGATCTTATGGTTGATCAAATATTTAAGATTAAAAATATAAATATATTTGGATGGAACAAACAAGTTCAAATATGTTACTGAGATCATTTATAAACCGCTTACTCAAAAAATTAAACTTGTAAATAAAGCCTACATTTTGTCAGATAAAAGTTGACCATTTCTATCTGACCTTTGATTTGTTATATTGATTTTTTGAAATGACAAACTTTATTTTTAAATTATCTTAGTTTGCTCCAGGAAATGAATTTATAATCTTAACGTTATGTATGTGCTCATTTAAATCATCAGTATTTCATCTAAATTAATATTTGAATCAATAAGCTGGCTTGATAAATTTAAAAATCACAAACAAAAGGTTTCACCCATTTTGAAGTATCAATGTTTGATTTATTACCGTATAACCAAAGTTCTGGTAAAAGTGATCATCTTTTATCTGACAAAATAGATTGGTGTTGCTATAACAAATAGTAGGCATTGTTTATAGATTTATTTTGAAGTGATTCTTTGAGGATTTGGCTTTTAAATTATCATAGGAATGTATTTGGATTTGTTCTTCCATGAAATATTCTTAGCATTACACATTTGATCAGTCATAAGATTTTTACATGTTTATTAAAATCACTGTTTCATCTAAATTAATATATGAACCTGTAAGTTGGCTTGATTAATTTAAAAACAAAAATTGCCACAAATAAGTTTCAGCCTTTTCGAAGCATTGTTGCTCGATTTATTACTATAACTGAAAGGCAGGTCCAAGTTATCATCTTTTAACTGACAGAAATAGATGGTATTGATAGAACAAAAAGTGAGTATTATTTATAGGTTTGTTTTCTTTGATAATCTGCCTTGTAAATTGTTTTACTAATGTATTCAGATTTGTTTGCTCCACCAAATAGATTTTTAAATATTAAAAAATATATCATCAAATAGAATGTGGAAAATTTATTAATCTATATATATATAACAATATATCTTTTCAAAATAAGCACAACTTCTTATACCCTTTAAGATAGACAAAACTCACTATAAATATTGCCACATACAGCAAGCTAGAGTAATCAATGGACACCAGAAGGCTTGTGCATAAAATCCCCATCTAGTGCCTACTCATCCAATATCCCCAGACTAGTTTCTGGCTTGTGGCCTTCGTCAGTGAGGAGCTTTGGATCTGAGAGCACTGCACCTAGATCTTAGGTGTAGGCACTAGATGGGGATTTTATGCACAAGCCTTCTGGCATCCATTGATTACTCTAGCTTGCTGGGTGTGGCAATATGTATAGAGAGTTTTGCCTGTTTTAATAACAGTTATAAGCAAGCATAAGAAATGGTGATCGTGCGATGTTTATTGGCTTATACCCTTTAAACAAAAATATTTATTAATTATAATAACATTTTTAATTGTTCCTCGCAGTCTTCTCCAGATCTCATCTTATGTCTCTATTCCTCCCTTTCCAATTTAAATCATATCTTAATTCTATATTTTCATAATAAAATATTTCTTATAAATTTATTTTTCAATCTTACTGATGCATCCCTATTAACCCAATCAGTACCATTTTATCCCTTACTTTTACATTTACAAGCCAGATATTTTCAGTTGATAATTTTTTTATTGTTTTAAAATTATAATTAAGTATAGTTCCAGGATATAATATTTTATCAGGTTTTGTGGTAATGTGTTTTCTCTATTTTCAAAGCATATAGATCAGGCGTTGCTATTTTAGGGTAAAGCAGATGACAGGTATTTTCTGATAGACATACTCACAGCTTTTGACTAGGCTATTTTAGTTGTATTTTCACTTCAATCAAGAATCACATTTCAGATAAAGATTCATCTTAAAGACGATATACTTATAGATTTTTTTCCCCATGTGGTTTGGAAAAGAACAGTCAAAATTGTTACTTCTCAATGCTGGTCAGCTATTTCTATGTTCAGAGTGAATTGATGGCTGTTTTAAGATTTTTTCTTGCTATTAATAATGACCCAGAAGATTGTATCTAGTTGAATCTCTTTTGAATAATGATTAAGAATAATTTGAGAGTTAGCTTTTCAACTGTTTTATACTCTGTTTATATCACAACCAACTCACCTTTATCCATGATTATATCAACAGCTTGTTTTTTCCCATCTTAGTGTTTAAATGTTACAAAATGTTTCTTAATTCTAATTTGAATCCAATTCATTTATTTTTGATAAACTTCCGTAATTAAAATTTTATGGTATTCTGTTAGTCTTATTTTCAAATTTATAGAAGTTAATTTTCTAACAAATATATTATTGTTATTATTTTAATAATCATACATTACATTCAATCTTACAATATTACAGCAAATTCAAATAATAAATTGTGCAGTATGACTTCAATGAATTACCATTTTTTAAAATTTTTTAAGACAATATAAATTACATTTTTGGCAATTATATTTTTAATAAGCCAATCTATTTACTACGTAATGAATGTGAATCCCTCTTACTATACTCAGTTTGTAAAATGGCTACTTTAGCAATCTCTGTAGGCACACACACAATTATGCAATAACAAACTTTTAATCCTTAAATATATTAAAGTATTTTCTATATTCAGCCATGAATAGTCCAGTAGTCATATCCCCTTTTTTTAATTTAATTTGAAGAATTGAAGTATTTAAAATGATTATTATAAGTATACAAGTGCACAAAATTACTACTAGATATGTATTTTTAGTATTTATTTATAAGTAACATGTATCCTATTGCATTCATTAGTTTTACTTACAATATTTTAGTTAATTCACCTTTAGTAGCTATGATTATAAAAACCTTCCGAAAGCACCCAGCTCATTAAATTGCAGAGTATTACTTTATTTTACAAACTTCATTATTTGTGCGCAAAGCACATATATATGTTACAGATTACATGCTAATGAAGTAAATCTTTAATTATTTTATAGTTTGAATACATCAATAATGAACTTCAAATATCTTCTTTTTCTGAATAACAATGTTAGTTGTATTTTCTTATAACTATTTTTGTTTTAATTTCTCTTTAATTAATGTATTACCTTAGCAGTTTAGAACATGCTATTACCATTTTATATATTATATAGTCCTTATATATTCTCTAAATAGAGCATATTTTATTTTTAAAGCCCCCCCCCCCCCAGAATATCACATCATCGATTCTCATCTTATATTAATAATTTTTTCTAAATTATTTTATGCTACGTTTTTGATAATATCACAATATGAAGCAACCATAAATTATCCATTAAATGCACTTGGGATCTAGAGATCATTTATTATGAGTTATGCTTAGTAATTTATTATTTAAAAAGTGGCAATATGGACATATTATTGATTTGTTCCCCCCCCCTGCATGGTTTGGTGAAGTAGTAGAGTTGTACATGCGAGAGTTTAAGATTCATGGGAGATTGTAGCCCAGCCCTCTTACTTCCTTTGTTAGAAATTATCAATGGCCGATCAATAAAAACATTCAAAGTTGTTATAGACACTTCTATTTAATTATTGTAAGCATGTGTAGTATTTTTTTAAAATAATATATTGTTTTCTTGTAATCATCCATTAATAAAAGTACAACTACTCAAGCATTGGTGGTCGAGTGATCAGCACAGCCGCCTTACAAGCAGTTGTTCTGGGTTAGTGGGTTCGCTTCCTCACCGATGCTATGACACATGAAAAACAAAAGTACAACTATTTTGTTTCAAGAGGAATTTTATTGGTTGAAAAAAAATCCACTGCACATTGTTAAATATATAAAATTGTAATGAATCTACCAGATAGTATAAAAAAAAAACATTAAGAAATTATACTTAGAACATCTCACTATAAGTTAGAGCTCTGACGAATAAGTAACCATGTAGCTACAAATATATGTGAAGGAACTTTTATCTCTCTTTAATTGTGTCTAGTTTGTTTTTAAGTCTTTGTGCGTATTCTTGTATCACAGTTGCAAAGATATAAGCATCTTGGCACCACAGAGCATAAAGTAAGAATGTGATAAGTTTCTGTTTTTGCAAAGCATGCTTTTGGAAAAGAATTAAAGATCTATTGAATTGTACCATTATTTTTCTGAAGTATTTTTGTGATGTATAACCAGGCATTTTGTAGACTACTAAACTTAAAGAATAGGTGTTTTTGACTTTCCTTGAAACATAATTGACATGTAGTTTCTGTGTGGACCAAGTTTCTCTTATACCTCAAAAAAAAAAAATAATGTAGGCAAAGACCCCACATTTATTTTTAGCATATAATCGAAAAATACAGCTATTAATTTCTCATTCTAATGCAGTAGTTAAACTATGATATCAATCTAAAAATATAGATTTAAAATTAATAAAATAACTAAGAACTGTAATAAGCAGCATCTGTGAAATGATTCTTTACTTTAGCATAGAACCACAAAACATTGATGATAATAGTTGATGTGTGCAAATGTCAGTTATATATAGAACTCTCAAAACAAGCTCTTAACAAGCTTGTTAAGAGCTTGTTTTGTGAGCTCTATATATAACATTTGTAAATACAAGCTTATTAAATTAGGTCATGTGGCATTTTACTTGATTTTTTTTATGTCAGTTATGTCATATGAATTGTGTTCAGTTACTTATGTCTTTGTGTACATTATGTTAGTAAGTAATAAAATGGAGAGTTATAATATAAAGTTTTTTTTAAAAAGAAAAATAAAAAATTAACAAATTAGTATTACAATAAGATTTTTAAAAAAACATCAACATTAAAATGCATTTTTGTGTAAATAATTTTTTCAACAATTCTGTACAAATATATTTTTGTTTTTTATTAAACAACGTCAGATTTTTTAGTTATTTAAGTAATATTTACTAAGGCTTTAACCTCAAAAATATGCGTGTAAAAATGCGATATTAGGGACCTCTACAGGTCTTAACCACAAGCTTACGCCTTGGAAGAAAGGTGAAGAAATCATTTTCCATTATATTTGCCAATTTTTTCATCTTTGTCTTATCTTCATCACTAAGAATATTTAAATATTGTTTAATATTCTTAATCTTGAATGATTAATAGATTGTCTATGATCCAGGTAATTAAAGGAAAAATTATAAGTTTGATTGGATCTTGAAAAAAATTTCAAAAGTTATCCAGTCTGGATTCAAATTCAAGTCATGGGATTAGGAAGTGGATGTATTACTTCTACATCATGAGAATTAAGTAATTGTTTTATATTTATAATTAGGTTTTTAAAGAAATACTAAAAACTTACTTTATATATATATTATTATTTAATTTATATAGAGTTCAGTAAATTCATTTCATTGCTCCATTGGTGAGCGGGAAAAAAAAAAACAGAAATTAGGGTTGTAAAAATTTAGTGGACTAAATTTGATTTATATACTTTGCAATTGAGTAATTTGATTTATGTGGATGTACAACTAAGATCACCCTATTTGTGTTAAATCTAGTAAGGAAATTGGTAATAAAATCTGATACCAGATTGGCATGTTCTAAATATCTGCAGACTTCCTACTGTTCTAAAGCTTTTTGGCTTTTATCATAAAATAAAAAGCTGGTAGATCAAAGATATACACTAATCAATAACCAATCCTGCCTAATAGGATAGTGGTGGCTATGGTCGTTAAAGAACCAAAGACACCAAAATGTATGGGTACTGAACTGGGTTCAGACCCATATGACTATATAATCTGATGGTCTTGGATTGAAAACATTAAGGTGTTTTCAGTTTAAGACTCATAGTTTTGTAGTTAAATGGAGATGAAAGGTGGTTGCTGGAGGGTTGCATTAGATCCTAAGATCTAGGTGCATTCCTCTCAGATCCAAGGCTCCTCACTGATGAAGGCCACAAGCCAGAAACTAGTCTGGGGATATTGGATGAGTATGCATTAGATGGGGATTTTATGCACAAGCCTTCCGACATCCATTGATTACTCTAGCTTGCTGTGTGTGGCATTAGTATAGTGAGTATTGCCTGATATACAATAATGACTGGAAAGAAACGTATTATTTATTTGATAATTAGATTATAGCTTCATAGATTGACTGCCTGATTTCATAATCATATAAAGTGATCGGCTAGGTTACGAACTCTATTGCAACCCTTTTTTTCTGAATAAAGGTGAAGTAACTTTCCCCGCAATCTATAGTGCATGCAGTTATTGATTCCATTTCAAATTTGATGATTTTGCTTCTAGGCAATTAAAGTATTAAAATTTAGCAATATCAATTAGAGTTTGCTTTTTATCTTTTTTTATATTCTATTTAAATATGTTGTGCTGCATATAAACATTAGTATTGTCATTACGTTAAGAAATTATTATTATTTTACGGTAACTTTTTTTTGCAAATTTTAATACATTAAAAATGAAATCTCTTTTTTGTTTGATGTTTTATTTCCGTTTTCATTTTAACTGACAATTCTTTTATCTTTAAAGTAAATAATTTGCATTTTTAATATCACTAGTTGGTAAATTATTATAAGTTCGAAAAACAATTTTAAACAAATTAAAAACTCACTTTAAGGAAATTATTTTCTTAATCATTAATGCATGTTGATATTGAATCTCGCTGATAGGTTAATAACTCTTTATATTATTATTATCATCATAGAAATATTCTAAGAGCTTGCAGCTGTGATGCAACCGATGATAAATAATTGTTATGCTAACAGCTTTATATATATAAGATTTGTTTACTTAATGGTCTTAATCTTAAAACTGCTAACACAAAAATAAGTGTTAACATTTTAAAAATAGCATGAAAACCATTTCAACATATCAAATTAATCTTTTTTTCTTTGGATGGTGATCATTATTTCTTTAACATGTTTATTTTTGTATATATGATTTACAGAGGCAAAACTCCCATACAGTAGCGCTACTCAGTGCAAGCCAGAGTAATCAATGGATGCAGGAAGATTAGTGCATAAAATCCCCATCTAGTGCCTATTCATCCAATATTTCCAGACTAGTTTCTAGCTTGTGGCTTTCATCAGTGAGGAGCCTTGGATCAAATAAAATAAAATAAAAACTAATAAATATGATACTGATTTGTTTTAATGATTGGCTCAAAAACTAAAAGTCTCTGAATTGATTCTTATCTAAGTAAAGTAAAAACAAAAAGGTAAAAGCCTGAAATCCGGGCACGGCCGCTTGTGGCATTGTTTACATGTCAAAACACATAAAAATGCCATTTCGGTAGCCGCGGCCTTACAGGCTAATACAACCTTTAGTATTGTATTAACCCATTGAGCTAGGCTGCTTTACATGACATTGCACAAAAATATTACGGCCTGTTTTGTGCTTCGAAGCTATTTGTGCGTATTCGTTCTATTCATAGCTGATTACCGTATAGCTTGAGGGTGTTTAAATTTCAAGGCGGTACGACTTTTTCAAATCTCCGTAATAGAGTAATGTCATTTCGATTTAAAAAATGTTGTTAATTATTAATAATTGTCATATGGTCCCCATCCTTCCTGAAAAAAAGGTTAATATGTAAAAAATTGGCAAAGTGTATGTTCGAACAGGCTTTGACAAAGCTCATGCGCTAAGTCACGTTTCAACGTGGTGGGGAAAATATTCGAGACCACTAAAAGGTCTGAGACGAACTTGCAATTTTGAAACTTTTCTTTAGACAAATTGCCGAGTATAGAAAGTATGTGAGATTGTGTTTTTTTGTCAGGCAAACGTAATGTCCACTTTTTATTACAGCAATAAAATCGAATAAATAATTTTAAAAAATCCAAAGTTTGTGTCCTTTTTTTGTTGTTTTTTATTTCATTAGAAATTGACAAGTATTTGGATTCAATTTTTTGCAGCGGGGTTAGAATAAATGACGACTTTGGTTGACTTTTTGTTAAGAATAACAAATTACGAAATACATCCCACCCCCAAAAGCAGTTTATTGTAGAAGGCTAAAAAAAAAAAAAAAGGTAATTCGAACGAAATAGAAATCAAAGTAAAAAGTGAGAAAAATTTGTGTAAAAAAAGAAAAAAAGTTAAATTCTTGACTTTTTGGTTTACAATTCTTTTTCCGAGTGTGTGGGGGTGGGTGTTTGAAAACAATTTTTGAATCGGCAAAAACACGAAAGTAAATTTTGATTTAATATTAAGAAAAACAATTACGTCAACCAAAAAGAAATCAAAATTCGAAACAAGTCCCAAAGTTGATTCTCTTTTTTCAGCGCTGTTAAAATAATTGACTATTTTTGTTGGCCTTTTTGTTAATAATAACAGTACAAATTCCCCCCCTCCCCCGCTCAAAAAGCTGTTTCTTGTAGTAGCCAAAAAAAAGGCTAATTCAAACATAATCTAAATCAAAGTGAAAACAAGTTGTGTTTAAAAAAAAAGTAAAATTAATAATAATAAGAAAAACCATTTAGTTAATCCAAAAAAATAAAAATAAAAGAAAGGTAGAATTAAGTTCTAAACAAGTCGCAAATAATTGTATTCTATTTTTTCGGCGGTGGGATTCAAACAAATTTTTTTGACGTCGTGAAACGGTCCGAAGTTTTAAAATGATAAAAAGAAAAAAAATACAATTAGCAAAATTAGTTAAAAAAATATCTGGTTCCAACAAAAAACCCACAAAAAGTAACGAAAATAAATATCAAAATTTGTTAATAATAAAGAAATTGTGATCTAAATGAAATAAAAATTATTCGTTTAATCAATATTAGAAAAAAAAAAAACTTGTTGTATAAAAAAAAGGAAAAGTTGCAGCAGCCCGGTAACTTTATATTTCATTGATTTTGTCTAGCATCAACGCTCCAAGCAGCTTTGCCCAGATTTCAGGCTTTTACCAACAAAAATTCAGTTTGGTTACTAAATCGTGCTCAATCTGCCATTTGAGGACTCAAACATTACATAATCTCCTAAGCTATTAACAATGTAATTAAAAATATTAAAGTGTAATGTTAGTGAAATTTATTATTTTGATTTAATATTCTTTTATTAAAAAAATAGCTTTGCCGTTTTTAGTTTACACATTTCAAGACCATCCATATCTAAAATAAAGCTTTTCATCAAATGTACTTTTTTTGTCTTGGTTTTGATTTTTAACATTGTATTTGATGAGTTTAGTGAAGCATTAAGCTTTATATATTTAATCTATGAATTAACAATTATCTTATTGTTTTTACAAATTTTAAAATTGATTCAAATTATCTTAGGTTTGGAAATGAAATGTAGGCACAGATTAATATTTTTAATTATTTTTTGTATTATTTCTATAATTTATTACTAATATAAAAATGAAATATATCTATATTACAATAACATTTTATATTTAAATAATATTATTTATAACTGTTTACCATTGTGCACCTATTTTCATTCATATTTTTGCATTAACATTAGCTTAATATTCAAAGTTAAATGAACTAGATACAAGTTTTCAAAATTTGTTTATCTTTTATAATTTTTTTTTACTTTTAAACGCACTATCTTTTAATTCGTGTATTTATAAATTTAAAAAGAGTCTTTTAAAATAGTATATTTGAAAGGTCAAGTAGAAAACTTAAAATATGTATCAATTTGATGTTTTGAATAATTATTCATTTAATGTGTTTCGGGAATATGTATGTAACTTTATATCTTGAAAAAGTCTCAATAAGAGACGAAAGCTGGGTTGATAATTAATTAATTGTAAATATAATTAATTGCTTGTTTAAAATGAAAATTTTCAAAGGGAAAATTTGCATAAAAATGTTATTGTATTAGCAAAGAACATATTTATAATAATCAATAGGATGGAGGAAAAACAAAGGAAAGCTTCTTATCAATGCAAATATTATAGGATGAGAAAAACATTTATTGCATTCTCACTTATAAATAGTAAAACTGATTTTTTATTTAAATTTATTATGATTATGGATATAAAATATATAGTTAATATAAAAAAAATTTGATTATTTTTCTTAAAATTTTTTTTATTAAATAGTTATGTTTATTGCTATTTAGTTTATTTTTTTAAATAATAAATCAATATAATACTTCTGTTAATACAACTTATAAATACAATGTAACAATTAGTCAATTGCTAAAACAGAGAATCATTAATATAAATAAAATAACTATTTTGCCAAGCGCTTTCAACTCCTAGGAGTCCCTTCTCAAGGCAATAAAAACTCCTATTTTCTCCTAAGCAATAAATTCAACATTTCATTGCATTGGCCAGGAACAACTAATCGGAAAACTGGTTAATTTCGAATTCATAGCACATTTCATTGCATTGGCCAGGAACAACTAATCGCAAAACTGGTTAATTTCGAATTCATAGCACAAGATGAATTTTGTATAAAAAATGCAAGATTAAAGAATCATATCTTATACAAAATTCATCTGCTATGAATTCAAAATTAACCAGTTTTCTGATTAGTTATTCCTGACCAATGCAATGAAATGTCGAATTTATCGCTTAGGAGAAAATAGGAGTTTTTTTTTACTGCCTTGATAAGGATTTGTAGAAGTTGAAAGCACAATAGTTATTTTATTTATATTAATGATTCTCTGTTTTAGCAATTAACGAATTGTTATATTGTATTTTATTTCTTTAACTATTCTAATTAAATATATATATATATATATTTTACATAAATTATATAATTCTAAATGAATGTTAAGTGATAATTTATTTATTTTTTTAATAAATGAATGTTTTAAATATATATATATTACCAGTATAGGGGATTTGAACTCAGATTTTCAAGCACCAACTATCCACTTTATCTCAAACAACTGATACACATGACCACACACATGTAGAAAAGACAAATAATCACCATGGCAATAATATTGGCATTAGCATGGGTTCATCAGATTTTCAATGATAAGAATGGCTGAAAAGTTGGAGGTTGGAATAGATTGAAGCCTGTCCATTAAAGTGTGAAGATTTGCTATCTTGATATAAACTGAGCACTGATTATATATATGTGTGGGAAATGATAATCTGGACCAACTGATGAGTGCTGGTTTAGCACAAAATACAAGTGTTGGTGATTATTTGTCGTTTCTACACGTGTGTGATCATGTGTATTAGTTGTATGAGATAGAGTGGATAGTTGAAGGGTGCTTGAAAATCTGAGTTCAAATCCCCTATACTTACAATTAAGCTCCAGGTTTGTGAAGAGATCCTGGTTTTTAAATATTTATATATTTTACCAATAAATTATTAGACAAAAATTCATAAAACGAGCAATTCATTACTCAAAACAAGAGCAATTCTCTACCCTAGGGTCATTTACTATAAACTTGAATATTCCCTGATTACCAGATTTTTTAGTGCGAGTCTGTTATTAGTAATACTAGATGAATTTTTTTCTAAGTGAAATGATGATTATATTTTGTAATATTTCGCAATTTTACACACTATCACAGTGCCGTATGAATACAATAATAATTTTCTTTATATAGGTTTACTACAAAACATTTAACGATTTTTAACATTATTGGGTATAAACTATGTGAAAAGTACACTAAGAGGATATGAGTAATTGGGTAGCTTATTATTAAAAATTGTAACATTGATATTTTTGTTGCTATAATTCCTGAATTCACTTTGAGGTGACAGTTAGTAATAAATGAAAATATGAGCAGATAGAAATCGGTCTTTAAGTTAAAAAAAGGTAAAAGATCACTGGAGTTTTATCTATTTGCTAAATGTCATGTGCTAACTGAATCTCTTTAAAATGAATTATAATAATTGGATTTGGTGAGAATAGTTAAAGGTAGTAAGACTGGCCTTATATGTCAATAGGATGACAGTTTCTATTTGGCAAATATTGAAGAAATATAATAGAATAAATATGAAAATAAAAATTAAAGATTAGTGTACTGAGACAGTCAAGGACAAATATGTGAAGTCTAGACTGAGTACATGTTATGTATTTATAATAAAAAATATTCATGAAATATGATAAAGAAATGTAAAGCCATATGAAGTGATACTGATAGAGAAATAAGTTATTTGTTTTAAATAATTTATATAGGATTTAAAATGTGAGTGACCATTTTAGTTACTGATTAGACAAAAGTATATAATAATTTTTTAGCTATAATACTTTCAATTAATTATCATAATATAAAATATTGATTATAAATTTATTACATAAAATGTCTAAATTATACATGAATGTTTGTGTGTATTATATATATTTGTGTTCATGTACAACAAATTAATCAATCAAATAAATTTTATTTAATTCAATAAATAATTTTCTTTAATTAAATATAATCTGAAAATAACATTTTATTGAACACCTGCACCTAAAATAGTAAGGAATTATGGGATTCTAGATTTTCAGTCAATTAAAAAATTAAAAAAAATGCAAGTATATAAATAAAATTTTAATTAATTCTTGTTCAGTATAATCATTTAGCAATAAATAGTCAGTCATTTAAGTAAGCTTGTGGTTAAGACCTGTAGAGGTCCCTACCTTCGCATTTTTCAGACGCATATTCCTGAGGTTACAGCCTTAATAAATATTACTTAAGTTATAAAAGTAAGATCAGTAACTAAATATATGTAGGCTGTTAGAATACTAAGATTTTTCTCCAGATGCCAAATTCAGTACTGTTAGAATTTTCTAACCATTTATACACCTTCATTAATCACTTTTTGCAATGCAGTCCAATAAAAAAAATATTTCTTGATATTTTCTTACAATTTTAATAGACTAATAATCTTCATACTTTCTCTTAATTTAATGTTATAAGAAAACTAAATTAAACTTTGAAATCACAGGTAATTATTTTACTACAAAATATAAAAAATTGTAATAATATATTGCATTGTAAAAAAAGTGATTAATGAAGGCATATAAATGTATATATTAAAAAAAAAAAATCAAGTCAGATGTCAGATGACCTAATTTAAACAAGCTTGTATTATAAATGTTATATAAAGAGCTTGCAAATAAGCTCTTAACAAGCTTTGCAGAATATCCCTAACCCCAGACCAGTTTCTGCTTCTGGATTCCTCAGTAAGATGCTAGGATATTCAAGCATTAGATTAAAGATACTTGGACAAGCCCAGCACATTATCTAATGGATAACTATTAAGTAGAAAATCTGAAATTTTCAGACATCCATATGTCTTCCAATCCAGCTATTTAACTTAAATAGCCATATGGAACTGAACTAAGTTCAGACATACCATATATTAACAGCTTTAGCAATATAAAATTGCCAAAGCCTTAATAGAAGAAATAAAATTACAAAAAAAAAATCATGTCACATGACCTAATTTAAACAAGCTTGTATTACAAATGTAATACAAGATGGTAAGAGCTTATTTGCGAGCTCTTTATATAATATATATGAATCAATGCATAAAAGAGCAAGAAGCACAAAGTCCATCACCAACCTTCAGGAAAATACTAAAATTCTACTTGATAAATAAAAAAAATATGATGTTAGTATTTTATATTTATTATTTTAATTTCAAATGTAATTTATCATGCTGTTATTATTTTTTGACACAATGATATTCAAAAGTTATTTTTTGAAAATTTCTACTGAAATTAATTAAATTAATTTGGAAACGAGCTAGCACAAAAAAAAATTTATAATGGAAGGACTCACATTATTATTAATATTTGAGGGAAAGTAAAAATTTATAAAGACAGAAAATATCATTTCAAGAACTTTTATTTTTAAACATCACATGATCACCATTTCTTATGCTTGCACATAAACTTCTGACATCCATTGATTACTCTGGCTGGCACTGAGTGGCACTACTGTATGGAGAGTTTTGCTTCCATGGATAGATCTCTATCTCTGTATGAAATTAATTATCAAGAATAGACGATTTAAAATGCATGTAAACATTTAATTTCAAAGAATTATATTTCCAAAAGAATTCCTATATTTGTTCCATTACATTAAACGTTATTTTTCTTTAACAATAAAATTCAGAATTTTTAAGTTCTAATAAAATATTAAAATTTTCACTTTAAAGAAACCTATTTCAGCATATAATTTTAATAGCATTAGTTATACCATAAAAATTTTGTCCTTCAGAAAATGAATAACATTTTATCAATATATGTATGTATGAATGGGAATGTAAGTTAAGAAAGATTTGGAATAAGATGAATATGAATGGGGTTATTTGGACTGCCAATAATTTAATTCTATGGAGATGTAAATTTTAATTTAATGGTACCATTTCAAAATATTATTGTTCCTTAACCTAAACATTTTTTTTTCTTGCTATGAATACAGAAAAAATAATAGAATAATTACACTGAATGTCTAGAATCAGAATTCCTAACTATATCTGTTCTTCCTTATAAATAAGACACATTCTTAATATTTGTTATTCTCAATATACAAAATATTTCTAATGTGTCAAGCATTATTAGCCGAGAGGTCATCGCAACCACCTTGCAAGCAAGTAGTTGGTTGCAGACGGTTGTGGGTTCGCCTCCCAGACGATGCTATGACATATGAAAAAAAAAATATTTATAATGTTTGATGATGTTCCAGAAAAAGTGTGACAAATACTTGCTGTTTTTAAATAAAATGTTATCTTCCACCAAACATAAAAGGGGGAAAGAACAAAGGTAAAAGTATTTTTTCCAAATTGTGCGAACTTGAATTAAAATTTTGTCTTGTTATTAGTATTAATTTATTTATTTATATGTGTATTGTATAATGTATTTTATGGAAAGTAATTCTATTATATAAAATAACTACAAATGTGAACATATTTCAACTTTTGAATTTCATTTTAAATTATTTAATCAAACTACTACCTTTCTTATTATAAAATATAAATCACAATATAACAATACGTCTATTGTATAAAACAGAGAAATTTAAAAATAATATAAAAAACACTATTGCCAATTGCTTTCAACTTGTTTAAGTCCTTATCAAGGCTGTATAAAATGTTATTACCCACTAAGTGATAAATTTGAACATTCTGGTATATTGGCCAGGAACAACTAATCAGAAAACTGGTTAACTTTGCGTTAATAATACAAGAAAAATTCTTTATTGCATATGATTCCCTTGATCTTACATTTTTTTATCATATGTTTCATATATCAATATACCAAAATCCTGTGGACAACATATATGGTCTGTAATACTTTGATAAATAGAGAAGGCTGAATAAACTGTATCATCCTCCATTGCTATTTCATAAGTAAATTTATGCTGTTGAAGATGATATTTAATATTTGTTTTAGTTTCACCAATATATATTGCATTACAACCTGATTGTGGGGATTCAATAGAATACATAACACTGCTTTTATCTTCTTTACTTGTTACTACCTTAGAATTATTTATTAATCTATTAAGGTAAGAAGGGGTTCTTCATGCCAACCAGAAATGTGTCTTAAAAATTTAATGATATATTTATTAATACAAGGAACATAAGCTAATGACATCCATGGTTTATTATTCATAAACTATATTAGTATTCTTATTATATTTTTTATAACAGTTTAACACAATAGACAACAGTCTCTGCTTACTATACTCAACCTGTATCAAGTCCTGCATATAACAATTTATATTATCTTTATGAAATGTCTCATCTGAACATAAGCACTGATTATGCGATAATAAAAAAAACCCTAAAACTAGCCATCTTGTATGTTATAGGAAGGTTTGCAAAATCAGCATAGGTTAGTGTAGACCATGGAAAATGACAACCATGGAACTATCAAGTATCTGGATTTACAAATAGCTTACGTGGATGATAAGTTTGTATATAAAATGTTTATGAGGCATATGGATAATAGAGAATATATTCATTCAACCTATATTTGTTTAATTAGGAAATAAAATAAACATATCTTGAACGAATGATAAACTTTAAATATTTTATTATACTGACATAAAAGACAGTCCATTTGTTAAAGTAGATTGTTTTGTTAATTATTCTATTTAAGGCTTACATTTGAAATGATAAAAATAAAGCTTTTTAAACTGATAGAATATATAGAGAGTGGATAAATAAAATTTACAAATATTTTTTTACTTCCCTGATTGATATCATTTTGGTTTCAGTTTTCAATAAAGAGAATATATTATTGAAAAATAAATTTCGATATACTTTTTATTTATAAAATATGTGTAAAAAATATAATACATATAATACAGTATATGATTCTTTTATAGCAAAATCATAAATTAAATCAGAATAAATACGTATAATTTGACATTTCACAAAGGCAAAACTCTCCAAACAGTAGCGCCACCTAGTGCAAGCCAGAGTAATCAATGGATGCATGAAGGGTGATGATCATGATATTTGATGGTTTAGTTTGACATTATTAATGAAAATTTAGTATTTTTCTAACATTTTTACAACTTACAAATCCATAATAAAATTGTACAGATTAGTGGAACAATTTAGCAAAATAATTTATAACTGATTTAATCATTGACATGTATTATTAGGCTAGAATTTATTGAATTGTTCGAAGAATTAAATAATTGAATATGTATATTTTTGTTTAAATGGAAATTACCATTATACAATATTATTTCTTTGATTTTTATTCATATTTGTAACTAATAACCTTCTGGGAATGAGTATGTTATAAAAATAATTTAATAAAAATGAATTTGAATAGTATGCATAAACAGAATATCTATAAATATTTATACAAAATAAGATAACCACATATTTATTACAAGTGTTGTTATTTTTGCACTTGACAGGTAAATAAAATAGAATAATCACATAGTTAACTGTCCATGGGTTCATGTGATATTCATATAGGTTCAGCATAGTCCATTCTATTGATTGAACTGAATTATATATAAATTTATGTTATTTATCCGAGGATCAAGACATGGAACCCTTACTTTTTATCACTTTTTTTAAACCACATAGAATCATAACTGAGGTTAATAAATCATTTAAAGACAAAAGACAAAGAATATTAACTCCTATTGGCAAATTCAATTATATAGGGGGAAATATGGCTATTTTAAAGAATATAAGTAGCTCTATATTGATAATTAAATGTGATTTTTTTCATCAGTATGTTATTTAGCTTTAAGCATTATTTCACTTATTATTTCTAAATAATACATGTGCAATTTAAAAGTATTGCAGTTTGTAATGTTATAATTGACTATTTATTAGTCTGCATTACAGTGACATGTTTATTTCATGTTTAAAGAGGTTTATTTAAACTTCATTGTATCAGTATTTCATTCTCTGTGGTCAGGTTGCAATCTTTAAGGGTCCATATATATTCAATGGACCATTAGTAAGAATGGATTTCCATTCTTGCTATTAAAAGGTGAGAAGGTTGCCTTGACAGCAGTGAGAAATACTGAATACTATTATTTACTGTGAATGTTTAGGTGGTTACTGGTTGATATCTAATTACACCATTATCCGATTTAGCTTTAAGCATTATTTCACTTATTATTTAAATAATACATGAGCAATTTAAAAGTATTGCAGTTTGTAATGTTATAATTGACTATTTATTAGTCTGCATTACAGTGACATGTTTATTTCATGTTTAAAGAGGTTTATTTAAACTTCATTGTATTAATATTTCATTTTCTGTGGTCAGGTTGCAATCTTTATGTGTCCATATATATTCAATGGACCATTAGTAAGAATGGATTTCCATTCTTGCTATTAAAAGGTGAGAAGGTTGCCTTGACAGCAGTGAGAAATATTGATTACTATCTTTATTGTGAATGTTTAGATGGTTACTGGTTGGTATCTAATTATGTTATATATATATATATAAAATCATAGAAATAAATATGAATATTATGGTATGTTGTATTATTATTCCAAAAACATGGCTGCCTTATAAGCAGTTGTCCCGGGTTTGCTTCCCGGCTGACACTTTGACACATTAAAAAAAAACTATTTATGGTTCAATAGAATCCCCAAACCTGTTGTCACACATCTTATTGATTCAATTATCATGTTTTGAAAAAGAAATTAAATAAAATACTAGAAATTCATAAATTAATTATAAATTTAGCAACAGCTTTCTTGTCTCAGAGCGTTCTACATCATATACTATCATTTAGTCTCGTGTTTTATTCAGCAACATTGTTGAGTCTTGTAAAAACATTTGCACATGCTATTCTTTCATTAGATTATAAAATTATAAGTTTATTACAATGGCCTCAAAGCACAAGTTAATCCTAGTACCAATTCTGCTAAATCTAAAAGAAATTGTTAAGTGCATTCTTTATTTGATAATATGAACATTGTTAATTTAATTGTGAAAAAAAAAATCATATGCAGAAGTTTAATTGATTATTCAATAAAGGAATTATATGCCAGGAATACTTATGCTCTTGAAATTAATAAAGTTACATCCATTACCATTTTATCATTTTCAAACATTATTAGTGCACTTCAAGGTAAAGGTCTTAAACCACTAAACATCACATGATCACCATTTCATATGCTTGCTCATAACTGTTGTTAAAACAGGCCAAACTCTATACAATAGCGCCACTCAATGCAAGCCAGATCAATGGATGCCAGAAGGCTTATGCATAAAATCCCTATTTAGTGCCTACTCATCCAATATCCCCAGACTAGTTTCTAGCTTGTGGCTTTCGTCAGTGAGGAGCCTTAGACCTGAGAGCACTGCATCTCGATCTTAGAATGAGTAGGCACTAGATAGGGATTTTATGCACAAGCCTTCTGTTTTCCATTGATTACTCTGGCTTGCACTGAATGGCACTACTGTATGGAGAGTTTTGCCTGTTTTAACAACAATTATGAGAAAGCACAAGAAATGGTGATCCTGTGATGTTTAGTGGTTTAATACCAATCCTACCTAATAGGATAGTGGTGGATATAGTTATTAAAGAACCAAAGACATCAAAATGTATGGGTACTGAACTAAGTTCAGACCTATATAACTATATAAGCTAATGATCTTAGATTGAAAATATTGTGTTTTCAATTTTATTCTCATAGTTTTGTACTTAAGTAGAGATGAAAGGTGGCTTCTAGAGGGTTGTGTTATATTCTAAGATCTAGGTGCAGTGCTCTCAGTTCCAAGGCCCCTCACTGATGAAGGCCACAAGCCAGAAAAATAGCCTGGGAATATTGGATGAGTAGGCACTAGATAGGGATTTTATGCACAAGCCTTTTTGCATCCACTGATTACTCTGACTTGCACTGAGTGGCCCTACTGCATGGAGAGTTTTGCCTGTTTTAAAATAAAATTCTCCAAATTTAATTCAGTTTCACTGTTTCATAGTATCTCTTTCTACATCACACCAACAAACAAGTTTATTTCATATATCCATCTCACATTGTGATCTTTTTCTATGTTATTTATAATTTTTTGGGATTCAGGTTAAGACTTCCTATCAATATCTGCAACAGTCCTAATTCTTTCAGTGATATGAATGATACTTGTTTTCCTTTTTATTCAAGTAGTTTCCTTTTGATGTCTTCTTCTTAGTCCCAATATAATCTCCATGTTTGATGTAGTGGTCTGGAGACTTTCTATTAACAGGTCATTTCTCAAATTCATAAGAAAGAAATAGTAAAATACATCTATTAAAAAACAATCATTTTCAAATACATAAGTCTATATATTTCTTTTAATTTTTAATTATTTCTGCCAAAAGCACTCCATCAAAATTTGATTCTATGAGTAATTTCATCTATTATGTTTCTGACTGTATTAATAAATTGACCAAGATTTGTGTAGTTGTTAATTTCGTTAAATTCATAATTATCAATTTTATCCATCTTCTGAGAAAACACTTTGTATATTATCTTAGTCTTTTTAACTTTTAGTCTTTCTTATTCTCATTTGATAACTCTTGCAATATTTCCTGAAAGCTCTAAAATATTTTGTAGGGAAACAACCACATCATCTGCTAAATTTAAATGATTTAAATAATCTCTATATATTTTTATTCCCTTGACTTATCTTGTTAATTCACAAAATACTTCATATAAAACTGCTGTGAAAGATGTTGGTAAAATGGTCTCACACTATCACATATCCTCATCAATATCAATTTTCTTAATGCCACCATGTAATCTAATGACTACTATTGAAATGTGATAAATATTCTTCTGAATACGACAGTATATTAGGTCTACAACTTGATAGTTCAAAGCTTTAATCACTGTAGAAATGCTTATATAATCAAATATCTTTTTATAATGTTAAACCATTGCATAATGGCAACTTATATTTATTGGTCTTTTCTATAACTTCTTTCAATACTTGGATATAATCCAATGCGTTAAACTCATTTTAAAATCCAGTTCATCATTTTATTAATTTAGATTCAAGGTTCATTATAAATGAATTGAAATTGATAAATCTGTAATTTTTAAATAGCAGTATTATTATACCTTTTTTCAATTACCTGTTGCATCTTTATCATTGAGATATTATTTATATAATTTTGCCAACAGTTTTTCTCTTTCTACCCCAGCTTCTGTTAAAATTTCAATAATAATGCCCATTTTCCCCTGCATAATCTTTTAAAGTGTTTGACAATTCACATGTTGTAGTAATTGCAGTGGCTATTTTGTTTTTGGTTTTTGTTCTTTATTACTATATCATTCTTAGAAGTCTTCCACACATTTCTTATTTTCTTTTTTTTATTTATAGTTCAATCTTCTTATTAATGAATTAACTTTTTTTGTAATGCCCATATATTATGTTTTTGGTATTTTTACTTTTTGAGCTTTCTTTACCAATTTAATTTTTTATATATTATTAACTCTTTTTCATACTGTAAACTCAAGATATTCACTTTTTATCATCTCATGATCACCATTTCTTAGGCTTGCTCATAACTGTTATTAAACAAGGCAAAGACACCAAAATGTATGAGTACTGAACTGAGTTCAGACTTATATGACAATCATACCATTGACACCTTCTTTGACACTTTATCAATACTTTTATTTTTATTATTTGTATTACACTAACAGTTTCGACTGTCCTGCAGTCATCATCAGAGAAAAAAATTAACAGAATTTAAACTGATTCCTCAATGATATCAATTTAATTGTCTTCATTAATAATCAAGTAATTGTCCTGACAGAACAATTCAGACTTTCTAACAATATCGTGATAATATCAATGACCAGATGTTTTAGAGTATTTATCAATTCCAGTATCAACAAAATATTAAATAAAGTAGTTGGAGACAATGCATTGAAGTCTAAAATATAGATATCGAAAAGAAGTGAAAAGAAGTCACAAAATTATTAAAATAAAAATTTGAATCACAATCCAAATGTTTAATAAAATGTAGCCTTTTGGTTCAAATATAATGCGAACTAATTCAATCATGATAGTAATTGTAGAGTGAGAAATATTTTCAAAAGTCTTGAAAAAAAAACAATGATAGCATGTGATATAATATCAGTAAATTAAATCATATTACTAGTAATCATTCAATAGATGTCTGAAATTATGCTGAAATCTTTTTTTAATGAGTATAAACAGGTTTATCTAATATTACAATTCAAATAATTCTTCTTACACTTTTTTCAGCAAAAACTTTTTATTATTATAGTTTCGACTGTACCTTGCAGTCTTCATCAGATCTTATTCTCTTGTTCTACTTCTCTCTATTCTCCATTTTCTACTAAAATGGAGAATAGAGAGAAGTAGAAGAAGAGAATAAGATCTGATGAAGACTGCAAGGTACAGTCAAAACTGTAATAATAATAATACAAAGTTTTTGCTGAAAAAAAATGTAAGAAGAATTATTTGAATTGCAATATTGTATATGAAGATAGCAGAAATAAAGGAAAGGAAGAAGGAAAGTGTTTAGAAGGATTATATATAGGTTTTTATAATACCAATAACTTTGATGAAACTGGGTTTATAAATAACCTATAATGAACTTCTAATTAATAAACATACAATTTACATTAAGTATTATTTATACTATTTTTTAGTAATAATGATGGATTTTTATCATTAAATATGTAATATTGTATATAGGTATATACATAAATAAGCATTACAGGTATATGCAAATACTATTTTTTTAATAATACTAAAATTCATGATTAGATTATCCATCCATTAACAATCCTCATTATTTTTATTTGTTGAGGATATATATATATATATCATGGAAATATGAAATGACGCAATATAGCATTTACCAGTTGCTGTTCAGAAAATTAAAAATGCATTTGTTATTTTAAATTTGTTATTCCTTTGTTCACAGAATGGCAAGCGTTTTGGATTTTCTAGTAATCTCATAAAAATGAAGTGGTCATATAATTTAATTTTCTGTGGGGGAGGTGTATTGTAAAATGTTTATTACTTGACTCTTATCACATGACTTCCACTTACTCGTTGCTGTATGCAGCATACTTTTTCACACCCCTACGCCTACTGTAAGTTTTAATCGCTAATAGATTCCAGATGATAGTAGGCTTAATAAATTTCTATCCAGTATTGTTCTATACAAAACCCCAGACTGGTTTCAAACTTTGCTTTCATCATTGAAGAGCTTTAAGATCTTAGATCAGTGCAGTTAGGTCTTTAGAAATGAATGCATTCTCCATCTAGAAGCCATCGTGGAACATTCTTTTTAACTATCAAGTTATCAATCCAAATTGAAAACATATAAATGTTTTCAATCTAAACCAAATTCAGCATCTATATATTATTGTCCTTAGTTTTTTAACAATTAAAAGCACACCTCAAGATGAAGATGCATATAGTTGTTTAAAAAAAAAACTAAGAACACCATGACATATAGATGCTGAACTGGTTTCAGATTTGCATAACTATACAAGGGGACTTAGATTGAAAACATTTGTACATTTTTCAATTCGAGTTGATAGCTTGATAGTTAAAAGAGCTGTAAATGGTAGCTGCCAGAATGAGGATGCATTAGACCTAAAGATCCAAGTGCACTACTCCAAGGTTCAAAACTTGTCATTGATGAAAGAACATAAGCTTTAAGCTAGTCCAGGGATATTGAATAGAACATCAGTGGATAGGGATTTATTAAGCACTATCATTTGGAGATGTGAAGAAAAAAATGTTTATTCTAATATCTAATATTACAATAATCCTATAAAACATACGTGAATATTGATAATTACCTAAATTTTAAATAATTATAACAAAAAGTGTCAATAAAGGTAAATTGTATAGACACCAAATTTGAGATGCTAGAGAAAATTGTGTTAAGAGAATGACAAGCAATGACAAACTACCATCAATGATAATCAAGTATTAGCACTTGATTATAGTATCCTATTTTCTAGTTACTACTTTCAGACACAAAACATGCACACGTACAGATTTATATATATATATTCTTCTGTAAGAGAACAAACAGATGTTATTGGCCTCATTGAAAAAATTAAGACTGAAGTGGAATTGGGCTGGACATATTGCTAGAAGAGATGATAATAGATGGACAATTGAAATCTTAAACTGGATTCCAAGAGATTGTAAAAGACCCAGAAAGAGATCACATGTGAGATGGATGGATGAAATAAGAAAGTGTGCAGGGGTGATGTGGAGAAGAGAAATTAACGATCAGAGAAGATGACTTGAAACTGGAGAGACCTTCATCCTGCAGTGGATTGATAATGGTTGATGATGATGATGATTTTTCTGTACATGATTTGTATTAAGGTTTTATTTATGGTAACTTGAAGAAACTTTTTATGACTTGAGATTTTTATAAATTAGTGTACAAAATGTCATATTATTGTAAATAAGATTTTGATCATGGCTACTATCTACTATTAAAATTTTTGTGTAGAGAGACTGAGCAAAGAACCTAATGGTCTTAGATCAATTGAATGACTCTTCTTCATCCATCATAACCTTATCCTTTCATTAAATGTTTAATGTCCATAAAAATTACTATTAATTTTTATTTTTATATAGACTACTAACTTTAAACTTAGATAATTTGTTATATGTAAATTACTTTTGTTTGTATGCATGTCTATTAAAAAGTCAAGTTTTTGAAATATATAGAATTTGAATTTGTTTCAGATATATATATAATTGTGTAATCAAACCCATGGGATATCTAAGTATATGTTGTTCCATTTGGACAATTATTTATAATATCTAAATTGATGTTAGTTAATTATAGCATTTTGTTTTTTAGCGATATCTTTTTCATAATCAAGTCCAAGGAGCCAAAATTATTTAAGAAAAATAGTTTTGTGTGTGGGTGTATATAAGCTAATAAATTTTGCTGTAGTTTGCTGTAAATTTTTTTCACATAAATTTTATAAAATTTTGATTATCCACTAGGTGGTGTTATATTTGAGCACCAAGAATGACATTGTGTTTCAAACCAATACATTTTAGCTCATGTACCAAATCATAATGAGCTACAAAAATAATTTCCTCATCTAATTAATCTTATTTATTTATTTTTATGTTAATGGAAATACAAAAATATAAATGTTTTTAAATTTTATTTGATATATATATATTTAGATATATTTAAACCTTCTACCATATATTCTTCAAACATATAAAGATGTCTGCCAAAAATAAATGACCCCCAACATACATTTTATGCTGAAACAGTACTATTAAGTTGGCCCAGATCCAATCTCTTAAATGAGTCTTCAACATTTGTTAGTACTTATCAATATCATATCATTACAATCGGATATACAATTATCAACTTTCTACATTCACTTCTTTGACATTGTCATATTAGAAAAACTTATACAGTATATTAATCTTAAATTAGGTTTAAAGTTTTTATCTGGGCTAGAAACAACATGATAAATTCTAGCATAATAAAAAATTCGTAATAATCATTGGTGTATTTATTTGATGCAGATGGTGTTAAAAATGTGAGTAATAGAAGTTTGACACTTGTATATCATTGTAATAATTTCACACTAAATTGGATAAGTAATTTTGATTTCTAATTTTTATTTATGTAGTAAAGCATGCAAACTAAAGATAAGCTTCAATAATAATAATAATAATAATAATAATAATAATAATAATGAATAATAATGATGATGATGATTATGATGATGATGATGATGATAATAATAATAAACAACTTCTGTTATCAGAGCATTAATGGAAAAATGAAATCACAGTATCTGTATAAACAGCCTTATCAAAAACTTGGCTGAATGTATTGCAGTTATCAACATAAGCTTCTAAAGTGTTTCTGGATTGCAATTTAATCTGTCACTTCTTGAGTTCAAATATCATATGCCCATAATTTTATGAAAAATTAAGTGATTTGT